>CM010614.1:1009026-1609026 GCA_003430845.1 Xanthoceras sorbifolium
TCCCAAGTGTTAGAATATTAATTAGTTAGTTGAGAGTTAAGAGTTGATAGTTAGTAGCAACAATTAATAGATTAGTTGAGAATTAGCATTTAATGTGTTTGGTGGTTGGTGGTTATTGCTCTCTCACTCTCCCTATAAATACCTCTCTCCTCATAGCTGTGTAATCATTAAGTTAAGGATCAATAAAAATACTTTTTTTTTTCTTATGTAGAGTTGTAATCATAGTTGAGAGTGTTGAGTGTATTTTGAGTGAGATTCGATCCAACAGAAGACTGGTTTAATTTTTTATTTTATGTTTTTTTCTGATCAGAACAATAAATTAACAACTTAATTAAGTCCTTTATGAGTGTGACCCATCGTTTCAGAATTCATGAACTTAACTTGAGAGTGCCTAGGTAGGCTAGGTCAGTGCCAAAATACATTCCGAATACCTATCCGTTTGGAAGTCAACCTTGGTATTGACTCTTGTGGACACCCTCCGTAGGGAGGACGAAAGTAAAGCCGTCACGAGACACCACTCAAGCCTCATGATGTTGAACTAACAATGGAGACTGCGGGATATAATGTCATATATCCCTCTCCCACTCACTATTTGTAATTTAGGATTTTCTTTAAACTAAGAGTTTCTAAAACTCTATGTTTCTAGTCTTTACTTATATTCTACGGCTAATATAAAATCTAAGTTTACTAGTTATAATAAATTATTCAATTTTAACTCTTAAAATATAATTTATTATTTCAATTTCTAATTTACATAAACTATTTAAATAAACTAAAAATTAAATGTGAAATTACCAAGTTTTAACTATTAAAACTAAATCACATTATTTGGTCCAATTATGTCATTAATATTTAATCAAATTAAATATAACATTAAATGGACCTAACTAATCTAATTAAACACTTTAATATATAGATTAGTTATTAATGAGACTTACCAAGTTTTTACTCCTAAAAACTAATCTCATTATTTGATTCTTTTTAATCAAGTAATTAATCTAATTAATCTTAGTTAATACAAAGAATCTAACTAATCACTTTAATTAAACACTTTAATATAGATTAGTTATTAATGAGATTTGCCAAGATTTTACTCCTAAAAACTAATCTCATTATTTGGTTCTTTTTAATTAATTAATTAATCCAATTAATCTTAATTAATGATAAGAACCTAACTAATCTTTTTAATTAAACTCTTTAATTTGTTGATTAGTTAATTAATGGATATTACCAAGTTTTTACTCTTAAAAACTAAATTCATCATTTAATTGCCATTTATGAAATTGTTTCATATTTTAATCACATTAAAATAAAATAATATAATATGACAATTATGCATGACATATTATTATGCATGTATAGGCACACCTAATCTAGATGGCATTCATATGTATGACAATACTTTAACATCCATACAATCATCACATGAAAATAAATAAAGCATACGTAATTGACCGAGTGACATGGGTTATCTAACTTAAACAACTCTAGTTAAAATTGTATTCCCAAGGCATTCCTTGGTCTTTAAGAGTTCTTCTTCGAGTTGAATTCTTCTTGTCTTCGTTTTCCTAATCAAGTCAAATTTGATTTTTGTCAAAAGTCAATATCTTTTCTAGAGATCCACGTGTTACCTTAACACGCACCCTAGGTTAAGACGAAACCCTAAACAACCCTAACGCGTGAGAAAGTGTGGCTGCCAGCAGCGTAGCCGCATGCTTTCTTGGATCGTTTCTCCCACGGTTTTCCGCTCCAATTTTCTGCACTTTTTCCAGAAAATATTCAACAATATTTTTCTAGAAAAATCAGCAAAAAATCGTTTGCAAAAAACACGAAAAAACGGCCCCAGTGTAAACGCAACAGCAGCTGCCGCTGGGCGCCCGCGGCCGCTGGGACGTGCCCGGTCGCTGGGCGCTCGCGGCCGCTGGGCGCGCACGACCGCAAGCGCTCGAGTGCGAGCGTGATCTGCAGCTAGCGCGCGAGCGCGCGCGGCCGCTGCCCATGGGGCTGTGCAATCGGTTTTTTTTTTTCGTTTCTTCTTCGCATCATCCGCTTTTTCGACTCTTTGTAGGGCAGATCTATTACAAGAATAACAATAAAAAAAATATAAAAAAAGAACTTTTGCCATAAACAATTGGCCAAAAAAAAAAATAAAAATTCATCCTATAACTCATTCATCATATAATTAACGACCAACTACACTTTTAAAATTATACAACCAAATTATATAACAATAAAAACAAATCATAAATTCTAGATTTGTGCCTACACAATAATATATCACAAATCAAGAATCAAAAAGAAAAATAAAATAAACAAGAAATATGTAATTTTTCTTTTTCTTTTGCGTATATACAAAAACTTAGAACCAGTCTCTGATACCAATTGAAGGGAGTTTTAGAAAATATTTTGATTATCGTATAACATGCGGAATTGGGTTTCAAATTTTTTTCTTATATTGAAAACCTTTTTTTAATCAGGAACGAGTTCCTATATATACGCAGAAAAAGACTTTAGAAACTACATATCTTGTAACACCCCCTGACCCGACCCGTCTGGATCGACCCAGGGAGCGTTACCGGGTTTTCAAAACTTTTCTTAATTCACTTTATAATTTGGAAATCAAATAATTTATAATTTAAAAATCATTTCTAGTGAGCTCATCGAAATTTATTTTCAAAAATTTCGGCAGAGTTTTCTCTGTTTTTCTGATTTCCCAAAACTTATTTTCAATAAAAGTCCAAGACAATAAAATTTCAACACTTCTATATCAATTTCTCAACCCAATGCGCACTCTGCCGTTTAGTGCGACTTTCCAATTAGTTTTCAAATAAAACAGTTCATAATTTATTTATTACAATCCTTTTGAAAATGAAAAACAGAAATCATAAAACAAATAATTACAAAACATAATTATATAACACAATTACAAATTTATGTATATGCATGCATAACTAACTATATTATACAGAAATATATGACTACCCAAAATGTGGTGACTCTGGATCTCTGCCTACAACTCTCTCTCTTCAATCCTTTTCTTCCTCGGTATCTCTGTTACCTACGCGCGATAAACATCAACGCGTTAAGCAATAATGCTTAGTGGGTGTACACTAAAATAAATTGCAATATAATATAAAATAATAAATCTTAAATTCAGAAATATATATATATATATATATATATATATATATATATATAAAACATTATAGCTTAAATTTAGAAATTCAGACAGATATAGATATAAACAATTATTAGATTTCAGTTACTGAAACTATATAAAATAAAGTATTTCAAAAGTTTCAGGATTTCTTTCATAATACTATTTCTTTATTTTCTACATCATTTTCTGGTTTTCAGTTCTTAATTGGGCCCTTGATACACATAACAGAGTTTACAGGACTGGATTACGGGTTTTACAGTCGGTTTCCCATTTCAGAGTGAAATGGTATCGGTATTTTTCACAGTCGGTTTCCCATTTCTAAGGAAATGGTATCCGTAATAGCATCACCATAAGCATCAGGAATCACGGTGCAGTACTGCCATATATACACCCAATTGACATGTCAATCTTCTATATCCATATTTCCCTATACATATATCAGGGCCGTTATTCAGTTATCAAATTAATTCATTTATTTCAAGAATCAATGAATATAAATTTCAATCAAAATCACTAATTAGAAAACCAAACAATAGTTGTAAATCAGGTTTTGAAAACATACGTTTTTATTCAAAATTCCGTAATCTCAGAATATTGCACAAACAATTCCACAGTAAACAAAAATGAAATACAAGTATATAAAATCAATACGAGTATATAAAATCCATAACTATATTTCCAAACTTATTAAATCAAAACACATATCGAAAATAATTTCAGAAACAAGTGTACACCAATCTGGATACCGTTTTCCGACAGTTTCCTTTCTGGATTTCCTTTTTCCCTTTTTTCTTTCTTCCTCTTCTTTTCCTTTCTCCTTCTTTTTTCTTCCTTTCCTTCTCTTCTTCTTCTTTTCTTCTTCTTCTTTTCTTCTTCCTCTTCTCTTCTTCTTCTTCTCTTCTTTTTCTTCTCTTCTTCTTTTCTTCTTTTCTTTTCTTTTTCTTTTCTTTTCTTTTCTTATCTCACCGTCTCTCTCTCTTTTCTTTTCTGGTTGCTTCCTCCAGAAGCTAATAATTTTTTTTTATACAATTTCGGTCACCCCCTTAACCCAGGGTGAGCTGTACTCAGCAGTCTCAGGGTTAAAGGGGTGAGCTGTACTCAGCAGTCTCAGAATTTTGTTGTTAAGACAGAAATTTTGAAGATTTGTAACAAGAAGGTGTTCTGTTACCTATCTATCTATGTCAATTTCATCATAATTATATAACAAATAATCAAATCTATCTTTTAGTTTTTCTAAAATTCTAAGTATATTATGCATGAAAATCATTTTTATTTTACAATCTATTGGTTTGAATTCCATATTATTTTCATATTCAGCTTGTATCTGATTTCTTATTTCTTCTATTAAAGCAAGAATATTATCTTTTTCAGAAAAATCTAACATAACTAAACTATCACTAAATTTCTCAATTGTTTCCATTTTCTTTAAATTCTTATATCTTAACAAAATTAAACACTAACAACTACTATTCTTGAATCATAAAAAAGAAAAGGGTCCAACATGCTTCCGTACCTTTCTTCTTCTTTGACCGCTAAATCATCGGGTGTCCACGATCCTTTTACCGTGCGTTTCAGCACCAACCTAAGTATCCCTTAGGTAACTGATCTGTGTCCCTTCAACAATCAGCAGCACAACCTAGTTTCGTTTCCTACCTCTAGGTGTACAGAAGAAAAATAAAGAATTGTTGAAGCTATGTCTTCTTTATGAAAGAAGAATAGAAAAGTTAGAGAGAAATTTTACAAGATATAAGAGTAAAGAAACTCTTTATTGATTCATAAAAATATCTTACAAAGGGAGAAAAGAGAAAACTAAGGCTTTCTTAGATTGAGTATTTGGATGCTCAATTTCGAATGCCTTTGCCTAATGTCTAACTACATATTTATAGTTGAATTCCGGACATGAAACCCCGGATTTCAAAGATTACAAAATAAAAGATAAAAAGCAAAAGATAAGATAAGATATCTATTTGTCTTTACATATCTTTTTATCATGACTGTCTTTGTCTGATGCCTTATCTTTAGATAGCGGTACAGCTGGTATCTTCTTTTGATCAGATAAGGGGACTATGCTGATCTTATCTTTTTCATGTCAGTCTTCGTCGCTATATGCCGACGATTTCTCTGGCATTTTATCCTTATCTTTACTTTTTATCTCAAACGTGCAAGCTGGACACGTATTGAGATCATGCTGTCTAAATTGACAGATTCTTTCTTGAGCCTGAGGGCTTGATCTAACAGCTCCAGTATTGAGAAGCTTTATCTTTGTAGCCATGTAATTCCTGGCAGAGACAGGTGTTGTCTTTGCTGGAGAAATCATGATGGATGATAATATCTTTTGTTTCTGTTGGCAAATGTTGCCAATATCTAGCAACACTATTTATTAGTGTTTTTTCAAGGAATTTCTTTGTTACTTCTAAATCCATTTTATTAATTTCTACAGCTATCCTAAGAGAGGTTTCCCATTTATCTATTGCTTCTTCTACATCAGTTACACAGTCTACATTTAAGAATAATCCAAAAGGGTTTATATGTTCATTTAAAATTATGACCTGTATTAATATCCATTTCACCTATTTTTGTTATCAAATTATCAATATCAGAATTTTCTTCTGAAGAACTCATTTTCTATAATTTTCTGGTATTTTCATGTTTAATAAATGTAAGGCTATTGGATCTGTTGTTTGTGATTTTATCTGTTCTTTTTTATGTTCCTTTTCTAATAAAGTTTTTATTTGTTCTAGTTCTAGTAGAATTTTCTTTCCATAGTATATAATTGTTTTTTGTAATTCTTTGCAATCTTTTTCTATTTTTAATTCAGAATCTTTTAATTTTATATATCTTTCTTCTACTTCTTGTAGATTATGAATTTTATCCATGATTTTTATCAGTTTTTAGTTCCCAGGAAAGCGAGGTGAGTCATAAAGACAAATTAGAGACCAAGGCTTTCCTTAGCCAGAACTATTACTGTTAAAATCATGTTTTGTTTAATCTTTTCAATCATACAAGTACGTGGCATTGTTATACCTATGTCTTCCAGAAGCATAAGCTTATGAGGAAAGTTTAGGTTTCCAGCCTATATACTTGAAATCTTGCAACATATTTTGAAATATGTTCAGATTATTATATGATGGTTTTAATCTTTTTGTATTTTTTACAAATTCCTGCATCATACTTTTATCTCCTGAATCTAATTAGGCTCTGATACCATGGGGGGTTAAAAAGTATCTGACTAGTAAGAGTATCAAAAGTAATCTTATGAAATAATTGTAAGAAGTTATTTCCTAAAAGTATATCACATCCTGTAGTATGAAAATAAAATGGTGGACATTTTATTAAATATTGGCCTAATAAAATTATCGGATTTTCTATTTCTCTCTTAATTTCTATCAATTGATTAGAAATATCTCTTCCTCTAATTATTGGTAAATCTTGATGATATTTTTCAGGGAAACATTGTGGTTTGCTAACACAACATCCTGATCCACTATCTATGTAAGCAGCAAAATATTCTGCTTTGTAATCTTTATAGGTTACACCTATTGGTATGTATATACTATATGGACTTGTCATTTTGGTATATATATTAACTTTCCATTATAATTTATCTTTAATCCATAAGATGTTATCTGATATGGTTTTACCATTTCTAAAAATGTTAATCCTAACATTATTTCTAAATTATTATTTAATCCTTCTTTAAATGTTGATTTCAGAATTATCTGTATTGCACCAATATGTATCCATCCAAGAGTATTTTGTATTTCTGGTTTTATTTGTTTTAATTTTTCTTGTATATCTTTTTTATTTAATAAAGATATCATGACTTTATTTGATGTTAATGAAATATCTAATGCTTTTTCTCTGATATTTAATCCATAATATAAATGATGTTTTCTGGATTGTATTCCTAATTTTGTTAACATACCTGTTTGAAATCCTGAATAATTAGATAAATTAAACTTTTCTTTTTGTATTTGTTTTAATTTTTTCTTATCTATTAAAACTTCTTGTTTATATTCTCCTAGATGTTCTATTTGATTATCAATATCTGCATTAGTTTGAGAATTTGTAGCTATATCCATTATTCTGTCTCACTAAAATCACTATAATCTGTTTCTGTTAGAATAAAAATACTTTCATCAGAATCTGTTATTTCTTCAAAATCATTGATTTGTATAAATTCTTCATTGTTTATCATTTGTTCAATTTCTTCATCAATTTGTATTTTCTTTTTATTTTTATCAAATTTCTTAGGACATTTGTTTGCATAATGGCCTAATTGATTACAAAAATAACATCTACATTCCTTTGTAAAAGGTTTTTTATTTCTTCTGTATGTAGGTTTAAGAGTTTTCCTATATCCTTTTTTCTTATAATAGTTTGTTTTTCTTGGTTTAAAATATTTTCTTTTCTTATATTGTTTACGTTTTTTATATTTTCTTTTAATTTTTCCATAATAATATTGACTATCACAGCCTATCATTAATGGCATTTTAGGTGAATCACAACATAAAGAAATTCTTTTTCTTAATCCTTTTGTTGCTTTAGCTAAAATTGCATCACTGCACCATAGACTAAGTTTATTTCTTAAGTGTGCTATTCTTTTTCCTAAAGTATCTGCAGTCATAGGTTGGTATGTATCTATCAATTTTTGTCCCCAAGGGTCAGGAATCTTAGAAAACAATAATGGTAAATAATAACTATAACCTGTATCAATTTAATTATATATATAATAATAATAATATTGAAAAACACAAATATATCTTTCTATTTCACACATATCACATAATTGTAATCTTTGTAAAGCTACACAGTATTTATTAATTGTTGTTGGATCTTTAATTAATCTTCCTTCACCATGAAATTCTAATTGAAATGCTTCTGCAGCAGCAGTTATAAAATCAGAAGATGTAGTTGCTGCAAATATAATATCTTTTGTCCGCCATATGTGCGGAATCCACGCTTGAAGCTGGCTTCAAGTCCTTGGAGGACTATTCTGATGCCAATTGCTCTTCTGTAATGAATATCTTTTTCTTCAAATTTTGGCAGTTCTTTTCTCAGCTTCTGTGCTGTAATTGAAAATGAATCTGCTTTTGCAATCTGGATGAAATGGTAGGCAGAATATCTTTCTTCTTTATGAAAATCAGGACCTGCAGATAAAAATTTTAATACAAGAATATCTTTAGGGGTCATGGTAGGATTGTGTATGTAGCAATCCTTCACGCCTTGATATATCCATTTGGGCAGCTGTGATATTTCTGCAAATTCTGGAGGATTTGTATATATGGAGTTTAAAGCTCCAAAATCAAACCAAAATCTGATCTCTTCTGGAGAAGAATCTTGAAGAAAATTAATTCTAGGATAAATCCCAGAATAATCAATATATCTGTTATCAGTATTTGAAAGACTATAAAGCCTTTTCATAATCGTTAATTGTTCCATAACTGGTTCAATCATATCTGTAACATTGGGAATAGGGAGTTGAACTCTTTTCCCTTTATCTTTCTGTGGTCTCAATTCAACATCCATGGAGGAAGAAGATGATGAATTAGTAACCTTATCTGTAGTCTCCTTTTTTGTGGAGGTCTCTGTGGTTGATGGAGAGGCTTTTTGTCTTACCTCAATCTTTTCAAATAATTGAAAAACTCTGTTGTTTAATAATTCATATTTCCCAACATGTCTTTCAATCATTTGACTCTCTGAAAAGAGAATATCTGCAACTTCCTTTGCATTACCAGGAAGCTTGGCAATATCAATAAGATCAGAGATATTTTCTCTTATCGAAAGAACTTCTTGTTCCATATCTTTCAGATGATTGATAATATCATTCATTTGCTGAGCCATCTCTTGTGAGAAAATCTGCTAAAACATTTTTCTCAGATTTAATAATTTCAATATCAAAATGATATTCTGCAAGTATCATTTGCCATCTAATTAATCTTTTAGCTTCAGGCCTACTTGGTAGTAAATTTTTAATAAAAGCTTTTACTTGTGTATTATCCGTTCTTAATAAAAATCTAATTGGTAATAAAAAATAATAAAATTTTTTACAACTTTTAACAACAGCTAATAATTCTTTTTCATTTATATGATATCGAGACTCTGTATCTGAAAAAGTTCCAGAACAATATTTACATACTGTTTCTCCTATCTTTTCATAATTGTCATTATAATCTTCTTTCTTTAATATTCCACTCCAATATCTTTCTGACGCATCTGTTTCTAGAATTAACTTATCATTTTCTTTTGGTAATTGTAATTTTGGTAATGATTTACACATTTCTTTTATTTGTTTAACTTGTTGTTCTAGTAAAGAATCAAACTGAAATACTCTGTCTTTTCTTATTAAATCTTGAAAAGGTTTTCTTAAACTTGCTAGATTTGCTATAAAATCTGATGCATAGTTTAATATTCCTAAAAAACTTTGAATTTGTTTTTTATCAGTTAATCTATCTGGGAAACTATTAATTTTTTCTAATATATGTTTTTGTAATTGTATTCCTTTATTATCTATGTGCATTCCTAAAAATTCAATCTGATGTTGACATATCTTAGACTTTTTCTCAGATAAAGCTAATCCATTTTGTAAACAAAGATTAATAAAAATATCTAAATGTTTTAAGTGTTCAGACATATTATCAGATAAAACTAAAATATCATCAACATAAACAAATATAAAATCATAAGGTTTAAAAATATTATCCATTTTTCTTTGAAATATCTGAGGAGCATTTTTCAAACCAAATGGTAAAACTAACCATTCATATTGACCTTGTGGGGTTGAAAATGCTGTATATGCTATACTATCTGGATGCATTTTAATTTGTCAAAATCCACTTTTACAATCAAATTTAGAAAATATCTGTTTATTTCTTGTTTCATTTATTAAACTTTCTTTATGTGGTAGAAAATATCTATCAAAGACTGTATTGTTATTTAATCTTTTATAATTTATCACCATTCTAGCTTTACCTCTAACTATCTCAGCATGTTTTCTAACAATAAATGCTGGTGAGCTATGGGCTGATAAACTTGGTCTGATAAATTTTAATTTTAATAATTCATTGATTTGTTGATTAAATTCTTTTTTATCTTCTGGATTATATCTCATTGGTTTTTCTCTAATTACTTTGTGTTTGTCTATCATTTCTAGTTTTGCCATAATTTGGTTTTTATTCCAAAATTCTAAAGGATTTTCAGTAAAACATTGTTTTAATCTATTTTTTATTCCTTCTATATCCATATCTAATGTTTTTAATTGTAATTGAAATTTTATTAAAGGGTTTCCTTTAGAAAAAATTGGTTTTTCTTTATATTCAATATCACCACGCTGGGCTGTGCGGGGAATATTTTTCGAATATTATTGAGATGGAATGTGATTAGTGGGTTACTTTGATAATTAAAGGAGAATGGGTAAATCACATGTGATTAATAGTAAATTCGTACCATTGTGGACTTTTAAAAAGCTCGAGGGTACATTTTGTAATTAAGCAGATATTTATAATATATATATATATATATATAGAATATAAGTAGTGGATAAGAATTTTAAAAAAAAAAGAGTTTGAAAAGTGAAAACTCAAAAACAATTGGCACAGCACACAAAAGCACTCTTAAAAACAAATCAAAAGTAAAACAAAATAAACAAAAATAGAAAAATGAAATAAAGAGAGAGACGAGAGAAGACCAGAAAAGAAAAGAAAGAAGAAAAGAAGAAGAGAGGGAGAGTGAAGCGGGAGAGAAGAGAGAAGAGAGAGAGAAAGAAGAGAGAGAAAGGAAAGAGAAGAAAAAGGAGAAGAAGAGTAGAAAAGATTTGATTGATTTTGAATATATATTATATATATATATATAGTGCTAAATTAATTTTATGAGAAATTATATATTGTTTATGAGAAATTGTTTATATATATATAGTGATATATATATTGTTTATGAGAAATTGATTTTGAATATATATAGTTATATATATATATATATATATATATATATATATAGAAAAATGAAATAAAGAGAGAGACGAGAGAAGACCAGAAAAGAAAAGAAAGAAGAAAAGAAGAAGAGAGGGAGAGTGAAGCGGGAGAGAAGAGAGAAGAGAGAGAGAAAGAAGAGAGAGAAAGGAAAGAGAAGAAGAAGGAGAAGAAGAGTAGAAAAGATTTGATTGATTTTGAATATATATTATATATATATATATAGTGCTAAATTAATTTTATGAGAAATTATATATTGTTTATGAGAAATTGTTTATATATATATATATAGTGATATATATATTGTTTATGAGAAATTGATTTTGAATATATATAGTTATATATATATATATATATATATATATATATATATATATATTGTTTGTGATAAATTGATTAAGCAATTTTGGGGAAATTCAATTCGATATTAATTTGTGAAATAAGGTTGACTATAAATTTGAAATTTGAATTTTGTAAATGTGTTTATTGATTTGAATTTAATAAAATTTAATTTGACCATAAAGAAATGATATTGTGAAATGGCCCTAGGATACTTGGACATAGAAATGGATATAGGAGGTTGGTATACCAGCTGGATTATTTCAGCAGTACTGCACCGATATGGATATTGATCCTGATATTATGTACCTCCCCATGGATTCGTCCAGGGGTAGGGAGACACGTACCTCCTCAAGGATTCGTCCTGGGGTAGGGAGACATGTACCTTCCTAAGGATTCGTTCCTAGGATAGGGAGATATGTACCTCTCTAGGTTCCGAACATTCGGTCCTAGGGTAGGGAGATACGTACCACCCTAAGGATTCGTCCTAGGTTGGGAGTTATATTCGACGGACACCCACTGAGTGGTCGATGTCGAGCGGCCCATATTCCAGTCCAGAAAATTATGTTAAGTATACTAAAGGGCCATGATTGAAAAGAAATGGATGAAGTTTATAGAAAAGAATTTTAAAAACTTTTATAAGATTGATGAATAAGATTTACTGAATTTAGTTGAATATCATTGGATTTTAATATATAGTTGATCTGAAAGTTTACTTATGAAAATATATATTGATTTTTGTTGATAATTAAATTTGAACAGTTTATTTATTGT
Organism: Xanthoceras sorbifolium; assembly: GCA_003430845.1. NCBI lineage: Eukaryota > Viridiplantae > Streptophyta > Magnoliopsida > Sapindales > Sapindaceae > Xanthoceras > Xanthoceras sorbifolium. The sequence continues at coordinate 1,021,267 of CM010614.1, forward strand.
TTCTTATTTGATATTTATAACTTATTACTTGATTGATAAGCTATCATTGTGATATTTTATTTTTTTGTCTTTTCTACTAGTTGATATATATATATATATATAACAATTTGGACAGAGTATTACTGACTTTATAAGAGAAAGATTTTGTTTAATTAAACATTTTGTTAATATGATTATCTGATTTGCTTTGAAAGGTGTATTTGGTCTACTATGAATTGTATTTGTTTTATATACGTTATAAATGAGATTATGTTAAATTTGAAAATTTGATTTGTGTACACCCACTAAGCGAAATGCTTAGCGCGTTGATTTTATCACGCGTAGGTAGAAGAGGTTCCAATAAATAAAGAACTGAAGAGTTGATAGCTGCAGAAGAAGATTCAAAGTCACATTACTTGGGTAGTTTTATTTAAATTTTGTTTGTAAATTAATTACTTAAGCATGCATATATAGAAGTTTGTAAAGTGATAATATATGAGTTTTATAAATATTTATATAATAGTTTATGTTTAATAAAGTTTATAAATATACAATATGTATTGTTTTGTTGAAAATGCTTGGGAAAGTCGCACTATTGGGAAGAGTGCGCATGTGATTGAGAAATAAAATTTTGAAGTGTTTGTTATTATCATATTTGAGTTTTGTGGAAAACGAGAGTTTTGGATAGCCAGAAAAATAGAGGAAACTCTGGCAAAAGTTTTCAACTAGTTTTGATGGGCTCACTAGAAAGGATTTTAAATTATAAATTATTTGGTTTTCATATTTGAAATAGAGTTATGAAAAGTTTTGGAAACCCGGTAACACTCTCTAGGTCGATCCAGTCGGGTCGGGTCAGGGGGTGTTACATCACTGGAGGAATTCCACCGCTTTCATCGCGAGCAACCATCGCGGTAACTTGGTCGCGCTGGTGGTCGCGTTGCTCATTGCCTAAAATTGACATTTTCACCGCGAGCTAGTCAGCGTGATCCCTGGTCGAGGTGTTCTCTACCAAAAATCACCATTTTTCACCGCGAGCAACTCATCGCGATCTCTGGTCGCGGTGAGAGGTCGCGGTACTCACTGCCCAGTTTTTACCCTTCTCTTCATGTATCATTTCTGGACCGTTTTATCTGGTCCACCTGGAAACCATAAAAATATATATATACATTTAATTACATTTTTCACCCCTCAATTCGTAAATATTATATCCACATATTCAAAATTAATTATTCGAAATCAGGGATGTTACATATGTTTTTCTTGATTTTCTTTTTTCTGATTCCTCGATCTACCACCAGATTTTTCGAGTTATGACCCGCGGTCTGACAACGTGTGTGTGGGCACGTCACGGCAAGAGATGGAGGTCAAGTGAAAAGAACGCTGGCCGAATATTGTAAAAGAGGAGAGAGTCAGAAAAAACTTTTTTTTTTCTCTTTTCTTCTCTCTTTGGTGGCCGAATTCTCTTTCTTTTTCACTTGTTTGTTAGGTTAGTTTTTTTTTTTCTAACTATATAACACTTATATAGTAGTCCTTTAGGGTTTTAGTTTGACCAAGTCAAAATAGGATTCTAAATTCTATTTATTTTTAGTTTCCCTAAAGACTTGAACCTGTGACCTTTTGGACTATTAAAATAATCTAATTATTTTAATTCTTTTGTCCTAGTCATTATTTAATCACATGACCTCATATTTAATAAATAGAATTAATAATTCATAATTATTAATTCTTATTATTTTATTAAATATTTAATTAGTTAAATAATCACATTATTTAATTATTCTCTTTTATTTAAATCGCATTACTTTCGTAACACTATTAATTAGACCCTCCAATTAATCTGCCGTGACCCTCGTTACCAGCAACCATAAGGGCTAGCAATGGGACCTAATGGACCCACAATTTTGAGCTCCAATAATACTTAGTAATATTAATTAAAACTCTTTAATTAATATTTCACGATTATTAACCTCGGAGTTATTCCACTAAAAACCCGAGGCTACACTCTCAAAACTGTAGACGTGTTTATACAATCTGAAGTCTCAGTGTCCATTGATATAGCTAATTGCATATAGTGTGATCCTCCACAAATAGTTCATAACTAGAGCTGGGTCATAAAGTCCGTTATACCCCTCTAGAAATATCTTTTCCTTTAAGTACCATTAATTCTCTAATGAACAATTAAATCATGTCTTCCTCACGGAAGAAGGAGAACGGTCATAATCGTTCAAGCCCTGAATCAACCCTTAAGGGAACTACTCATCTACTTCAATCAAGAAGGAGTGGATTCCACTATTGTGTTCAAACCTTCCCAGCCACAAGCCAAACCGCAGCTCCAAGATACGGAGGTATTGGTCGAGATTCTCATCAACCTCACTCATGTTAAATCAAAAGCCACGATCTAACTTGAAGGAGTCGATAAGACACTCAGGATTAAGATCACCTATAAATAGCCATCGTTTATCGATTATATATGAATCTCATCTACTAACGGATCTTGGTGAGAGATTCATATAAATCGTGGTCCAGTCCTTTATGATCTCATCATATAAGGTGCCTCCATTCTCATGTCAACTACATGAGCGGTCTAGGATAAGACCACCGTGCTTTACAGAATGGACCGCGGCAGTAGATCAATCACAAACAAAGTACCCAGCTTTGTTCGCTCTCTACGGACTCTTTAGATTGCATGTCTCAAAATGAATCCTCTCTATATATGACCATCATATACTCATTCTGAGATTACATCTTGCAATCTAGCATGTTCTTGCACAATACGAATGTATTACTGAATATAAAACATTTATAAATTTGAATGATAATCTGAATAATTCTTATTATTATCTTTAAACATTTACAATTACAAGCTTTAGGGCATAAATCCCAACAGATTTCATAGTCGGTTTCCCATTTCTAAGGAAATGGTATCCGTAAAATCATCATCATAATCATCAGAAGTATCGATGCAGTACTGCTACATATACCCAATTGACATGTTAATCTCCTATATTCATATTTCCCTATACATATATCAGGGCCGTTATTCAATTATCAAATTAGTTTATTTATTTCAAGAATCAACGAATATAAATTTCAATCAAAATCAATAATTAGAAAACCAAACAATATTCGTTAAACTATATTCATAAATCAGGTTTTGAAAGGATATGATTTCATTGAAACTATATCAAAATATTCAATAAACAATTCCAACAACGTACGAAAACGAATTACGAGTATATGAAAATCCATAATTATGTTTCCAAACTCACTGAATCAAAAACACATATCGAAAATGGTTTCAGAAACAAGTGTACACCAACCTGGATACCGTTTTATGACAGTTTCTTTTCTGAATTTTTCTTTTTCCTTTTTCCTTTCTCCCTCCTCTTTTCCTTTTCTTTCTTCCTTTCCTTTTCTTCTTCTTCCTCTTCTCTTCTTCTTCTTCTTCCCCTCTTCTTCTTGTAACATCCCCTTACCCGACCCGGCTGAATCGACCCAGAGAGCGCTACCGAGTTTCAAAACTTTACCTTAACTCTGTTTGTAATTTGAAAATCAAATAACTAGTAATTTAAAACCTCTCTAGTGAGCCCATCAAAATCAGTTTTCAAAAATTTCGGCAGAATTTCCTCTGTTTTTCTGATTTCCCAAAACCTATTTTCAAATAAAAACTCAAATCAAATAAAATCCAAAACAATACTTCAAATATCTTTTCATTCAAATGCGCACTCTGCCGTTTAGTGCGACTTCCAAACATATTCAAATAAAATATATATAATTAATATTTACAAACATTTGAAAAGAAATATAGATCATAAAGCAATTATTTACAAAACATATATAAATGTAGAATTACAGATTTCTGTATATGCATGCTTAACTGAATATCATATATATACAAAACTGTATAACTACCAAATAAGTATGGTGACTCTGGATCTTCAATCTGCAGCTACTTCCTCTATATTCTTTTCCTCCCTTTGTGTCTCTGATATGTACGCGTGATGAAATCAATGCGCTAAGCAATAATGCTTAGTGGGTGTACACTAAATTCAATTATCAAAATCATAAAATCATTTCATAATAAAAATGTTACAATGCTATCGTATAAAAACATTTCCATATTCAACTCCATCACTGAAATAAACCATACGAAATCAATTTAATAACCGCATCTAATTTCAATTAATAATTCATACGAAATTCAGTTTTCAATTCTTTTATAATTATTTTATTCAATTTTATTCTCAATTCTCGCCTTATAGTATACTCATCATATTTTTTTTTCTTTTAGACTAATATCTGTAACATCGGTGTGACATTCACCTCCGGGATTCGCCTAAACTGGACTATGCCAGGTTTGCCCCGCGAGATGTAACTGTCATGAATAACTGTGCAATATCTATCTCCGGGATTCGCCTAAACTGGACTATACCAGGTTTGCCCCGCGAAATGCAACAGTCATCAATATCAGTGCAATGTTTATCTCCGGGATTCACCTAAACTGGACTATGTCAGGTTTGCTCCGCGAGATGTAACTGTCATGAATAACGGTGTAATATCTATCTCCGAGCTTCTCCTAAACTGCACTATACCAGGATTGCCCCGCGAGATGTAACTGTCATGAATAACGGTGCAATATCTATCTCCGAGATTCACCTAAACTGGACTATACCAGGTTTGCCCCGCAAGATGCAACAGTCCTCAATATCAGTGCAATGTTTATCTCCGGGATTCGCCTAAACTGGATTATCCTAAGTTTGCCCCGCGAGATGCAACCGTCCTCAACTCGTTATATTATTTTTCAAATTAATCAACAGTAATTCACGAATTAAAATTAAATTCAAGAATTAAAATTTTCAAACAATGTTTGTAATATGTAATTCATAAATTCCATATCAAAACTTTCTGTTTCTTTCGAAATCAATAATTATAACGATATATTCTGGAAACTAAAATTATCAAAATCAACAAAATTCACATATATAACATTTTAAAATCATTTTCAAATTCATTCACAAATCAATTCAATTAAAAGCTTATGGATTATTAAAAAATTCAACTAATCAATTTGAATCTGAAAACTAACACTTCAAATCAAAGTGTACACCAACCTGGATACCGTTTTTCGACAGTTTTCTTTATGGATTTCCCTTTTTCCTTTCTCTTCCCCCTTTCTTTCTTCTTCACTTTTCCTTTCTTCTTCCTTTCTTCTTCTTCTTCTCTTCTTCTTCCTTCTCTCTTCTTCTTTTTCTTCTTCTTTCTTTTCTCTCTCTTCTTTCTCTCTCTTCTTTTTCCTCTCCGTTTTCTTTCTTCCCCCCGGTCTCTCTTTTCTTCTCTTTTTTTGCTTTTCTTCTTTCTGAAGTTTTCTCACCGCCTCTTACTTTTTTATAAAATTTTGGTCGTCGCGACCGCTCCTCGCGACCTGTGGTCGCGCTACCAGGTCACGTTGCTCACTGGAGTGATTTCACCGCCTTTATCGCGAGCAACCATCGCGGTACCTGGTCGTGCTGGTGGTCGCGTTGCTCACTGCCCAAAATTCACATTTTCATTGCGAGCTAGTCAGTGCGATCCCTGGTCACGGTAACTAGTTGCGGTGCTCACTGTCAAAAATCACAATTTTCACCACGAGCAGCTCATCGCGATCCCTGGTCGTGGTACTCACTGTCCAGTTTTTTTTTTTTCACCCTTTTCTTAGTGCGTTGTTTTTCGACCGTTCAAATTGGTCCATTTGGAAACCTAAAAATATACATACATTTAATTATATTTTTCACCCCTCAGTCATAAATTTCACATCCCCATACTTCATATTAATTAAACTACATTTTCATATTTATACGAAATTGGGGATGTTATACTTCTTCTCTTCTTCTCTTCTTCTTCTCCGTCTTCTTCTTCTTTCTCTCTTTCTTTTTCTTTCTTTCTTTTCCTTTCTCTCATGTTCTCTCTTTCTTTTCTGGTTGCTTCCTCCAGAAGCTTCACCGCCCATTTATTTTTTTTTATAAAATTTCGGTCATCGCGACCTGTGGTCACGCCACTTGGTCGCGTTGCTCACTGGAGGAATTTCACCGCTTTCATCGCGATCAATCATCGCGGTACCTGGTCGCGTCGTTGGTCGCGTTGCTCACTGCCTAAAATCCACATTTTCATCGCGAGCTAATCAGCGCGATCTTTAGTCGCGGTGACTGGTCGTAGTGCTCACTGTCAAAAATCACCATTTTCACCGCGAGCGACTTATCGCGATCTCTGGTCGCGGTGAATGGTCGCAGTACTCATTGCCAACTTTTCATTATCTTTCATGCGTTATTTCTGGACCGCTCCATCTGGTCCACTTGGAACCCATAAAAATATACATACATTTAATTACGTTTTTCACCCCTCAAATCATAAATATTATATGCATATACTCAAAATTAATTATTTGAAATTAGGGATGTTACAAGAAGTGGCTACTGACTCTTTTTTTGAAAGGTTGAATTCGACTCAAACACCTTCACCTGGGTATTTGCTAAGAGATGGAGTTTGGCTTAAATATGGAAAGGTATTTCCTAGTCCTAATTCAGCTTTAATTTCACAGGACCATCACTCTTCTGCCGTTGGAGGCCATTTTGGGTTCCATAAAACCCTTCATCGCATCCGCACCATGTTTGTATGGCCTGGGATGAGTTCAATAGTCAAGGAATTCATTAAAACCTGTGATGTTTGTCAGCGTTGCAAGACGGAATGCCAACGTCCAACCGGATTATTGCAACCTCTTTCCTTACCTGAAAAAAATCTGGATAGAAGTGTCTATGGATTTTATCGAAGGCTTACCTCCCTCACAAGGTTTTGATGTCCTCATGGTGGTAGTTGATCGATTGAGTAAATATGCACATTTTATATCTCACAAGCATAGTTCTACCTAGTGGGTTCTTATCAAGTGGTATCAGAGCCTGCACCATGCACACCTGCATGCACGATGCATGGACGGGGCGACCTGGGGAGGGCTGCTACCCGATGCGGGATCCGCGGAGTCACCCAACTGGGAATGATTGGCCGCCGTGGACGTCGACTGCGGAAGTATGGTGGAATGTTACAATCCTACATCCACTAACTATGGGATTAATGGATGATATATAACTTGCTAGGCACCCTCCTCTTACAAGCCGGTTTTTAAGAGTGAGTTCTATCTAGTGGGTTCTTATTATCATATTGTGTTTCAACAACATTCAAAACTTATTTAAACTTGAAGCAATAACAGTTAGTATAATGAAAAGAAAGATAAAAAATCTCAAATGGAAGACACAACAATTTTATAAGGTAACATGTCACTCTTCTATTATATTTTTAAAAACATCCGAATAATTACAAAATTGAAAATAAATCTAATCGGTTATCAATATCATTTGGTATGATATCAGCAATCGGGGTGCATTACACCGAGTACATGAGAAATTGACGTTTTGTCGGGATTTTATTGAATATTAGACGGGGAGGAGACTGATATGTGGGATTTATATATATTTATGAGAATGTGAAAATTGGACCAAAGCCAAAAGACTTGCATCAAGGATCTCAACAGTTGGTCTTGGAAAAAGAAAACATTGAAGAGAGTGATAACTGGGTACATACATACTTGTAGATTGCTGTTGTGGTTATATTATGAGTAGTGTACCTCTATAGATTATTATTATTGTTATTGGTTGTTTATAGCTTTTAATGTTGTAAGTTTTTAAATTAACATTATATTAGTTTTCTGCTATTTGGGTTTCACCAGAATTCTCATGCCGATCAATAGCAGAAATTCAATCAAATTCTGCAAAATAGACACCACTCTGTTTTAGGAAGATAGCATAGTCCATCAGATTGCCATCAACATTCTCCAGGCCGAACCAATCCTCATGATGTTGCTCCTGTTGGATCTATTGGGATATGAAGATGAATCAGATTCAAACAACGAAAAACAGTGGGCCGCACGACCAAGTAGTTGCAGCAGCAGGTCGCACGGATGTTTAAACGCGCGAGATCACGCGAGTAGAAAAGACTGTCTTTAGTAGTGAGTGGCGTGAGATCCTGATATCAACAAGACAATCAATTTTAAAAGAATTTGTTTCCTGATCAAACTAGACTTTGCTTAAACCGACCCTGCCTAGTAAATCACTATAAATATATTATATAATGAGAACTAATATGCAATCAAAAAGAAAAGTGAGAGTAAAAAAAGCCCTTGTAATTTTCTAATATAATGAATTGAACGCGGATGCGTTCGTGAATGTATGAAAGTTTTTCCAAACCACATAAAACTCTTGTCTTGCATTTTCCTTGTTTGTTTTATTATTGTTTATCTGTGCTTGTGTGTGAGTTTGGCTAATTGCGAACCATTCCACTGCATTGGAATCGGGAGGAAATCCCAACAAGATCATCGTCTTCCTCTTTTTGCTCTCCGACCACTCACTCAAGCAATCATGAGTTCCGACAGGCAAAATCAATGAGTAGTAAAGAGAGAACAAACCAAAAAAAAGACTCAACCAGAAAGGAACAAAAAGAACAATCTATTATGAACTGCAAGTGAAGAAGAGTTGTCAAGAATCAAAAGCTGCTGGCACAAAGACAACAACTCAAAACATCAATTAATTTGAAAAAGCAAGGTCAGTTTCTGAACATTTGAAGAACAGCTCCTTGACAACCCATACTATATATCTGTCTAACACATTGGAAATCGACAAGAAGTTCAATGAACTCTCAAGAGTATATTACAACTGAGCAGCAAATGAGAGAAATTAGAAACCGAAAAAACAAAAGAAAATAGATGAGGAAAATCTGCATATCAGGAACCTGTCAATAGGAATTCTATTTAGAAACAGTGTGAGTCCATCTCTACAATCTTCACATGACTATAAAACCAACAACTTATGAAGAGGCTGTTCTATAATAATGCACACAGTACACAAAACGATCCGTAAATCCGATAAAACAGAATCCGTATAGAGAACTTGACAAAACAAAAAAGATTAAGTTGGGATAAAAAGGTGAGATGTCTAGCATTACTTATAAATAAACGACACACCAGAGCAATGAAATTCAAAGACATCCCGTCATTTCCAACAATTGAACATCAATTTAGAACCAGCAAGACAATCAATTATGCATTCTAAATACTAAAAATTGCTCACATTGATTGTCAAATATTCAAGTCCTGATAAATAAAGGATTCAAAAAATTATAATAATAGTAATAATAAATGAATACCATGAAAGTAATAAAACTATCCCCATCATTATAAACATCATAACATTATTCAGTAATTCCATATCGACAGAGAATGATCTAGCCTCACGAAGTGAAGTTCCGTTTCCTTCCAAAGGAATTTAACAACCAGATCTTAGGGCATAAAAACAAACCCGTTCTCATTACAATACATGATTCGCAACCTTTGCAAATCGATTACAGTAACATGACACTAAATATTTACATTCCAGACAGGAGAAATACTCTCCCGAGTAGTTAAATAGGGCCGAAACATTATTTCTTAATGTCCCTCCAGCAAGACAATAAAACACCACCAGTTCCCAATTGATGAACACCCAGTTCCCAATTGATAAAAACTTTACAAAAGATAAAAAAGAAAACGACCCCTAACGAACCCAAAGAGCCTTTTTGGATTCATGAATTTAACCATATCCACATCATTACACATAAACGAAAGAGTAAACCAAACGAAAAATTTAACTGCAACGCACCAAATGCAGGCATGATCAAGAGCAGCAATCAGGGCAGCGAATCAACCCATTTTCGTTACATTCCAAGCACCTTTTAAGCACTCCATCGTCCTCATCGAACAACTTCCTACTCCCACTACAATTCCCACAAGGCACAAACCTCACATCCCCACAGCCACCACACACGAACCCGGGTTGCCGTCTAGGGAACCCATCAAGAACCCTAGCCAACTCACCGGTCTCAAACATACCCTTCACGACATCAGCACCACCCACATGCTTCCCTCGTATAAACACCTGCGGCAAGCTCACCTTTTTCCCACCAAACACGCAATGCAACTCCTTCTTGTAAGCCGAATCCATCGAAATGTCTCTCTCATCAATCCAAACCCTAAACCCTCTAAAGATAGTCCTGACCGCGTAACAATCCTCGAAAGTCCTCCTAATTCCTCTCAAGCTAGTCAAATACACAACAATCCGGTCCTCTGTACCGGGCAATTTTATCGTCGAAGACTCATGCTTGTAACACAAAGACAAAGATCTCACGGGTTTGGACAATCTAACAACGGGTTCGGGCTCTATATTCGCGGGTTTTGTAGATTTATTGGACTCGAATAAGTTGCAGAGTTGCTTGACCTTACCTTTGATGGAATTGCTGGCGGTTAAGACCGAATCCATCGATTTGTAGAACTTGTTGTTGTTGGAAATCGCGCGATTGAGCGATGCGTAATTGATTTTCGGTCGACAATCAACGGGTGTCCCTGTTGCTTGCATCGTAAACGAGCGATTGAAGACTGAAGCTGACTTGGCGGCGGCGGCGGCTGTGGTGGTGATGGGTTTGGTTGTTGAGATGATTGCGGTGGTGGGATTGTTTTTTTCGGATTCCGCCATCGACCCAGATCGTTAAAAGCAATCAACCTTCAAAATCAAACGCCTTTTCTCGCTTCTTTCTGATTACAAAAGAAAAAAAAAACACAAAAAAGAAAAAAGGAAGATGATGATGATGAGAAAATGAAAAATGATCAGACGGTGGTGGACGGTGGAGGATTCTGGGCAAAAGGTTAGGTTAATGGGGTTTGCTTTGTTGAGATTATGATTTTTGGTTTTTGAATTTTGATTTTGATTGATTTTTTTTTCTGTTTTTTGCTTGGGTTAGAGAGAGAGAAGAGAGAGAAACCTGTTTGTTTTGTTGTTGACAGAGAGACAGATAAATGAGGAAGAAATGCTTTTGAAGGCGTACGTTCAAAGTCAAGAATATTTTGTTACTTTTTTGTATTTTTTTTATTTATTTTGTTAAACAAAAACAAAAAGTGAGATTTGTTAAAACTTCCCTCAGGTTTACAGATTTTTCTAAAACAAATACTCTAGTTTCCATTTTATATAAAAATTCCTTAATTAACCTTATAATTTATAAATTTAGTTAAAAAATCTGTCATTTACTCTATACTAAAAATAGCTTATAATTTTATTATGAAGGCCGAGGCCGAAGCCAAAGCTATGTTGATGAAATTTAAATTGCTAGTAGTAGAGGTCTGTATTCTTATCTCTGTTTGTAGAATCTAATTCATTGACTTTAATTAATTTGTATTGTGATATTTCGATTGTTAAGAGTGATTTAAACAATATTATTCATGACATCAAAGTTGTATCATATGATTTTAATATTATCTCTTTTTCTCATATTCCTAGATTGAGCAACTCTATTACTCATAGCATAGATAGCTAAGTGGGTTTTAGGGCATAATAGTTTTACTGTTTAGAATCGTGTTTTTTCCTGTTGGCTGAGTAATTTAGCTCTTTCTGATATTGTTTCTTGTTATGGCCTTTATGACTAATGAAATTTAGCTTTGTTTAAAAAAAAAAAAAAAAGCTTATAATTTAATTTAATTACATTTAGTTTAAAATATTTTCTAATTATGTAATAAAATACACTCATAAGAGGATTTTTATTATATAAATTCGAAATGAAAGAACAATTTTAAAAAAGAGACCAAGCTAAGGGATTGTTTTGCAAATCTCCCTTTAAAGAATTAATATAATTTTGCTTTTTGGTTTCTTGTGGGGTAGGGGTAGGTGCTGCTGATGTCACTATCACCGCCTTGTTTGAAAGACGCGGTTTAGTTTGTTTGAATATTTTTTTTTTCTAATTTTTTTGTTATATAATAATTTAAGAATATATTAATAACAAAAATTATTATTATAATAATAAAATAAATAGTAATAAACAGTATTCTTGTTGGGATTTCGGTGAGAATTATTATGATAATAGTCCAATCGTTTTTAATAGATAAATTACATTACGGTATCTTGATTTTATCTATAATTACACATATAATATTATTTTACCGTTTATTACACTCAAGTACTTTTAATTACATTGATACCGTTAACTTAACAGTGGACTTAACAGTTCAACAGTAAATTAGTTTTTTACATGTGAAATTTAAAAAAAAAACTACCTAGCCAATAACGTGCCACATTATTTTTTAATTAATTTTTTTAAAAAAATTAAAAATAAATTGAACAAATAACATTAAACCTGCTTGAGTAAAAAAAAGTAGAAAAAGAAGCAAAAGATATACGGTCCATCCACCATGAATCGTGAACTAGGAGAGGCTCGAGCCTACTTTTTAATGGTTAAACTTAACACAAGGGGAGTTCAGTATGAGTTTTTACAAACTTTGATTTCGAGTGTAATTCAACAAATCTGAGGTAAGTGCAGCATTATTTATTCAATTTATAAAAAAAGAAATCTGAATTTTCATATCTCTTGCTTTAAATTTTGAAATATAAAAATAAAAGAAAGACAAAACCATTTCCATCTGCAGGTGGAGCAAACTTACTCCTATCCTAAAATTTTTTTTTTTTTTTTTTTGTGATCTGGGTATTTAATTTTTGGGTGGATGGTTGATGGATTAAGCGTGGAAGATGGATGAATGATGGTGATTAACATGTAGTTTTTTTTTTGTTTTTTAAGATAGTTTTGAATAGAAGAAGATTGAATGAATTGAATAAGGGATATAGTGGGTTGAATGAGGAAGATGATGATAGTGGAGATGGTATGGGTTGATTGTGATTATTATTATTTAATTATTTTTTAATATTTTTTTAATAGGAGTAGCTATGTCGTTTTACATAATTTTTGATCAACCATTAGTTTTGACTAAGTCAACTGACTGTAGAATATTTGAGTGTAATAAACAGTAAACTGACATTATATATATATATATATATATATATAATTATAGATAAATTTAGAATATTTTAGCACAGTTCACTATTTTTAATATAATTTTGTCACCTAATAAAAGGGTTAAGACTATAACAACCTACCATTTTGATTTAAAATTAATTTATTCATTATTTGCTCTCAATCCAAGAATTGTTTTATACTTTTGCAAAATTAAAGCAAGTAATTAATTCATTAGATTATTTATCAATTGAGGTTAGGTTTATCACGTTGATTATGATTATTATGTTATTATTTCTATTTGTCATTGTGATTGAGATTATAATATTAGAGTTTTAGTCCTATTTTGTTAGAGGTCATTTATTTTTTCTATTTATAATTTAACGATCTAAATTAGACATATTAAGTGGTTTGTATTTATTTTTTTAAATCATCATAAAAAAACTTAAAATAAAAAGTTAAAAATTATAATTTTATCACTTAACACATAATCACTGAATCGTAATTACAATATTTTATTCCATAATTATCATTCTTATATTGTTGGAGATATTGTAGTTGTTTTCTAGGGATCTTAATATTTAATTATGATGTATCTTTAGGTTTCCTACTTTAGATAATTTGGTATTAATTTCCTTCTTTAAGGAGGAAACAAATTCCTTAGATTAAGCAGTTTTGGTACTGCCTAATGTGTGTGTGTCTATATATATATATAGGGTTTTTTTGTACAGATGTATTATTTTTATTATTGAGAATAAAATCCTAAAATTCTCATGGTATCAGAGCTAAGTTTTTGAAACCTTTAACCTTAAATTCATACTGTTTTTTCGGGTAGTACCCTCATCTCATACTGCTTTTTCCGGCAGTAACCATACATCTCTTATTGCTTTTTTCGGCAACATCTTTTCCCGTCCATCATGACAACTCCTTCCAAACCTACCAGTTTTGATGCAACCTCAGATGAGGCATCTAGCCTCGAAACAGCAATCCTTGGCAATAATGGGGGAGATCCTCCAAACTTTCCTCACATGTCTATTACTTCATATAAGCTCAACGGCCGAAACTATCTTCAGTGGTCCCAATCGGTGCTCTTGTATATCTACAGCGGAGAGAATGGAGGTTATCTCACCAATAAAGTCACCAAACCGAAGGAGAAGGCAGATGGATATTGAACCTGGAAGAAGGAGAATAGCCAGGTAATGTCTTGGCTGATCAACTCCATGATGCTTAACAGCGGAGAAAATTTTCTTCCATAAGAAACAGCAGTAGAAGTATGAGAGACAGCAAAGGAAACTTACTCCCACAAAGATAATACTCCTGAACTTGTAACAATCAAAGGTGCATTACATGATTTAAGGTAGGGTGATCTGTCGGTGACAGATTATTACAACAAGCTTCAACGACACTGACAGCAACTTGATGCAATTGAGAAATACAAGTGGAGTACTGTAGCTGATTCACAACAATATAAGAAGATTATTGAGACTAAAAGGATGTACAAGTTTTATTTGGGATTAAATCCAAATCTTGATGCTGTGAGGGGTAGGATTTGTAGGACAAAACCACTACTTAATCTTCGAGAGGCATTTTCTAAAATCAGATGTGAAGAGAGTCGCAGGACCTTGATGCTGGGGACTGAACCAAAAGAACCAAAAGAAGTTGGAGGTAAAGCTTCAGCTCTGGCAGCCCGCAGTACTTCGGAGCCATGAAAATGAGGCCGTCCATGGTGTGATCACTGCCGAAAACCTGGTAATATCAAGGACAAGTGTTGGAAAATTCACGAAAAATTGACGGATTGGAAATCAGCCAAGGAACGAGATGGCAAAGCCAACCTATCATCATCCTCTGTGGCTGAACCATTCAGCAAGGAATAATTGGAAGTACTGTAGAAACTCCTTACTCAGGAACAGCCTAGCCAAATGGTAATAGGTTCGGGGACGGTTGCACAAAAAGGTAATTTCCTTATTGCACTAGCTGCAAATCAAGACACATCTCATTGTGGATTCCGGAGCATCGGATCACATGACTGGTAATAGAAAACTTTTCAATTAGTTTTCAGCTTATAGCAATAGTCCTTATGTACGAATAGCGGATGGATCCTTATCTAAAGTAATGGGGATTGGTTCCTTAATTATTTATACTGATTTGACTTTGAATTCAGTCTTGTATGTGCTTAAGTTAAACTGCAATCTCTTATCAGTAAGTAAACTCATTAAGGATTTGAATTATGCGGTTGATTTTCGATCGAATGCTTGTGTTTTTCAGGATTTTCACTCGGGGAAGATGATTGGCAGTGCTAAAGGTTGTGCAGGACTCTATTTTCTAGAAGGTCAACCCTCTCCAATACATAAAACATCAACAGCAGTGAGTAGTAGTTCTTATGTCAACAATGTTAGCAACAATGAGTCTATTAGAGTGTCTAGTCCAAGTCAGGATGTTATGTTATGGCGCTATAGACTAGGTTATTTGCTTCATTTCTTGATAAAAAATAGACCTTCATTAGTATCTTTCTTTACCTTCTTTTGTCCCATTCGCGGGTATTTATCGGATGTCTTGATGGCTTTCTTTGAATGTGCAGGTCATTAGGTTCTTGCAAAGAATTCGGTTGATTTCAGTCGAAAATGTGAAAGCGTCTCGCCAATTGAGCAAAGTCCTTTAGAGCAAAGGCAGAGAGACTCGCGACTTAACTCGCGAGTTGCAAAGTCGTGACGGCAAAATAACCTGTGCAATCCAGAGACACACGCGACTTACTTGCGAGTTGACAAGTCGTGAAGGCAAACAATTCAGCTGAAACCCGAGACTCACGCGACTTAACTCGCAACTCTCTCGCGAGTTGCCAAGTCGCGAAGGCAAATTTCACACGACTCTAGAGGCAGCACGACTAGACTTGCGATTTGGCCAAGTCGCGAGCATGACTGGGATGCCCTATTTCGGCCTGTTATAAAAGGAAAGCTTGAGAGAAAATAAAAGAGTTCGGTTAGGGTTTTAAAAATTCAACCAAGAGGAGACAAAGGGAGAGAAGAAGAGCATCTTGGAGACAAGAGGGTTTGGATTCAATCCTTGAGCTAAAATCTCACCATCAAGCTCGGATTTGGAGAAAGTGGAAGCTAGACAAATTCGCAACAGGAAGAGGATGAGAGTTTATCGCACCTAGAGTTTTTCTATCTCTTTCCTTCTTTATTTTCTTACTTGTAACTCTCTTTATTAATTAGAAAAACATGTTTGGGTGTAAATCTTTGATTATGACTTAAACTTGTAAGTTAGGGTTTTGATGAATCTTTTTTCTTGATAGTTGAATGAATTGATTGTCTAATTTATTATGATTGATTATTATTTGTTGAGTGATGTTATGAATCTTAATACTTCTGAATGTAATGGCCTACATTTAGTTGATTTTATGGTTGTGTGTTATGAACTGAGAGGTGACGCCCACAATGTGCTCGATGTAATGTCCACCATAAGTAGAATTAGATAGAGATATATTAATTTACTTGTGTAATCATTATATGTGTTTATGATGCTTAATAAATTGTTATACATGCGATAATCATCGAGAGATAGATATTGATGTGTAATAATAACTCTGGCATAATTCGAGAGAATATGTTGGCTGACCCCGTATACTTGCGGGTACAAAAAGGCGTAACATAGGCCACCCGAACTTTATGTATCTTGCTAAGTTGTTTCCATCATTGTTCAGTAATAAAAATCCCAGTGATTTCCAATGTGACATATGTCAATTCTCTAAACATTCTCGTACCAATTTTTCAAATCAGACTTATAAATTAACCAAACCATTCTCTATGGTGCATAGTGATGTTTGGGGATCATCACAGACTCCTAATATCACTAATGCCTGATAGTTTGTTTTATTCATTGATGATCATACTCGACTCACTTGGATATTTCTCATGAAACAAAAATCTGATGTCTCTCAAATTTTCAAAACTTTTAATACCATGATTTAAACCCAATTTAATTCTAAAATTCAGATTTTAGGAACCGACAATGGCAAGGAGTTCTTTAATTCTATCTTTAGCAATTACCTTTTAAGTAAAGGTATCATTTACCAAAGCTTATGTGTTGATACCCCACAACAAAATGAAATTGCTGAGCGAAAGAATCGACATATCCTTGAAGTTACCCGATCTTTATTATTTTCTACAAACATGCCAAAACGCATTTAGGGTGATGCTGTTCTTACAACAATCTATCTAATAAATAGGCTCCCTTTCAAAGTTTTGAATTTTTCCATTTCAACTCAAAAACTCCGTGAATTTTATCCTCACTGTCACCTCATATCTAATTTACCATAAAAAAAAAAATTTGGGTGTAATGTTCTTATCCATCTTCACAAACACACAAGAGGTAAATTGGATAAGTTGTCTATCAGAGGTGTATTTCTCGGTTATTCTTCACATCATAAAGGTTGCAAGGGCTTTTATCCTGAAAATAAAAAGTTTTATCATAGCATGAATGTCACTTTCTTTGAGACAACTCCATATTTTCATAAAACTGCTCTTCAGGGGGAAAATTTAGGTGAATATCAATTTTTGGGATTTGAGAGACCTACTTTGACTTCATTTTTTACTCCTCATGATATTAAATTTCTTGACAGCCCTAGTGTCAGTCCAAAACAGCCTCCTAGTCAACCTAGTCAGCCTAAATCAGACTTGTTAAACCATCCTAGTGTTGTTCAGGATAACAACCCTTCTGTTAGTGAGTCTAAGAAACCTACACTTACTGTTGATAATCAAAACATAATTGTTTATCAAAGGAGACGTGGAAAACAGAAAGAAACAGAGGTCCAGACATAACTATACCACTTCAAACATCTGAACCTGAATCTAAGTCTCATGAAACTCATACACAAGTTGAAGATAGAGATTCTTCTAACTGTATAGGTTCTGATAATGCACAAACTGATGATGATTTGCCTATTGCAATTCGAAAAGGGGTGAGAGACTGCAAAAGTAGGCCGTTATATCCTGTTAGCAAGTATGTCAGTTATGATAGGATGTCTCATAGATCTAGGTCCTTCATTGCAAAAATGTCAGACATACACATTCCCAATAGTGTGCAAGAAGCATTGTCAGTAGCAGAATGGAAGAAGGCTATAGAAGAAGAAGAATTGAAAGCCCTAGAGAAGAACCGAACCTGAGAATTATGTGATTTGCCGAGAGGAAAGAAGCCAATTGGTTGCAAATGGGTCTTCATTGTGAAAACCAAACCTGACGGCATCATTGAGAGGTTTAAAGCAAGGTTGGTTGCTAAAGGGTTCACTCTGTCATATGGTATTGACTATCAGGAAACTTTTACACCTGTGGCAAAGTTAAATTCTATCCGAATTCTATTATCTCTAGTAGCAAATCTTGACTGACCTCTCTACTAACTAAATGTCAAAAATGCATTTTTGAATGGCAACCTAGAAGAATAGGTGTTTATGGAGGTTTCTCTTGGGACTGAAAATGCTGCTAATAGAGGAAAGGTGTGCAGGTTGAAGAGATCGTTGTATGGTCTCAAACAATCTCTAAGAGTATAGTTTGAGAGATTTTCTAAGGTGCTAAAACAACATGGGTACACTCAAGGACAGACAGATCATACAATGCTCATAAAGCATTCCTTTGTTAGTAAGATGGCAGTGTTAATAGTCTACGTGAATAATATTGTGCTCATAGGGGACTATGAAGAGAAATTACCTAGAATTAAAACAGTTCTTGTAAAAGAATTCGAGATCAAAGATCTAGGAAATCTTAAGTATTTCCTTGGGATGGAGATCGCTAGGTCGAAGAAAGGAATTTTTGTCTCACAAAGGAAGTATGTGTTAGACCTACTAAAAGACACTGTCATGCTTGACTGCAAACCAGTTGACACACCAATGGACTCTACTACTAAACTTGGGTCAATTCAGGACAGTGCTCCTATTGATAAAGGGAGGTATCAAAGACTTGTAGAGAAGTTGATCTATCTTTCTCATACAATGCCTCATATTGTCTTTTCGGTGAGTGATGTGAGTCAGTACATGAATAATCCTACTGAGAAACATATGATAGCAGTTCAGAGGATTCTGAGATACCTCAAAATGACCCGATAAGGGGCTGTTTTTCAAGAAGAATGCAGCAAGAGGAGTTGAAGTATACTCAGATGCAGATTGGGCTGGATCTATAACCGATAGAAGATCTACCTCGGGGTTGTGTACTTATGTATGGGGTAATTTAACAACTTGGAGGAGTAAAAAGTAGTCAGTTGTGGCGAGAAGTAGTGCTGAGGCCGAATTCAGAGCCATGGCTCAAGGGATTTATAAAGGAATATGGCTGAAACGATTGCTAGTTGAGTTAAAGGTTCCTATAGATGGTTCAATCAAGCTATTAAGTGATAGCCAATCAGTAATAAACATGGCTAAGAATTCAGTTCAGCATGACCATACCAAACATATTGAAATTGACAAGCATTTCATCAAGGAAAATATAGAATGAGGGATAGTTGACCCTATCTATGTCTCATCATCATTGCAGAATGCAGACATACTCACCAAGCCGGTTCCTAGAGTTATTTTTGAAGGTTTGTGTAGCAAACTGGGTATGATAAACGTATACACCCTAGCTTGAGGGGGAGTGTTGGAGATATTGTAGCTATTTTCTAAGGATCTTGATATTTAATTATGATGTATCTTTAGGTTTTCCTATTTTAGATGATTTGGTATTGATTTCCTTCTTTAAGGAGGAAACAAATTCCTTAGATTAAGTAGTTTTGGTACTGCCTAATGTGTATATATATTAGGGTTGTTTTGTATAGATGTATCATCAAACAATTGAAAAATGTTAAAAAAAAAAACCTTAAAATAAAAAGTTAAAAATTATGATTTTATCACTTAACACATAATCACTGAATCATAATTACAATATTTTATTCCATAATTATCATCCTTATATTAATATATATTTCTAATTTTATCTTCATCCACATGTTTCTATCTTTAAAAAAAAATAATAAACATTTTTATTCAGTTGTTAGAATGAAAAAAAAAAAAAAAAACATGACATTTAGGTTTTAGGTTTCAGTATTTGTTCAGTTTTCAAAAAAATTCAGCATGATCGGTCTTCAGATAAAAAAACAAGCGACCCCTTATTCCATCGACTACTATAAATATCTTATTCAGTTTATTGTTTTTCATTAAGTGAAATAAACAGTTGCTACTATAAATATCTTATTTCACGTTATTGTTTTTCATCAAGTAAAATAAATTGTTCTTCAGTATTTCTTTCTTTTGTGAGCGTGTGAGTTTCCCGCCAAAGTGTACTTTCTATAAAATTTTCACCCATTATTGGATGAGCAAATGAATTTTAAAATATCGATTGGGTCAATGAACTCTTATCACTAATAGTCCACTAACAATTAGACCATTTGTTAAATTACTTAACATAACATAACCTATATTCTTTGTAATATACAAATAATTATTATTATGTGGAGGATAGGATTCAGAAAAATTATAACTTAGTATAATGTAGAGTTTATTTTTATTTATAACTGACCTAAATTATGACCAAATTTTTTTATGATTACATGGAGGTTACTCTTATATAGAGTATCATTATAGAGAAATCTTACTGTATATGGAAACTTTGAATTTTTCTTGTGGGTTTTTGCTATAATCTTATAAATTGGGTACTCCTATTAAATTTGTGAAGATAAATGAAGCCTATAATTATTTACTTTATTTTCTAAATATATTATCGACCCATTGTTCTTTACGACACATTTGAGTTTTCCTCCGTAGGTTTTTACTATAATCTCATAAATTTGCGTACTCATGTTAAAATTTGTCAAGATAACTATTATTATTGATATAATTGATAAGTATTTTATAAATTATGAAATTAATATTCTTATTTAAATTGGTCAAATTGTAATAAAATCATTTAAAGTCGATAATTATTTACTTTATTTTTTGAGTATATTAATATGATTTTTTAAAGAGTATTATACGGACCAATAAAATAAAATGACTAATTTCGATTATTTCCAATAGTTCTGTAATCCTTAAAGTGTCAGATTTAAAAAAAAAAAATTAGAACAAAATGCCAAATAAAAGTAAAGCTATTTTGTGTTTAATTAATTCCACATTACCCAACCTATTTTTCCCAAATTAAAGTTATATTGTGTGCTGATCAATTTGACTTTTCTTTGCCACCTATTAACGAATAAGATAACAACAATAATACAATACTAAATCTAATTCTCAATAATATTGACTAAAATCACATTCTTCGAAGCTCTATGTTAGTAGTGTGGTTTAAATCCCACCGTATACTTAGATTATCTTTAATGGGATACCAATTTGCTGTGAAAACACCAAATTAGTATCATTTGGTGCTCAAATCCCTACTTCCAAAATTTTTTCTGATATGGATAAACAGTAGCATGCCAAATTTGGTGCAATACTTTTCATCACACCAAATTTATTAATTTTTACAAAGTTCTAATTTTGCATTCATTTACTTAGTTCAAACAAATTTTATTCTCTTTATATTTTTTTTTTATCAATTTAGTTTATAAAATTTGATAAATAATAAAAATTATAAATCAAAATATTATAAAAAAAATACGTTGGAAAGATCTCGTCGAGATCTTTAAAATGAACCCAATATTATATATATAATTTACTTAATTTATTTAATCTATTTTTTTGCCTCATCTCTAAATTTTTTAATATTATATGATTAATTATTTAAGTATATCAAAAAAATTAATGAATCTTATATAAGTTATCAAATAAAAATTAATTAATATTATACAAAGAATATAATATTCTTTAGAAATACTCTTTACAGCAATTTGGTGTTAATAACATTGAAGTGTAAAAAAATTTGATGTAAGTATATTCTATAAAGATATTTTTTAACACTAAGATAATGTAAAATTTGGTGTCACATATTGAAAATGTCCTTACATTATATAATAACTAATCTCGATAGATCGGTAAGGGCAGAGGAAGGGAGGAACTGGCAAGGGCTGTGACCCCTCATTTCCTAATAAAATATTAAAATCTTTCATAAAAAATTAAAAAATTTATTAAAATTTTTGTAATTTTTATACTTTAGCCCATCTCAAATGTATATATTTTTTAATAAAATGACCGCTCCAAATAAAAATCTCTGACTTTGTTACGGTCGTCATTCAATTCAAAGAATTCTCCATTCTAGAAACGTATATGAGATTTTCATCTCATATGGCTCCTCACCGCCCTACTGGCAAACCTCTAACCCATTAGGTGTCTGTTTTCAATATATATACATTTATGAACTAAAAAACTTAATAAAGAATATTTTTTTAAGAGAAAAACATATTAAATATTGAAATCCACATGCGAAAGGCATGAAACTTTCTAAGTAAATATCATATTTACAATACAGCATACCAGTTGACTTGTGAATCCATGTGACATTGTTGCATTAATAATTTATTATGTTATGATAATTATATAATAATGAAGAGATTTCAAAACTTGAGATGGAGATTATGAGTCAACTATTGGGATTGCATTATACATATAAAAAAGAACACATGACATATGATATCACCTCAACTGAGTTTATTTTAAGAACTTTAATAAAATAAGACATGTCTACATGTTTCATTTTACCATATGCTTTTAGGGTTTCTACGCGGTAGCCATAATATATATTATTTTAAAATCTGATATCGATCTAATTAGGAGTTTGTTTGAACCTCACAAGATCAATAGCATGATCCAAAAAGTAACTCCAATTGTAGGAGAGGGTATTCTTCTCACACTTTATGAATTTATTAACAAATGTGAAATTTGAACTCCTATAACAAATGTCAAAGAAAAGTGTACTAACCACTTTGTGTGATTTGTAAAATTTGGATTGATCTTCGTAAAACTTGTATTAATCTACCAAAATTTCTTCGTCTCACAAATATATTATTCTAATTTCGTAGAATTTCTTAGATTTGTTGACATCACATATTTGATGTGGGTACCACTACTCTCACAAAATTGTAATATAAGAGACCAAATCAAGTTTTTTACATGTGAATTCAATTGGGTTCTAATTTTTTTCAAAACATCAATTTTTTTACTCATCTATATGTTTTTAGTTCATTAGGTCCCTAAATTATAAAAAATGGATGAAATTGGTCATTCTGTTAGTAAACAGTTAGTCATAAGTTCCATCGTCGCTCCTTCCCTTTTTTTTTTTTTTTTTTTTTGTGGGGGATGGTTGATGGCTTGAAGTATGGGAATAGATAGATGATGGATGATGGATAATGGATATTGAGGTTTTTTTATTTTTTTAATTTTTGGGTTATGGATAGTCAGAATGAGGGAGATGATGTGAGTTGAATGAGAGACATGATGATGTGAGTTGAATGAGAGAGATGATTATGTGCATTGAATGTCTTATCTATTTTTTTTTATTATTGTGATTTGTATTTTTTAAAAATTTTAATGTTATATAATTTTTTTATAGTTTATATTATATAATTTTATTAAATATTTTCTATTTAATGTATTTTAGTTGAACTTATTAAGGTGAGTAGAATTATTTATTTATTTTTGTAAATTTTTTGTGTTTTTGATGGTGGGAGAGTATGTGATTGCATGGAGTGGTGATGATGTTGATTTTATGTCTGGTTTAGTTTTATGTATGTGTTAGGGTTTCACAGATTTGGGGCTTTTGAGATTTTGGTAATGAAACATACAATTGGTTGTTTGTTTGACACCATATAACTTAAATATCTCATGTTTATTGATTAATTTTAATTAAAATGCTTATTGAAATTTTTTTTGAATAATTTAAGACTTGAACATTTACTTATACTGATTGAATAAAATGTTTTCTATTTAGGGCAGTTTTGTAAGTTCCTTTGTTTGCTATTATTTCATGAGCATAAATTTATCAGTTCTCTGGAATATGATTCATCATCTATAAATTGTGAGGTAAAAACATCAGTTATGCATTCATGTTATGTCACGAATAGTGTTTTTTTTTTTTTTGGTTGAAAAAAATTTAGGTGAGGGAAGACTACCCAGTCCAGGGTCAGGGCATGCCACAGACCCTCAATGACGGCTTACAGTGGTACTTACAGATTACCCACTAAGAGGGACTGTTGGCAAGACTCGAACCTTGGTTCTCAAATAGTGTTTTCAATTGCAATTTTTATGCTTGTGTTTTATGTTTTGTAATGCTTCAAAAATAGAGGGTATGTTGTTTCATATGTTCGGTTAATTTATTAATTGCAAAAACATACCTAATTATAATTTCCTTTTGTTTCAAATTTTATCTTATAGAGCACTGAAGTGGGATCATCTTTACAACCCCGAACACCCCGAACACAACAATGGACTGAGAACCAATCTCAAGTGACAATGGGCTTGTCTATATTAACTAGCATAAAGATTTTGTATTTATTTTTGCCAAACTGTTTTTGTTACATGGTGCCATTAATAGGCATTTATGTTATACCATGATTGTGTAATAGTACATGTTATTTATTTATTCAATTAATTTTTGTAAAAGTATCTAAACATTTTAATTGCAGTGAATGAAAATATCAAAATGCTATCATGATGTTAGGACCATGCTTTGTATGCATGCTCATGTAGGTAATTTTAAGAGGACAATATTAGAATGACTGAAGAGTTGTTGTGCTCACTTTTTAAAGATAAATATGTATTTTTGACTTCAAGTATTAATGAAACAAGGACATTTTAGTATTTAAGCCATCTGGCACTGTTAGAAATTTACTTTTCAAATGGATTCATAACGGTAGGGGGGGGGGGGGGGGGGGGGGGGGGGGGAATGTCTAATTTTAAAAATATAGGGGAGAAACCTATGATCTGTAAAACATCAGGGTGGAAAATACAAATTACCCAAAAAAATATATTTTGTAGTTAGCACTCAATTAATTGAATTTCCCCCATTCTTTTTTTTTCTTTTTTTTCTTTTTTTTGGCAAGACTTAAATATCCACATTAATACGAAAGGTTGGTGACTTGGTGTGCAAGTTAATTATTGTGTCAAGAGAAGAAAAATATACACTTTAAATTAAGGAAGTAAATATTAATATTTTAATTAAAATATCTCGAATATTTTTTGTACTTCAAAAAATTCCATACATAAAACAGTCTTAGCCCCAATATTTTAAAAATATTGACAATATTTCCAATATCTCTTCTAAAATTTTTAAAAATTTAATATTTCAACCTTATTTTTTTTTATTCAATTAACATTTTCCATTACTATTCAAAATATAAAGTCTTTTTTAAATATTTTTGGTATCACATTTTACATAAAGCACTTTTTAATACTAAAACTGACAGCTCAAGAAATATAATTTGAGACTTACACAATGGTATTATCCCTCACACAGATACCATAATATTGCAGATTCAAATACAAAATATATTTTCATACGTTTTAACTATTATTACATAATATGTAGATTAAAAAAAAATATCAAATGCTCCCTTCACTAAAATGACAAAAATTACTATGAATCTTAATGCTAATCAACTAAAAGAAAGTTAAAAAATAAACAACACAATTTTTTTCTTCAAAAAAAATTATATCAATTTTTTTCTTTTTAAATAGAAATTAGTAGCTACTACTACTGAAAATATAAACTAATGATTTATGATTTGGTATTAAAAAACCACTAGAATAGGAAACATATTTTTTTCATAATATATGGATGATAATTACAACATATTACAAGATCTTCAAAATTATAAAATATTCAGATTGGGCTGGTATACATATATATATACATAAAATTACCTACAAAATGATAAAGAGTAATTTATATAAAGAAACATTATCCAAATCCACAAGAGCCCAAACAAAATTAACAACAAAAAAAATTTATTCAGCTGAAACCATTCTTGAACTGTAACAAAATCATTTCATTTTCTGACATGTAGAAACCAAACATAGAGGTATGAGATAAATAAATTTTAAATTTCAAAGTATAAACCAAACGTTAACTAATAATAATATTACTTGAATGTAAACTATGATGATAATATGAAAAATTTTCAATTACTGTTTTGGTGCAAGCAACCCATCCACTTCCAACATCATCATCTGGTAACTCTGTAACTCTACAAAACCAAAATTGAAACAGAAGTAAGTGTCACTGAAAACAAAAACGACAAAAAGAAATAAACCTCATGAACCATAGGGGTATCAAGCCGACGAGCTGGCTTGAGTAGTAGTATCCTATGGTGCAGACAAATTCGGGATTAATTTCTTTTCTCGCACCTGTTACCCAACCTACAGACCTGGCTCAAAGAAGACTCTACCAGGGGAATGTGGCTTGTTTTATTTTATGTTATTTTTTGTTTATGAAGTCGAACATGTTTACATCCCTAATCATTAAAATGAAGCCATCATAATATTATAACACAATATGAAGCAGAAGTAATCTTATTAGGGTTGGGGCAGCCAAACCGCCAAACCTATCAAATCTCCCAAACCAAACCAATTTAAGCAGGTTGGATTAGCTTTTACTGTAAAATAAATCCAATGGGTGGTTAAAAACCGTAAAACATATTTTAAAAGAAGTGATGTGTCATAATTTCTACATTGTCGGCGCCTACAGCCCCTCATTTCTCTTCAACCTCCCTTATTCTCACACCTTGCTGCCACTGTTTGGCTTGGTTTGTAAATTACCAAACCAATTATTTACCTATTTGATTTGGTTATACCTAAATCTGAACCAAACCAAACCAACCGATATCCATCCTTGATCACAAATCATAATCTTATAACACGGTATGAAGCAAAACAAACAAACATACCTTGACACGTTTCAGCAGATCCTTGGCATTAGCATCTTTGTTGAAATGATCACGTACAGGCTTTGGCAAATGAACAAGGAAGAGATTAGTATATGGGCAATATAAATATAGCAGACTTCTCAGTAAGTCTGACCAATCAGGCAATCGACAAAAAAAAAAAAAAATAAAATAAAATAAAAAATTTGATAATTTTTATACACACTACACGAAGCTAAACTAGAAGCCTGAATGTTGTAAATTCTATGTATTTTCGAACACAGCCAACTATTAAGAATTCAAAAGGCAGAACCCCTGCAGATTCACTCACACAATTTCCTTTCCACATTACACAAGTATTTAAGCAGTCATGTCTGCGCCCATTTTTTAAGAAGAAAAGCAGCACTTCCCTTTACAACAGGATGACTGACAAAAGAGGAGAGAGGATCAACAGACAACCGGTCTATGGCATGACAAGTTAGAGAAGGCCTATTTGGCTATATTCAATGAGCTGCTTAATCTGCTTATCTACATTTATGTCCATGAAATTTCTTTCTTCTTGTTCCAATATAACCACCATCTTTGGGGTCCCAATACACATAGATGATGAATGAATGACTTAAGAAAGATAAGTAGGATATTTTACATGAGATACATAAGGACCCAATTCATGGTATACGACGGAAATAAGTAGAATTAATGAAAAATATCAATGAGTAACTAAAAACTAACAGGTTGATGCCTGCCTGATCGTTTTTGAAGACAGACAACAAATGCAGTAAACCAACAAGAAAAGAAAAATGGTTCCCCATGCAGTCACCATACTTCAGAAAAAAGATTAAGAGAAAGGGTGCAAGGTGCCGCAGCTAAAGAATTATTCACCAATAGCTTCCCCTTTTTCATTTTTTTTTGTAAAATTATTTATTAATTTTCTTCTTGGGATAGGAGAAGAAGAGGACAACGGAGTAAGTTTCACCACTAGAGAAATTATGTTGGAAACACAGTATCTGTAATAGAATGAATAAATATAAAGCAAGTGTATACAGAAAAATGAAAAACGAAAAAAGAAACTTGATGCCGCAATAAAAAAAAAAAAGAGTAAATAAAACATTGACTTGTAGATAGAGGCTTGCAATTGCACAAGGTGAAAAAGTAATTTCACCCCTCCTCTATGCTTGAAGTTCAATAGGTGACCGACTCCAGGATACAACTATCTTCATTCGAAGTCTTTGCACTAAGACTTCAAATTTTGTCGAACGGTATATTTTTATCTAAGACAAATGCATAAGCAATTTGTGCAGAATTAGTATTAAAAAAAAAGTGATAGCAAAGAATTCTCTAGATCAAGATACGTCTTTTGGTAAGGACACAACTCTTGAAAAGGTTGCACCAGTCCAAAAAAGACACAACTAATGGATTAAAAAATTAAGTTTAATTATAAATTGGAAGAACCAAAGCTCAAGAGCCCAAAGGCCCAATCTTTTGACATTTAATATTGTTATTAGTAGACCCACAACGTAAGCCTATGGGTCCATATTGGACATTTCAAATTGTTTGTTGAAAACCCACACTTATAAGTCTAAACTCTCCAATGTGGGATTCGGCATTCACGTTTATATATGACCTTAAACTACTAAATGAATTTAAATGCGTATGAGAGGAAATATAAGTGTGATGCATTAGGAGAAGGGTCTTTTGGACTTAAACTTACCCTAGAGAAAGTATATTGGATTCACTTGGTGACGTAGTAGATATAATTGATCTTAAATTGTCCACCGTTGTAGTAAATAAAGACAATATGTCTCACACGTAACACAACTTAATACATGTTAGGTTATACGTTTTTGTTCCTTTTGGTCCTGAGCAAATCTCGATTTTCATGACAGTTTTAGAGAATTTGGCCTTTTTTTTATTCTCATAAATACAACCCCACATTTACTATCATATGTGCCACTAATTAAGAGTTCTCTGCTTAACGCTTCTTGATAACAAGATGTCAGTGTCATTAAATGCAATATCCTACACATTAGCAGACAAACACATTTACCATCATAGTAATAATCGTGTCTTCTACAACTTGAGTCTTGTAAAACCAATTTGCCTATTAAACCTAAACCATAGGATTTCCAATAAACTAGTTAGTTTTTCACCTGGTCCGGTTCATTGAATGGTTTTAAACTCATTTCCCTTGATGTAAATTTAATTTGCTCTCTAGGTAAACCTTTTGTCAAAGGATATGCAATATTTTCCTTTTAACTACACATAATTCAATGGATGTAACTCCATTAGAGAGCAACTTCTTAATAATATTATGTCTACGCTTGATATTTCTTGATTTGTCATTGTATGCACTACTTTTGGCTCTTTTGTCTTGCCATACCATCATGATGAATACAAATTGTTGTCACAAGCTTAGGCCACAATGGAATGTCCTCTAAGAAATTTCTCAGCCACATTGACTCTTCAGTAGACTTATCTAAGGCTATAAGTTCTGATTCCATTGCAAATCGTGTTATACACGTCTACTTGGAAGACTTTCATGAGATTGCAGCTTCACCTGATGTGAAAACATATCCACTTGTTGATTTGGTTTCTGTACTGTCAGAAATCCAATTTGCATCATTATATCCTTCAAGGAAGGGTGGATATTTTATATAATACAGTCCATAATCCATGGTGTATTTTAAATATCTTAACATCCTGATTAATGAATTTCAAATCCTACACTTTGAAGAGTTCAATGGACCCACAACCTTACTTTGTGGGTCTACTAATACCAATAATAGATATCAAAAGACTGAGTCTTGGGCCTTGAGGCTCTTCGGCTCGGGATCTTCCAATCTATAATTAAGTTTTAATTTTTAATCCAATAGTTATGTCTTTTTCTTAAGAGGTAAAACCTTTCCAAAAGTTGTGATCTTACCAAACCACATAATTGGATCTATATAAATAGGAAGAGAAATCATTACTTTTGTTCATGTTTTTTTAGTAATCATCGTCCTGCATAAACTTATACATGCTCTAAGAGGAAGAATAGAAGAATACATATAGTTGTATCCTGGGAGGTAATCACCTATTGAACTTCAAGTGTAGAGAAGGGGTGAAATTATTGTCTTTAAGACATTGCTCAATTGCAAGCCTCTATTTTCAAGTTAGTATTTTAATTACTGCTTAATTTTCTTTATTGCTCTATTGTTGTATTCAAGAATTCTAGTATCAATTCTATTGTTTTTTTTTTTTCTGTATACACTTGCTTATACCGAGCAAACAAAACCTGATACAACTCATTTTAGTCTGCACTAAACAATACGACGTTATATTCTGATCAAATTAAATCAGACTATGCCAAAGAAATGAACCAGGACATTAGCTGAACTGGCAACAGATGGGAAGATAAGGTTGGGATATGTCAAGAGCAACAGCTCCCTCACAATTCACATAGACATGAAAAAGAAATTACCTGCAGTATCTTATTTAATGCTTTTGATAGAGCAGGTTTCAGGGTCAGCAGGATGTAACTTCTCTTCTTCATAATCAGCAAGAAGTTCTTCATAGTTTGTGTAGGTCCTGTATTACAGTAGAATACATGAGAAAAAACTTTTTTTTTTTTTTTTTAAAGAACACGGATATAAAGAAAATGCTTAATGATGAGAAAGCAAAGGCCACCATTGGCCAACCAACTCTCATCCTAAAATGAATAAATCATTATCAGAGAGTGTAAAACATAGAATCTTTTAGATTTGGTGATGAAATATTCAATGAACTTACTTGTCACCACCATTGGCTGCACTACGCTCGACCTTAAACTCATTGAACCACGGGAAGATGATGAATTTTATATACTCCAGACACGGATTTCCCGCAACAATCTTCGGGGGGCAGTATGCTTTCTTTATCTTCACATTCACTTCCGCCTATGATATCAACACAGAATATCAGATAGCAATCCAAATAAGAATAAGTTAAACTAAAATAGTGCCTTGAGGCACTGGTCATTAATAAACTATAAGCAGTATTTTCATAACATTTATCATGATAATTTACTACTCTCAAAAACAAATCATACCTCCTCATCCTCCATGAAGATGGAAGATGATGGATCACTCTTTGACATCTTTTCTTGCCCTTGCTGGAGACCTGGAAGCATATCTGCATGTCCCAGTATCCAACAGCAACTAAGGAAATAAAAAGGAAAAAAACTAAAGCCATGAAAGTTTGAAAGAGGAAGATTGGACATACGGTGTGATAAAATGATGGGCTTGTTTTCCTCTTTATGTCATCACAATATTCTCTTGCAAGTACATTCACTTTCCTTTGGTCCATGCCCAGCTGACATATATCAGCCTGTTGAGATTGAACACCATTAATCAGCAGTTGCCATAAATTATTGTGAGACAATGAAACAGGATTACTAAGAAAAATGGTCTAAAAGAAGAGATAATAGACAATTTCTTTTTTCTTCTTTCTTTTAATACCAAAAATTCCCCCAACCCTAAAACCCTAGGTCCATCCCCTAAGGACAGATCTAGGTGCCGGTAAAAATAATATATAGAAAAAGAGATGAGCACTTCACTTGCATTGAAAAAAAAAGGACAATTATAAAAAAAAAAAAAAAGAGAGAGAGAGTTCGAAATTTGGCAGGTCCTATTCCATGAAAATTGTGGAGATTCCCTTCCACCCCACCCCCCCCCCCCCCCCCCCCCCCCCCCCCCCCCAAAAAAAAAAAAAAAAAAAACTTGTGGACAAACTACCTGAACTTACTAAATGAAAATGTCAAAAATTAAACAATAATGCCAAAAAATTTAATAACCTGTAAGACATGTCCTTAAAGCGGTTGAACAGAAACTAATAAAAAACTGGTTTGACACAAATATTGTGAGTAAAGTGACAAGACCTAATGAAAAATCTTAAATACTAAAAGCATAAGCACCTTAAGGAAAAATATGTCAGCACATTGCATGCATGGGTAGAGAATCGAGGCTGCAGACAACTCATCCTGCTCGCTACGACCCATAATCTGAACACACCTAAATAGGAAAAAAAAAAAAAAAAAAAAGCAATGTTGCGAGTCATCAACTACATGATCATCCCCCCAAACAAAACACACACAAAAAAAAAAAAAAAAATTGGAGTCAAAGGATTACAATTCCAATTTTTGTGTACCTCATTATTCTAGGAAGCTTATTCCTGCGAGCTATATCCATTACAAGAGGCCAATACTCAGATGCCCGGGAGTTAATTTCTTCAGAAGACCATAGAAATTCTACTCCTTTAAGATCCATCCCAGCAGCTTTCCATATCTCAATCAGATAACGCCCGACTGTTTGGATTTTCTTTAAGTCACCTCCCATTTTGTTGTTTAGCTGTGCAAACCAATCAGCTATCCAAATTTTGACTTTGCAACCAGCAGAGGTCAGTTTGTTCACACTTATTGTTTTCATAACACCCTGTTGACAAACCAAAAGGATACAGATCAGTTCAGCATAAATAACAATATAGAAGAAAAGGAGAAGTATGCTCTAAGCACAATTACCATTACAGAAAGCAAGAATTTAAGGCAACATATTATGGCATAGAGTAATGTTAGACATCCACCTTTGTATCCCACTTATGATGTGGCAATTTGTAAATAAATATACATTAATGAATAATAATGATGCAATTCACTTGCCACATGTCATGTGAGTCCAATTACCACATCATATGTTGGGATCAAGACAAATACAAAGGTGGCATATATAGCATTACTTTACGGCATAAGCCTTGATCAATTTTATTAATAGCAACCCAATATTATTGACGTCTCTTAAAAATGTTATGATCCTGCACACTCTGCTTCATACCTACATAAAATAATATGAAATATAATACCGGATTAATGGAAGAAATGAGGAGATAAAAAACTTTGCACCTTATCACCTTTCAGTGGATATATATTAGGTGCACCATTTTAAATAACAAGATCCTTAAAACAAAGGAACAGAATGTCTACATTTTGTTTATAATTTTTTTATAAATAAGAGGCAAGATCTTCACAGTGTATCATATATTAATTAATGCTAGAGTGCTATGCATCACATTTATCAAAATAAACAATAAAACATAATTTGGTAGAAACAAAATCTGTTATCAACAGCAGTAGTCTGACATAATTTTTGTCAAGTAGTATAACCATTAGTATGGGATGCTTGGGGCAAGGGTATAGTTCACGAAACTTAAAATAGAGAACATACCAACATTAACAGCTTTTCAATGAAACGCATACCTGGGCAATGTGCATTCTCCCAGATGGTTCAAACCCATCGTAGCAAATAGGTTCAGGTTTCTTGGTTAAAAGATTCAACAACTCATCCTCCTGTATACACTCTTCCCCGACACTTCTCACAATCCGAAACCTCTCCTCCGCACTCATCCTAATCCAGGCAAGGCATATTTATTATCAACTCAAGTAATATTTCAAATACATACACAACACACATACACAGAGAGAAGAAATTTTCGATACATACTACTCTTATAAGTCAGCCGAAAAACTAAATGGATTTTAATAAATCGTGGAAAATTCAACGCAATTAAGACACAAAGGAAGTAAATATCGATAATATTTCCAGAATTCCATCTGACACTTTTGACTTTGTGGTGTTACTGGTATCAAAAATATCAGAATTTTGACAACATTTTTGATATTTCAACTGATATTTTCATAAATTTGGACTCTGATATATCTATCAAAACCAATATTTACTTCCTTGCTTAGTTAAACATGAAATTGGGACCTTGACCCTTCTTTTTTTTTTTTTTTTGGGTTTTGAATTTCTAAAACCTGAAAATAAAAGCAACTACTCTCCAAATTTAAAGATAGATATTAAAACAAAATTTGAAGAGATACTCACTGAGAAGCGGAGCTGGAGGAGGCTTGAACAGAAAGGGAGTTCATTTCATCAGACGGGGGGTTTTGAACGTCGGATTCCTCCTCCATGGAAGCGCAGCAGCGACTTTCTTCGCTACTAAACACACGAGACGCAATTTAAAAAACTGTTTTTCTTTTGTTAAAAAAATGTTTTTATATTAAATTACTACCTTAATGAAAGTTGCAACGATGTCGGAAGGGTGTCGGATGACGACGGAGATATCGGCGGAAGAGGCGGAGGCGGAGGCGGCGGCTGTAGGATGTGACCGTGTTCAGTGGATAAAAAAGAAAGGAGGGGACGGAAGCTGAAATTTAGGGTTTAGTAGTTCAGGGCATGGTTAGGTGCGGACAGATGTAAAATGAACAAATGGATTACCAATCATCGGGCTTCGGGCCCTCGTTTCGAAATAAATAGGACAACTATCAATTTGCTCTCTAACTTTGAGGGAATCATCAATTTTTTAATACAGTTTCGTTTATTAGTAGAGCCCTAAGTTTTTGTAAATGTATCAATTTAGTCCTTCTGTGAGGCAACCGTTAGTCAAACTTAATGGTTTCAGAGGTATTTTATCTTTAAACCTATCTCTGTGTTAACAGTAACTTTTTTAGTGAAATGATATATCTACCCCTAGTTAAAAATTTTAAAAATAAATTAGTTAAATTGATGAACGGTGGAGATTATATTAGAATTTTTTAAAAAAAAATTGAAAATTGAAAATCAAATATATATGGTTCTTTTTTTTGCTGTTCGGATCTCCACCAAGAACAGTAAAAAAAAAATTAAAAAAAATAAAAAAATTTTGAAACTCAAATCGTACAGATTCAATCTGGATCTCTACCAATAACACAATATATATATATATTAAAACTCAATATCGAACCCAGATCTGGAAAGTTTGAACCTCCCACTCAAAACAAACTCATATAACCCAGATCTGGGTTCTTTTCGAATCAAACCTAGAACTGGGTTCGTCTGAAGACGAACCTAGTTTTAAAACAAACCCAGATTTGGGTTTGAAGATGAACCAAGTTTCTGGGATCGTTCAAGAAATTGGGTTCATTTAATTTTTTTTTTTGGACGAACCAAAATCTCCAGCCATGGAAACTGGGTCTCCATCGTCGGGGACCCAGCGACCTCCAACGATGGAGGTCGCTTCCTCTCCAGCGATGGAGATCGATCTTTATCGCTGGAAATTCGATTTTGAGTTTCAAAATTATTTTTTTTGGTCCTTGGTGGAGATCCAGCTTGAATTTTTTTTTTCTTGGATCTCCATTAAATTTTTTTTTATTTTTTTTAATTCCCCATTCACAAAATTTTTTTTTTTTCAAAAAAATTCAATATGATCTCTACCGTCTATCAATGTTGATGGACGGTGAAGATCCATTTAAATTTTTTAAAAAAATTTTAAAATTTTATTTTTAAAACTTAATATAAAATGATTATATTACCCTTCTGATTATTAATAATTTTTTTAAAAATTTGAGAATAAAATTATAATTTTAACTCATTTAAATAGTGTCAGGGGCAAAACTATCTTTATATCCTTTTCTATGATGTTGACATTAAAAAATTGATTAAGTGAACCAAATTGATATATTTACGAAAACTTAGAGCTTACGAATACCAATAAATGAAACTGCATTTAAAAATTAATGATTCTCCAAAAGTTGAGACCAAATTAATAATTGCCTAAAGAAATAGGTTTCTTTTTGGGATTTGACTTCGAGTCATCAAACCTCAAATTGTTATTTATAATAATTTTTTCAAAAAATTATAGTTAAATGTTAGAAAAAAGGAAGTATCTTAACGTTTGGTCATATTATAACGAATTGTGAGTTTAGCTTTAGTTACACATTAGTACCATTAGCTACTGGTTGATCGTTAGAGTTAACGGGTCAACTAACAGTCAACTAGTAGTTAAAGGGGTAATATAGTTATTTTCCCTTTATTTGTTTCTAAAAAATTAAAAAAAAAAATTTTAACTAGATCTCCACCAATCTTAATGGACTGTTGAGATCATATCGAAAAAAAAATTAATTTTTTTTAAAAAGAACAAATAAAAAATTTTTAAAAAATAAATTTCATTAAAATTTATAGACGGTGAAGATCCAATCTAGATCTCCTCTTAACCAAGAACATAAAAAAAAAAAAAATTGAATCAAATATCGTTGGTGGTGGCTATCTGGCCATCGCTGGATCATTGGAGATCCAACTATAGTGATAGCCAGATGGCCAATTCTGGATATCCCAACGATCTCCAGGGATGGTTGTTGGGATCTCTGTAACATCCCGGATTTCGGTTAATGAATTTTTGCTATATATGAAATATGTGAAAAATAAATTTTTACTATTTGAGGGGGTGTAAAGGTAATTAAATGTATGTTTATTTTATGATTTCCAGTGGACCGGATTGAATAGTGAAAAATGAAAAATTGGAAAACTGGACCAGAGAGCATCGCGACCTGGTCACCGCGACCACAGGTCGCGATGACTCGCTCGCGGTGAAAAACGCAAAAATCTGGCAGTGAGTACCGCGACCAGTCATCGCGACCACAGGTCGCGATGGCTTGCTCGCGATGAAAATGGCAAAACCTGGCAGTGAGTACCGCGACCAGTCACCGCGACCACAGGTCGCGATGGCTTGCTCGCGATGAAATTGTCAAAAAGTGGCAGTGAGCAGCGCGAGCTCTCGCGCGACCAAGGCGCGCTCGCGACGAAGGCGGTGCGCGCACTCCAGTGAGCACCGCGACCTGGTGGCGCGACCACAGGTCGCGACGGCGGTCGCGATGGCGAAAAAAATATAAAAAAAAATAGAAGCTTCTCGCAGAAGCGAGAAGCCAGAACAGAGAGAGGAAGAACCGAGAAAAAAGAGAGAAAAGGAGAGAAAAGAGAGAAGAAAAAAGAAGAAGAAGAAGAGAGAAGAAGAAGAAAGAAAAGAAAAGAAAAAGAGGAAGAAGAGGAAGAAGGAGAAAGGAAAGGGAAAGGAAAACGAAATCGTGGAACCGCGATTCTCGAACGAAAAACTCGGATTCCAAGTAGGTGTACTCTCGTTTTCGAAATCGTTTCGAGCTGTCTTTCGTTTACTTTTTCATTTTAGTTTTCGATTTCGTTCCTCGTTTTTATTTTCGTTTTCGAATTCGTTCATAGTTTTCGATTTCGATTTTTGGTATGAAAAGTGTTTGCTTTATATGAAAAATTGATGATTGATGCACTTATTATTGATTTCGAACTGATTTTATGCTAGATCGCGTTTTGATCGTATTCCGATTGTGTTGATTTTGTTAACAATACATGATTTATATTTTGTATGAATATTGTTGATATTCTTGAGAAATTGTGCGAAATGTATATTTATTGAGTATTGCTTATGAAAATTATTTACTGAAACGGCCCTAGGATACTTAGACATAGAAACGGATATAGGAGGTTGGTATACCAGCTGGGTTTTACTGAGCAGTACTGCGCCGTTATTATTGTGTGATTGTTGTTGCGGGGCAATCTCGGACAATCACACCGATTTTAGTGATCGTTGTTGCGGGGCAATCTCGGACGATCACAATGATACTAGCGATTGTTGTTGCGGGGCAATCTCGGACAATCGCGATGATATTAGTGATTGTTGTTGCGGGGCAATCTCGGACAATCACGTGGACCCATATTCCAGTCCTAGAATGTTTAGTATTCTAGTGGCCAGAAATGAGTTGAATTGAAACTGAATTGAATGATTTAATGGATCGAATTTATACGTTGAATTTCAAGTGATTAAAATTGTTTAAATGCTTTGATTTTGACATTAATTGTTTTGGAACTTGATTTAGAAATGAAATTCATAGTGTGGTTTATTGTCTCTTTAAAGAATAATTATATTGTAATTTATTTAATTGAGTTTTAGTACACCCACTAAGCTTTATGCTTAGCGCGTTAGTTTGTTTCTAACGCGTAGGTATCAGGAATCCAGAGGAGGCTAGAGATTGAAGGAGGAGCAAGTTGCAGACCGAGTCACAGGATTGTACAGTTGGGTAGCTATACTTTTGTTATGTGTATATATTCTGAAAGCATACATATACAGGGAATTTGTAAATAAGTTTTGTAAAATGTTTTGTAATTAACTAGTGTATGATTTCTGTATTCTATTATCAAAATGATTGTAAATGTTTAAGTCTGATTTGTTATTATTTTATAAACTAATTGTGAAAGTCGCACTAAACGGCAGAGTGCGCAACTGATTGAAAGTGATAGAAGTGTTTGTGTGAAAAATGTGAATTTTGAATTGATTTGTGTAAAAGCAGGTTTTTGGGAAGTCCGAAAAACAAATGGCACTCTGCCGGATTTTTGTAAAAAGTTTATTTATTGTTTTATGGGCTCACAAGGATTTTAAAATGTAAAAATGAAGTTTTGAAATGATGTGAAAGTCCGAGTGGCGCGCCCCGGATCGGTCCGGCCGGATCGGGTCGGGGGGTGCTACAATCTCGATCTTGATGACCTTGTTTTTTTGTTCTTCATATTGGATCTCCACCTAAAGTTTCCTTCTTCTTTTTTGTGCTTATATATTTATTTTTTAAAAAAAAATTCTTTTTATTTTTTTAATATGATCTCCTCCGTCCATCAAAATCCATCAATCTTGATGGACAGTGGAGATCAATTTTTAAATAATTTTAATTTTTTATTTTAATATTTAATTTATATTTTTTAATTTTTTTATTTAGGGTAATTTTGTCATTTCACGCTTAAAGGATGGTTAAAGAATTAATTTTAACTAAGTCAACTGACGGTAGAGTACTAATGTGTAATTACGCTAAACTCACGATTTCGTTGCAATATAGCCAAACGTAAGGATATTTCATTGCAATTTATCCTTCAAAAATTTCTTCTCCTTCTTCTTTTTATATAATTTAATTTTATATTTATTTAATATATTTTATTAAAATGTTTTTCAAATATTATATGTTTTTTTAATATCAATAAAAAATAAATGTTATTTTTTCTCAAATTAGTATTAAAAATCTAATATTATTTTATCTAATCTTATACTACACGAAATAAGAGAGAATTACTATACCTAGTCAAATCCATAATCCATATTACACCAAACATATCACGGTACTAATTTGTTCTATCTTGTCCAATTCAATCATATTCCATAAAATAGTTCAATGCATGAGATTGAATTGGACTATTTTAATGGATTGGATTGGATAAGATTGTATTGAACTAATTAGTATGTCATCTGTTTGGTGCAGTACGGATTAGACTAAAAATAATATTGTCTCTTGTTTTGTGTAATATGGAATTGAATAAAAAAAAAATTGTGTTTAATGTTTTATTTTGTGTTAGATATGTTAGTATAAAATTAAATTTGATAAATTTTAAATTAAAAGAAAATTATTTTAAATTAATATTAGAAATTAAATTAAATTTAGTTATTTTTTAAAATAAAAGAGGGATATTGTCATTCTCCTTCTATAGTTTGAGGTATTTTTTATTTTTTACCCTCTAATTTTATTTTTCTCTCTTTTACCCCCTCTATTAACTTCTGTTAACATTTCAATTAAAAAATTATTTCACCCTCAACTTTTTTAAATAATAATTAAATATAAAAAAGGCAAAAAAATAAAAATATGAACCCCTACCATCTATCTGATGAACGGTGGGAATTAAATTAAAAATAGAAATAAAAAATTAAAAAAAATGGTAGAGATCCATATTAGATCTCCACCGTCCATTTTCAAAGATGGATGATTAAAAAAAAATTAAAATAAAAAAATCAAGTCCAGAAAAAAAAAAAGAAATTCATCTTCATTCTTCAACTCTAGAAAAACCAAAAAAAAAAAAAAAAAGTGGTGGTGATCCACACCAGAAAAAAAAAAAAGTATTACAAATCAATTGTTGGTGATTAGAAAGTCTTTGAACCCCAAAAAGATAAAGGACAACAAACAAGAACCAAAAAGTTTAATTTTCTTTCTTGATTTTTTTTCCCTATGCAATCAAATAGAGACAATGCTTCCTTTTAATAAGAAATTGCAGCATGAAATGGCTAAAAATCTTAAAAGTTAGCACATATTTCATTTTTACTTCACGTGCTACACTTTCTCAGTAGCTAAACGAGAAATCTCAAGCCAAAAAAAAAAAAAAGTTAGGTGGGTTTAAATGAAGCTCATTTTCTCTCTGATTTTTCTTCACTTTCTCACAAACCAAACAAGGAACCAAAACCAACCCACACACAACTGATGGAGATCAGCTGGAGGAAAAGAGAGAGAAAGAGAGAGGAGAGTGAGGAAGAAAAGAAGAGAGAGAGGGCGGCTGAGAAAAATTAATGGAGGAGAAAAGAGAGAGAGAGAGAGAAAAGTGACAAAGAAAAGAAAAGAGAAAGATGGCCGCTGAGAAAAAAATAATAGAGGAGAAAAGAGAGAGAGAGAGAGGAAGAAAATAAGAGAGATGATTTTTTAAAATTTTAAATTGTTTACTAATATTAATTTAATGAAATTACCATTTTATCTATGGTGATTTGATGGCCAAATGTTAATTTTTAACGGAAATCTAACAGTAGGGTATATTTTGAATATTTTGATAAACTAGAGGGGTAAAATAGAGAAAAATTAAATTAGAGGGTGAAAAACGAATAATACCCCAAATTACAAGGGGAATGACAATACCCCAATAAAATATTGGGTTAATTGCACTAACTGACAGGCCTCTAACTTACTATCTCCCATTAGGTAGCCTGTCGGCACTCCACGGTAACTTCCCAGTCGAGACTTGCCTCGCTGAAAGGCATCCGTGAAGCTAAGCCATTTCTTAACTTGGAAATCTGAGTAGGAAATTTTTTTTTGTTATACAAAACTACTTTATAAACATTTTGGCAGAGTCTCCTCTGTTTTTCTGAGATTACCAAATCTTGGAAACCTGCATAAAAACTTGAACACTTCTATAAAACTCCACATCTCAACTACTGTGGACCTCCGGTCCATCTCAATAAAATCACAACTCAACCACAAACATCGAATTAACTGAAATAGACAAATTTAATTTTTTTAAATAAAATACTCAGGCACTAAAAACAATATCAAATTATAAACTTTACATAATTATTACAACTGAAACATTAAACAAAATTCTGAACTATCACAGCAATGTTTTGACTGGTCCTACCGATTCTGGGCGTCCTTGCAACATCTGCATCTATACCTGTACCTGGGGAGGTTGGTTTATAAAACATAAAAACGTAATGAGCTAAACGAGCTCAGTGAGTGTTATCTTTTTCTCATAAATCTAATAATTCTAATTTAACCTCCCTCAAATTTTACTGAAAATAATAATAATTGGTTTTCTGAAAATACTGAAAGCCATACCGAAATCTTTTCCTGATAATTATACTGAAATTTACTTTCTGAAAACTTTACTGAAACCTTAACTGAAAACTATACTGATATCTAACTTTTGAAAACTGATAAACTGATATATTGCATACTTTTTGAAAACTAGAAAGCTGAGATAGTATATATATAAACTTTACTTTTCTGAAAAGCTGAGAAAATATGCTTTTACTTTCTGATAATACTTTTATGATAAAACTTTTCTAAAAACCGAAAAACTGCGAAAATATATTTTTTTGATAATGCAAATAGAAAACCCATATCTGATAACTGATAATCCATAGGGCGACTCAGCTGGCGCCGCACCATATAGAGGGTGTCACCAGGCGACTAACTGGCGCCGTATTGGTGACTCTGATAATCTGATAAAAAGACATCTCACTGTATATGTGCGGAATGCTGCGTCGCAACATATAGCGAGACAACACCTCAATGTGTGGGCGACTGACAAACTCGACAGACTCAACCCCTTGGAGTTAGCGAACTTTTCCCCCTTTAACTTGCCACACACAAATGAGGTGTACCAGCCAGCTCTACTGCTGATAATCTGATAATCTGATAACTGATAAGTTGATAAGCTGATAACTGATAGCTGCTGATAATCTGATAATAAATGGGTATCCATGTTTTGAAAACTATTTGCTTTACTTTGAAAACTAACTTTTAATAAAAAAGCATGTGATATATATAAAACAAAAAAGCATGTGATATATATAAAACATATTTCTTTAATTGAATATAAATTCTAAATTTATGAGATATAAAAATACTTTAATTAAAATATATTGGAGCATAAATTTTATTTAAATTATGAACCAGATATAAGTAAATAAATGTGTATATAAAATCACAAATAATTAAATTAAACTTGGAAACATTCTAAAGTATATTTCAACTAAAAATATAATTTTGCTTAAAATAGTTTAACTGACAGGCCCCTAACCTACTATCTCTCATTAGGTAGCCTACTGGCATTCCATAGTAGCTTCCTAGTCTAGGCTTGCCCCGCTGAAAGGCTTCCGTGAAGTTAAGCCGTTTCTTTATTCTAAAAATCTGAGTAGGAAATATATATATTTTTTTATACAAACTATTTTATTAAAATTTTGGTAGAGTCTCCTCTCTTTTTCTAAGATTACCAAATCTTGGAGACCTGCATAAAAATTTTAACACTTCTATAAAATTCTAAATCTCAACTACCGTGGACCTGCGGTCCATCTCAATACAT
Source organism: Xanthoceras sorbifolium (assembly GCA_003430845.1). Taxonomy (NCBI): domain Eukaryota; kingdom Viridiplantae; phylum Streptophyta; class Magnoliopsida; order Sapindales; family Sapindaceae; genus Xanthoceras; species Xanthoceras sorbifolium. Next base: position 1,063,443 of record CM010614.1, read on the forward strand.
CAATCACAACTCAAACAATTTAAATATTAAAATAAATAGTCATCAAATCTTTCAATAAAATACTCATGTACTTAAAACAATATCAAAATACAAACTTAACAAATAAAACATTATATATACTAGTAAAATAGTCACAGCATCCTTTGACTGGCCCCGCTAATCCTTGGAGTTCCTACAACGTCTGCATCTGTACTTGTACCTATAGCTGGGGACGTTGGTTTATAAAACATAAAAAAAACTATAATGAGCTAAACGAACTCAGTGAGTGTTATTAGTTTCTAAACAATTTAATGTTTCTAAATTAAACCTCCCTGAAAACTGTTCTATAAAGAGTACTAATCTGTTTTCTGAAATCTAAACTGATAAACTATTTTTGAAATCTATTTTCTGAAAACTATTCTGAAATCCATACTAAAACTATACTGATATTTAACTTCTGAAAACTATACTGAAAACCTTTCTAACTTTCTATTATTACTGAAAACTGATAAACTGAAATACTGCAAACTTTTTGAAAACAAGAAAGCTGAGATAGTATATATATATACACTTTACTTTTCTGAAAACTAAAAAGCTAATATAATATACTTTTCTGAAAACTGATAAACTGAAATAATATATTTTTCTCATAACTAATAAACTGAAATAATAATATACTCATCTGATAATACTTTCTTGATTAAGCTTTTCTAATAAAATTTTTCTGATAACCTTTTCTGATAAAACTTTATGATAATGCCAATGGAACCCATATCTGTTAACTGATAATCCATAGGACGACTCAATTGGCGCCGTACCATATGGAGGGTGTCACCAGACGACTGATCTGGCGCCGCACTGGTGACTTCTGATAATCTGATAAAAGACATCTCACTGTCTATGTGCAGAATGCTGCGTCATAACATATAGCGAGACAACACCCCAATGTGTGGACGACTGACAGACTCGACAGACTCAACCCCTCTGGAGTTAGCGGACTATCTCCACACACAAATGGGGTGTACCCGCCGGGTCTACTTCTGATAAATTATGATAATTCTGATAAAGTATGATAATTCTGATAATAAATAGGTATCGTATTGGCCTGAAAATATTTATTTATTTTTTTTCTAAAAGCTTGAAATATGCATAAATATATTTCTTTACTAAATTCATAAATAAAATTTATTTATTAAATGAATATAAATTCTAAATCTCTGAGATATAAAAATACTTTAATTAAAAACATACTTGAACATAAATTTTGTTTAACTTATAACACTGATAAAAATAAACAATTATATACAAAGTCATAAAATACTAAATCAAACTTAAAGAAAATATACTAAATGTAATTCAACTGAAAATTTGATTTTGCATAAACTTAAACAAAGATATTAGCTTGCTAAACTTTAGATAAAATATATTACTAAAATAAAATATACTTTGCTTTAAAAATAAATTTTACACTAACTGATTTCTGGTTTTCTCTAAGCTTGGTGCTCTGGTTCCTTCGTCTCAATACATTTCTTGTCTTTCCATAACATTTCTTTTTCTCCTAAACTACGAAGATTTCTCCCTTAAATAATATATTTCCAAATAATTCATTAATATAAATACAACAACTAATACAAAGACTCAATTAACACGGTCTACGCTTTATTTCTCCATTTCTTCTATTCTAATAACATCAATTATATTTAATCTAATTAAAATCATGTCAACTTAATTAAACACATATCAATCATACGATTCCTCTTCTTGACCGAATTTCAAACATTCAAAATCAATATGATTTCTTGAATTTCTAAGTATCAATTTGCATCGCAATTGTACAACCACAATTCTAACACATAAACTGAAATCTCTACAATTTCAACTTTAAATTTTAATTTCAAAAATTCCAAAATTAGTGATTCAATTTTATTCTAAACAAGTTCTACAACTTTTATCAACCACCAAACACAACATCACAACAAAACTCATAATACAAGTCACTAATTTGAGAATCATTTTGATTCCTTACTTAACGATTCCAAATTCATACCACTAATTAACTCAAAAACACTCAAATTACTTAATTAATATCTCAATTTAACAATTTAACTTGAAATCATAAAATCCCCAAAATTTACCTTACTAATTTTCTTGATTTTCATTCTAATCAACTCCAATCCAACTAATTTCAAATAAAACACTACAAAAGCCCAATCAAATATTAAAATCAACAAAACTCATAATTTTCTTCACTTCTAGAAATCCAATTTCACTTATATTTAACAATCAAAATTTCAACACAATTCAATACTCAATCAATTAAACATAAAATTATAATATCATCAAAACTCCAAAACAATTCAACTTCATAAATCACTCACCCGAATTCCTCTTGGTTTTCCTCTTCTTACTCTTCCTCCCCTTCTTCTTGATGGACCGAAATTCTTCTTCCTTTTCTTTCTCTTTTCTTTTCTTTTTCTTCTGCTCTGTTTTCTTCTTTCTTTTTCTGCACAGTTTCTGCTCTTCTTCTTGTTTGGCCGGCCACCACTCTTGCTTTCTCTTCCGTTCGGCTTTCTCTCTTTCTTCTTTTTAGCCGAACTTACTCTCTCTCTCTCTCTCTCTCTCTCTCTCTTCTTCTTTTTCTTTCTTTTCTTCTCTTTGGCCGATTGCTATGTTCTGCTCTCTCTGTGTTTTTTGATTTGGTTTATAAGTAAGTGGAACCTCCACTCAAAATCACACATTTATTTTATTATTATTTTTTTACCAACTTTGCTCTAACTCTGTTTTTGTTTTTATTTTGCTTCTAGTTTGGTTCTCTTTACTGGTTCATTTTCTTTTGTTTTATAATTTCTTTGTCTTCTTTAGTTGACTTTTCAATGTGAGTGGGAAATCCACTAACTTAATATATATATATATATATATATATTATTTCTTTAATTACAACTTGCTCCTTTGATATTTTAAAATTATAATGTGACCACAACTATAACATTTAATCACATAAAATTACCCAAAATCTTTTTGATTTACAATTTAATCCATAACAATCCATTAACTCTTTTTCACAAAAATCCATTTCAATTTATTTTTTCACCAATTAATTAAATTACAACTTCATATCGTTAAAATATATTTTGACTTCCAATAATTATTTTTCATACTCCAATTTATGAAAATCTTTACTATATTCTCTAAAACTTATAATTGAATTTTCTTATATACTTTATGGAACCTTAATAATCATCTGAAACTATTTCAAATATTTTTCGAGTCTCTGATACCCTTTTTGGAAACTTTCGGATCCATTTAATAAATTCCACTATAGTACTGTACAATTAATTCTAGAAAAATAAATTACAATACCTATACGTATACAGTACAATCTATCGGGAGGGTGTATTACAATTTCTTCCCCTTTTATAAAATTTCGTCCTCGAAATTTACACAATCTACCTATCACGAATAAGAGCACCTGAGACACATTATGGATCTTTAATAACTCTGATGATAACTTATACACTACTGGTCTAATTCTGTTTATAATTGCATATAGCACCCTACATCTAACTCAACTTACCACACCTTTCTAACTTTCAATAGTATTATCTTATCACCAATTTTCAACTTTAGATCTTTACCGCAATTATCCACATAACTCTTTTGTCTATTTCTCATTTGTTTGAATTTATTTTAAATAAGACCTGGGTTTCCTTTTCATCTGTCTCCTTCTAATATATAGTGGTTCTGCACTTCCTACTGTATAATACTTCACATGAAGTTATATTTATATTGATCTGATAACTATTACTATAAGTAAACTCTATTACTAATAGATGATATCCTAATTTTCCCTGAATTCCACAATACATGCTCAAAATATATTTTCAAATTTCTCAATAGTCCTCATTCGGAGAGGACTCACATGTACTGACTTTTCACTATCATGTCTATCTTTCTAAGTCTGAAAATCTGTATTCTGTTTCATTCTCAGTTTTTTTTCTTAATTTTACTATCTGATAATCATGCTTATTGTAACACCCCCTGACCCGACCTGTCTGGTTCGACCCAGGGAGTGTTACTGGATTTTTAAAACTTTTCTTAACTCACTTTATAATTTGGAAATCAAATAATTTATAATTTAAAAATTATTTCTAGTGAGCCCATTAAAATCAGATTTTAAAAATTTCGGCAGAGTTCCCTCTGTTTTTCTGATTTTCCAAAACCTGTTTTCAACCATTGTCCAAAACAATAAAATTTCAACACTTCTATATCAAATTCTCAAATCAATACGCACTCTGCCGTTTAGTGCGACTTTCCAAACATATTCAAATAAAACATATATAATCAATATTTACAATCTTTTGAAAATGAAAAACAAAAATTATAAAACAATTATTTGCAAAACATAAATATATAACATATTTACATATTCCTGTATATGCATGCTTAACTAACTATAATATACAAAAATATATGACTACCCCAAAATGTGGTGACTCTGGATCTCTGCCTGCAACTCTCTCTCTCTTCAATCTTTTGCTTCCTCGGTATCTCTGTAACCTACGTGCGATAAACATCAACGTGCTAAGCAATAATGCTTAGTAGGTGTACACTAAAATAAATTACAATATAATATAAAACAATAAATCTCAAATTCAGAAATTCACAAAGACATATATAGATAAAACAACCATTATATTTAAATTACTGAAACTATATAAAATCAAGTATTTCAAAAGTTTCTGAGTTTCAATTGTAATAACATTTCTTTATTTTTACATCATTTTCTGGTTTCCTATTTTTAATTGGGCCCCTGATACACATAACAGGGTTTACAGGACTGGATTACGGGTTTTACAGTCGGGTTTCCCATCTCATATGAAATGGTATCCCTATATAAACAGTCGGTTTCCCATTTCACGAGTGAAATGATATCCGTATTTTTCACAGTCGGTTTCCCATTTCATAATGAAATGGTATCCGTATTTCACAGTCGGTTTCCCATTCCTAAGGAAATGGTATCCGTAATATCATCATCATAGCATTAAGAATCTCGGTGCAGTACTGCCATATATATACACCCAATTGACATGTTAATATCCTATATCCATATATCTCTATACATATATCAGGGCCGTTATCAGGGTTTTCAAATTAGTTCATTTATTTCGAAAATCAACGAATAGAAGTTTCAATCAAAATCAATAATTAGAAAACCAATCGATATTCGTAAAACTATATTCATCAATCAGGTTTTGAAAACATATGATTTCATTGAACTATATCAAAATATTCCACAACAATTCTAACAATATACAAAAATAAAATACGAATATATAAAATCCATAAATATGCTTCTAAAATCACTAAATCAAAAACACATAACGAAAATGATTTTAGAAACTAGTGTACACCAACCTGGATACCGTTTTCCGACAGTTTCCTTTATGGATTTTTCTTTTTCTTTTTTCCTTTTTTCCTCTTCTCTTCTTCTTCTTCTTCTTCTTCTTCTTCTCTTCTTCTTCTTCTTTTCTTCTTCTCCTCTTCTTCCTCTTCTCTTCTTCTTCTTCTTTTCTTTTCTTTTCTTTCTTTTTCTTTTCTTCTCTCCGGTCTCTCTCTTTTCTTTTCTGGTTGCTTCCTCCAGAAGCTTATTTTTTTTATACAATTTCGGTCATCGCGACCTGTGGTCGCGCTACCTGGTCGCGTTGCTCACTGGAAGAATTCCACCACTTTCATCGCAAGCAACCATCGCGGTAACCTAGTTGCGCTGGTGGTCGCGTTGCTCACTGCTTAAATTTACATTTTCACCGCGAGCCCTGGTCGCGGTGCTCACTTCCAAAAATCACCATTTTCACTGCGAGCGACTCATCGCGATTTCTGGTCGCGGTACTCACTTCCCAATTTTCACCCTTCTCTTCATGCATCATTTCTGGACCGTTTCATTTGGTCCACCTGGAAACCATAAAAATATACATACATTTAATTATATTTTACACCCCTCAAATCATAAATATTATATCATATATACTCAAAATTAATTATTCAAAATTAGGGATGTTACACTTATATCCTTCCTCATCAATTTAATCAATAAAACTATTACTTTAGATGGACTTCATCTCTTCTCTCTGTATTTTCTATATATATATATATATATATATATATATATTCGACTAGAATTGATCGAATTATCCAACATAGCTTGATAATCTGTACATACAATAAAATCATCAAACAACTGGAAAATTTCTGATTTCAGCTACATTAGTCTGCTATTTCCAGTTCCTAATAACCTCTATTTTCATTATTCAACTTTACTATTCTCATTAACATTAACATAAATTATCTTAACTGAAAACTCTCTACTATTAAAAAGATCCCAAATGAATCTTTTTTTTTTTGAAATAAATCCCAAATGAATCTACCATTACTACTACTCACTCTATTAATTAGTTCTTATTCAACTTACAACTCAGCATATTATACCAGAGATCACTATCATTTTACATCAATTTCCAAATGGAATTTATCAATCAATAACTGATCAAAATCTTCATATGTTAGATACTCAAACTATCTCTCTGTTCTGATAAACTAATAGTCTCATAATAAATCAAATAAACATACGTTCTCTTATTAGTAAGTCCTCATAAGAACTCTATATATTTTCTCAAGCTGGTTTCAAATTTCTCTAGGCAACTTAATAGATTAGATTTCATAAATAGGGAGAGCAATATTATTAGCCTTTTCTAAAATAAATCTCCTAAGATAATATCAAAATTCTGAATATCTGACTCAGCTATTCACTCAAAACTCTTTACCATCAATTTCAATTATCTTGCTCTCGATTACTCTATCAGCTGACAATGATTCTCCTATCCTTTTTAACTAATAAACTGGAAATAATGGAGTCTAATAAAACTCTTATTCAACAACTTTCTAATTGTATCTTAATCTATTTAGCTTAATCAGAGCCATCTCATAGAAAAAATAAGGATTGGCTTAATTCTCGAAATCAAATCTATTACCACTTCCACTTCTCTATCTGGGAAAAGGCTGAAATATTTCTCGAAATTACATTCGGGAATTTCTTAACTAACTCAAATATGGTCTTCTTCTTATGGATGTCTATTGCACCTTAATAACTGGAAAATCAATCCATCCCTAGTCCATCATATGCGGAAGCTTCTGGATTGGCTTCTTTGGGACAACCTCTGGGACCTTATCAGGACATTGCGCTGTGACTTTAACAAAAACTAATTTATATAATATTGATAGAATGTCTTAAATCATATGCATTGAAAACAATTGAAAATTTTCTGGGTTGCCTTAACCATAAACCATGCGAAAACACATCATAAAAATCACATTTAAAATAGACAACCCTAACTTTCAAAACTTTGGCTTTGATACCAACCTGACAGGCCCCTAACCTACTATCTCTCATTAGGTAGCCTACCGGCACTCCACGGTAGCTTCCCAGTCCAGGCTTGCCCCGCTGAAAGGCTTCCGTGAAGCTAAGCCGTTTCTTTATTCTAAAAATCTGAGTAGGAAATATATATTTTTTTTATACAAACTATTTTATTAAAATTTTGGCAGAGTCTCCTCTATTTTTCTGAGATTACCAAATCTTGGAGACCTACATAAAAATTTTAACACTTCTATAAAATTCCAAATCTCAACTACCGTGGAACTCCGGTCCATCTTAATACATCAATCACAACTCAAACAATTTAAATATCAAAATAAATAGTCATCAAATCTTTCAATAAAATACTCATGTACTTAAAACAATATCAAAATACAAACTTAACAAATAAAACATTATATATGCTAGTAAAATAGTCACAGCATCCTTTGACTGGTCCCGCTAATCCTTGGAGTCCCTGTAACGTTTGCATCTGTACTTGTACTTGTACCTGGGGAGGTTGGTTTATAAAACATAAAAAAAACTATAATGAGCTAAACGAGCTAAGTGAGTGTTATTAGTTTCTAAACAATTTAATGTTTCTAAATTAAACCTCCCTGAAAACTGTTTTATAAAGAATATTAATCTGTTTTCTGAAATCTATTTTCTAAAAACTATTCTGAAATCCATATTAAAACTATACTGATATCTAACTTTTGAAAACTGTTCTGAAAACTATATTGAAAACCTTTTAAACTTTCTGTTATTGCTGAAAACTGATAAACTGAAATACTGCAAACTTTTTGAAAACAAGAAAGCTGAGATAGTATATATATATATATATATATATATATATATACACTATACTTTTCTGAAAAATGAAAAGCTAATATAATATACTTTTCTGAAAACTGATAAACTGAAATAATATATCTTTCTCATAACTAATAAACTGAAATAATAATATACTCATCTGATAATACTTTTCTGATAAATCTTTTTTGATAAAATTTTTCTAATAACCTTTTATGAGAAAACTTTTTCTGATAAAACTTTCTGATAATGCCAATGGAACCCATATCTGATAATTGATAATCTACATGACGACTCAACAGGTGTCGTACCATATGGAGGGTGTCACTAGACGACTGATCTGGCGTCGCATTGGTGACTTCTGATAATCTGATAAAAGACATCTCCCTGTCTATGTGCAGAATGCTGCGTCGCAACATATAGCGAGACAACACCCCTATGTGTGGACGATTGACAGACTCGACAGATTCAACTCCCCTGGAGTTAGCGGACTGTCCCCCTTTAACTTGCCACACACAAATGGGGTGTACCGGCTGGGTCTACTTCTAAATTCTGATAATTCTGATAATAAATGGGTATCCTATTGGCCTGAAAATATTTATTTATTTTTTTCTAAAAGCTTGAAATATGCATAAATATATTTCTTTACTAAATTCATAAATAAATTTATTTATTAAATGAATATATATTCTAAATCTCTGAGATATAAAAATACTTTAATTAAAAACATACTTGAACATAGATTATGTTTAATTTATAAGACTCATAAAAATAAACAATTATATACAAAGTCATAAAATACTGAATCAAATTTAAAGAAAATATACTAAATGTAATTCAACTGAAAATTTAATTTTACACAAACTTAAACAAAGATATTAGCTTGCTAAACTTTAGATAAAACATATTACTAAAATAAAATATACTTTGCTTTAAAAATAAATTTTACACTCACTAATTTCTGGTTTTTTTCTAAGCTTGGTGTATAAACTGAAATCTCTACACATAAACTGAAATCTCTACAATTTCAATTTTAAATTTTAATTTCAAAAATTCCAAAATTAGTGATTCAATTTTATTCTAAACAAGTTCTACAACTCTTATCAACCACAAAACACAACATCACAACAAAACTCATAATACAAGTCACTAATTTGAGAATCATTTTGATTCCTTACTAAACGATTCCAAATTCATACCACCAATTAACTCAAAAACACTTAATATCTCAATTTAACAATTTAAATTTGAAATCATAAAATCCCCAAAATTTACGTTACTAATTTTCTTGATTTTCATTTTAATCAACTCCAATTCAACTAATTTCAAATAAAACACTACAAAAGCTCAATCAAATATTAAAATCAACAAAACCCATAATTTTCTTCACTTCTAGAAATCCAATTTCACTTATATTCAACAATCAAAATTTCAACACAATTCAATACTCAATCAATTAAACATAGAATTATAATATCATCAAAACTCCAAAACAATTCAACTTCATAAATCACTGACCTGAATTCCTCTTGGTTTTCCTCTTCTTACTCTTCCTTCCCTTCTTCTTGATGGACCGAAATTCTTCTTCCTTTTCTTTCTCTTTTCTTTTCTTTTTCTTCTGCTCTGTTTTCTTCTTTCTTTTTCTGCACAGTTTCTGCTCTTCTTCTTGTTTGGCCGGCCACCACTCTTGCTTTCTCTTCCGTTCGGCTTTCTTTCTTTCTGCTTTTTGGCCGAACTTTCTGTCTCTCTCTTTTTCTCTCTCTTCTTTTCTTTTTCTTTCTTTTCTTCTCTTTGGCCGATTGCTATGTTCTGTTCTCTCTGTGTTTTTTGATTTGATTTATAAGTGAGTGGGACCTCCACTCAAAATCACACATTTGTTTTTTTTTTTTTTTTTTAACCGACTTTGCTCTAACTCTGTTTTTGTTTTCTATTTTGCTTCTTTTGCCTGGTTCATTTTCTTTTGTTTTATGATTTCTTTGTCTTCTTTAGTTGACTTTTCAATGTGAGTTGGAAAATTCCACTAACCTAATATATATATATTATATTTTTTTAATTATAATTTACTCCCTTAATATTTTAAAATTATAATGTGACCATAACTATAACATTAAATCACATAAAATTACCTAAAACCTTTTTTATTTATAATTTAATCCATAACAATCCATAACAACCTCATATCGTTAAAATATAGTTTGACTTCCAATAATTATTCTTCACAAAATCCATTTCAATTTATTTTTCCACCAATTAATTAAATTACAACCTCATATCGTTAAAATATAGTTTGACTTCCAATAATTATTCTTCATACTCCAATTTATAGAAATATTTACTATGTTCTCCAAAACTGATAATTGAATTTTTTTATATACTTTATGGAACCTTAATAACCATCTGGAACTATTCCAGACATTTTTTCGAGTCTCTGATACCCTTTTTGGAAACTTTCGGATTCATTCAAATTCCACTATAGTATTGTACAATCAATTCTAGAAAAATAGATTACAATACCTGTACGTATACAGTACAATCTATCGGGAGGGTGTATTACATTAATACTCACAGATTTCTGATTTTCTCTAAGCTTAGTGCTTTGGTTCCTTTGTCTTACTACATTCCTTGCCTTCCCATATAATTCCTTTATTCTCCCACACAAAGGAGATTTCTCCATAAAATAAAATAATATATTTTCAAATAAATCATTAATATAAATACAATAACTAATACAAACACTCAATTAACACATTTAACACTTTATTCTTCAATTTCTTCTATTCTAATAAAATCAATTACATTTAATTTGCTAAAACTCATCTCTACAATTGTGTATTCCTTGATTCGTTCAATTTCTCTTAAATCGAATATCATACATCACAACTCAACATATTTACTTTACTTTCTAAGCACCAATTTGTATTACAATCATACAAAAACAATTTCTAGTATCTGAAGTATACACAAATTGAAATCTCTACACTTTCAACTTCAATTTCTATAAAATTCTCATTCTAATCTTCATCAATTTAACATAAGTGAATTTCATTCACTTAACAACATCAAATTCAACTTCATTAGACTCGATTAAACTAATTATAACTTCAATTTCGAATTTAATTTCAAAAATTTTCAAAATTAATGATTCAATTTTATTCTAAACAATTTCTACAACTCTTATCAACCACCAGACACAACATCATAACAAAACTCATAATACAATTTCACTAAATTGAGAGCTATTTTGATTTCTTACACAATAAATTCAATCCATACTATCAATTAACTCAAAAATACTCATCTCAATTTAATAATCTAAACTCAAAATCATAAAATCCCCAAATCTTTAACTTACTAATTTTCTTGATTTTCATTTTTATCAATTCCAATTAAGCTAATTTCAAATAAAACTCTATAAAAACTCAAATCAATTACTAAAATCAACAAAACCCATAATTTTCTTTACTTCCATCAATCAATTTTTACCTTATATTCCACAATCAAAATTTCAACACAATTCAATACTCAATCAATTAAACATGAAAATTATAATATCATCAACACTCCAAAACAATTCAACTTCATAAATCACTCACCCAAATTCCACTTGGACTCTTCCTACTCTTCTTCCTCTTACTAGACCGATCCTTCTCCTTCTTCTTTTCTTTCCTTTTTTTTCTTCCTTCCCTCTTTCTCTCGGTTCTGCTGTCTTCTTCTTCATTCTCCTTCAGCTGCTGCCTTTTCTTCTTCTTTCTCTTTTCTTTCTTCCTTCTTCCTCTCTTCTCTTAGCTGGACAGCTCTATTTTCTCTTCTCTCTTCTTCTTCCTCTTCTTTCTTTCTTTCTTCCTCTTCTGCCGGGCTGTCTCCTTCCTTCTTCTTTCTCTTTTTCTTCTTCTACTGGTCGACTTCTCTCTTCTCTTCGGCCGGACATGCTTCTTCCCTTTTTCTTCTTCTTTATGCCGAAGCTCCTCTCTTTCTCTCTTCTTTTCTTTTTCTTCTTTTCTTTTCTCCACCGCCTCTTCTCTGTTTTTCTCTTCTAATTTTTCTGATTTGTCTCTTCCCTTGGCTTTGGCTGGTCAACTCTTTTATTTTGAGTTGAATTTGCATTTCACTTTCATTTCATTTGCATTTCAATTGCATTTCATCTCATTCTCCACCGCCTCTCTCCTCTATTTCTATTTTGTATTTTTTGATTTCTTTGTTTTCCTTGGCTAGTTGACTTTGCAATTTTTTTGTTTTAATTTGTTGTTTTGTTTGTGAGTGGAATTCTCCACAAATCTCCATTAACGCATATATATTTATATTTTATATATATATATATATATATATATATATATATCTAATTGTAATTTGCTTTATATTTTAAAATTATAATGTGACCACAACCATAACATTTAATCACATGAAATTAACCAAAACCTTTTGATTTACAATTTAATCCTTAACAATCTATTAACTCTTTTCCATCAATTAATTAACTCACAATCTCATATCGTAAAAATATATTTTAACTTCCAATAAATATTCTTTATAATCCAATTTATGGAAATCTTCACTATGCTCTCCAAAACTTATAATTTACATTTCTTATATACTTTATGGAACCTTATTAATCATTTGAAACTATTTCAGATATTTTTTGAGTCTCTGCTACCCTTTTTTGGAAACTTTCGGATCCATCAAATAAATTCCACTATAGCTCTATTAATACTTCTAACATTCAATTTACTCATAATAAGAGCTTATCTATTTACATTTGTACTGTCCAATAAATTTTGGAAGAATATATTACAACACCTATACGTACAGTACATACTATTGGGAGGGTGTTTTACAATTTCTCCCCCCCTTATAAAATTTCGTCCTCAAAATTTACACAAGTTACCTAACACGAATAAGGGCACCTGGAATACATTATGAATCTTTAATAACTCTGATGGTAATTCAACTTATACACTACTGGTCTAATACTGTTTATAATTTCATAAGGCACCCTACATCGAGCTCAACTTACCATACTTTTCTAACTTTCAGTACATTTAAATTTTTAGTAATACCTTATCACCAATTTCCAACTTTAGATCTCTACTGCAATTATCTGCATAATTCTTTTATCTATCTCTGACTGGTTTGAGTTTATTTAGGATAATTCTGATCTTATCTGAAGTAATCTAGGCTAATTTAGAGTCTGATAGTTTCCTTTCATTATCACGTATATCATCCTTGATCTGAAAATCTGTACTCTTTTCATTTTTAGTCTCTTTTCTCAACTTTACTATTCTCATTAACATTAACATAAATTATTTTAACTGAAACTTCTCAATATTAGGGAAACCTTAAACAAATCTATTATCACTACTATTCACTTTTTTAACTTGTAAACTAATAATACACTGGAACATAACTAGAAGAAGAACCTCACAAAGTTTCTTGAATTTTCATTCTTCTCTACTCAGATAATTCTCATTTAACTTACAACTAAACATATTTCATCAAAGACTACTATCTTCAAGATTAAAGGAGCTGGATGGCCAAGCTTCTTATGTCATATATTCTCATTTATTTGAACTTGAAACAGCTGATTTTGTGCATTATTAGAGTAAGAATGAGCCTTGTGTGTAGATAATTGAAATGGTAATTGATGAAGCTTTCCAAGCTTGCAGGCATCACAAAAACTGATGCGATTAGAAGTTCCTTTTAAATGTAATTTACTTAATACATGCTTCAAGATTAAAGGAGCTGGATGGCTAAGCTTCTTATGTCAAATATTCTCATTTATTTGAGCTTGAAATAGCTGTTTTTGTGCATTATTAGAGTAAGAAGTAACAGGCTTAAATGCAGCGGATGATTGAGCTGCACTTTGATCATGTGAAGTAGCTACATTAGAGTTATTAGAGACATTTAAAGCTGGAAACAAGGTAAAGTGAGTAGCACTGGAGCCACATTGCAGAACCAAGCTAGTGTGCCTCCTGTCACACATAAGACCAAGCTTGTACAGACCATCCTTGGAACCCTCATAAGCAGAATTGTTTTGGTATCCTTGTCCTTTAATATGCAAGCATTGTTAGTGAACTCAGCACAAGTATTATTGTCAAAGGTGAACTTGGAAATACTCAACAAGTTCTTTGCAATAGCTGGAACACATACACTTTGTGAGTATCAAAGATTTAGTCATATTGAGAGAATAAGCTGTAATATTACCAATATGAGTGATTGGAAGCTGTTGACCATTGCCAACTGCCAGCCTATCAACTCCACCATAAGCTGGACTGAGAAAGCGATTATTGAAATCAGATGTCACATGATTTGTGGCACCACTATCAGCATACCATGATGGATCACACACAGTTTCAGGAGTGGTAATATAGGCAGTGGATTTGTTTACATATGGTTGAAATTGAGGTGCATTTCCTCCTTGAAAATGTGACGAACTACCTCATTGATTGACAGGGGATGGCTCTGAAAAGTGTTAGAATTATTAATGGAATAATTATATGTTACTGATAGAATTATTAGTGGAATAATTCTGATTGTTTTTGACATATGACCTGTCAAACCTGTTGTAGCAAAACATTGCTGAATGGCCTCCTTTTCCACAAATTTGGCAAGCTGGTCTGTTACCATTGTTGTTATATCGTCCTCTACCTCTTCCTTTATCTCGACCACCTCCTCTTCCATTTGAAGATCCTCTATTTCCTCGCTGCCACTACCTATGTCCTTGATTTCCAGTAACATAGTTAGCACTAGGAGCAGTTACATTGATTTGAGAGGAGGAGTTTAAGTGAGCTAATCTCTGCTCATGGATCATCAACAGATAGTGAACTTCTTGCAAACTCATACACTGTTTTTGAGAGGAAATGAGAACAACAACTAGAACATAATTATGTCCAATGCCATTAAGAATATGAAGGACAAGATCTTAATCTTTAACAACCTCTCCAGCAGCCTTCAAACCATCACCTAATGATTTTACTTTCAACACAAATTCATTGATTTTTAGATTTCCTTTTGTTATATTTTGCAATTCTTGCTTCAATTGATGCACTTTTGCCATGGATTGATGAGCAAATAAGCTCTTAAGCACACTTCATACTTCATACGAAATAACGCAATCACTTATCTCTTTTATAATACTAGGATGAACTATTGAATACAGCCAGCGTAGCAACAATTTATCATACTTCCTCCATTGTTTATACTCTTTGCTTTCTACCAGTTCTTTGACTCCATTATTGGAATAGATTTCAACAAATTTAGGAGGTATTGATTGCAAACCTGAGATGAAATCATCTAACTCATATGCTTGCATAGCTGGTATCAATTGTGCCTTTCAATGAATATAATTGTCTCTGTCAAGCTTCATAGGAAGATTGAAGTTCAAGGTCTTTGCAATGGAGTTGAATTCGCTTGAAGCAACTGATCGTGAACTTTGATTACCACCTCAAAGCGTGGAAGAGTTTTCAGAATCAGCCATGGACAATTAGTCCTTGTGCGGCTCTGATACCATGAAAACGTGAGAGAAAATGATGAAGATGACTCACTACAAAGTGAGCTAGCTAATCAACAAAATAAGTACACCATTAGAGAAGCTCGAGCTTCATTTTCTGTGTATAAAATCTTATACAAATCAACTTAACTAATCAGAATGCTAAGCTGACTATTTATACACACTTAAGCACGCATATTGCATGATCACATTTGTAACTAACTTGTAACTAACTATAACAGAATTTCTTATAAATAAGGACAACAAATCATGCTGCCACATAGGATTAGAGGACTGCAATCAGCTGCTTGAGGTTCCACATTATCCAACTGTAAACCTTTGAAAAACTATATGAATAATAATAATATTCTTATGGTATTATTTATTTATTGTTTTCTTATGGTAGAGATTCATGCATGCATATAGTGTATAGCTAGAATATAAATTTTGACTCCTTTGTTACACGATAGTTTATTAATTTTTTTTTTATTATATTAGTTTGTCCTTATTAATCCTTTTTATTTAGGGGTGTTTTCGTGATAAATATTTAAAAATATATGGCGTAAGAAAAATAGATTTTTGATTTGAAATTCCACCCATTGATGCCCAACACGATGGCTTTGAAAAAAATTACACTCGAACTTGCAAACCTGCAAAACCGCATAAAAAAAAGATAATATAATGAATATATATTTTAAAAATATAACACTGTCAAAAGTTTGAATTGTTAACGATAAATTTGTTGTGTATTTATTTATGTTATCTATAATTTTAGAAGTTTGTTGGATTTAATTTTTGTTTGTTTTGGATTCTTAATTTCTAACACATGTGGAGGTATATTTGAATTTTATTTTATTATTATGTTAGAACTTGAGGGTTTATTTATATTTTATTTTGTTATTACGATAGAAGTTTTGTTTTTAAAACATCGTAATGATAGTTTATAGAAGCTGAAGATCATTTAATTCAATTGGGTATTATTTTATGATGAATCTTTTTTAGCATTTTCTTTTGACGAAATTGTTAAATTTATTCGGGTAAAAATTATTTTGGTCCCTAACTTTATTCGAATTATTATTTTTTGACCATTGTTATCTTTTTTAGCACGCGTGGTCCTTAACCATACTTGAAAATTAAGGAAATTTTCTTGGTCGCCATTCTTGATAATGTTCTGTGTCTGGCTTTGCTTCCGCGATCAGTAGTTGCAATCACGGATATTGATTGCGGTTTTGGGAAAGCATTTGCTTTTCTTTTTGCTTCAATTGACCATAGATTACGAGCAGCTTGCTCGTGGATCTTGGTAGTGGATTTCCTGATTTTTTTGCAGCACTTCTGACTTGAATGCTTTCTTCGGCTGAAACTTTGTCTTTTTATCCAAAAGACCTCAATATGACCGATATCTCTGGAAAGCTCAATCAACACCTAAAAATGCTCAAATGCATTGTAAAAACAAGAAAAGATTGACGATAAAATGGGAGAAATCATATAAAAATTTGACGTGATCATGGCTCTGATACCATGAAAAATCAAATAAAGAATGCAAAGTGTTTGATGGAAACAACAATGTGTTTGATAAAAGTTCTAAATGAAAAACAATAATGATTTTGAGGAAGCCATTATTGAGAGGGAAGAGCTATTCGATTCTTATTGAAAAACTGAGTTAATAGATGACAATGATCTGAACATATATACACACAATCGGACTTCAATCTTTCCTTAACAAACTCAAAATGCACACATCATTGCTCTTTAGAAAATAACTAACTCCTAAAAAACTCGTGCTGCTACCAGTTACCTCTAACAACCTGAAACATGCCAGCTCATCAAGTAACTTCCAGAGCTGTGATTACATCTCTTTAACCTCTCATCAAACCTTTGATCATGATGCTTCATAATGCATTCATGATCAGATGCTAGCTTGCTTGAACTAGCAATAACCCGTTGCACCTAATTGCTTGGTCCTACTATTGAACCTTCAGCTTTGTTGAGCTCAGCTGTATCTTCAACAACATTCTTCTTCAGCATCCTCAGCTCAGATTGATGAGTAACAAGCACACTACTCTTTACATTATTCTTCACATCCCCCTGCAAACTAAACTAATGAGAATTGACTAATTTAGTTTGGAATAAAGGAAGTGAAACCTTTTACAAGTAATCCCCTTTGAAGACATTAGCAACTTGACATTAGTATGCACATAACAAGGTTCTATAACTCCATTAGCTAACTTTTCATGAATGAAATGAGTATTTATATTAGTGAGTGTGCTTATTTCTGCTGTGAAAAACTTGGTTTTGAGCTAAAGAAATTGTTCTAATGTTGTCACAACAGACCACAACACAAGTAGGAACATATGAACCAAGTTCTTGAACAAAGGATTGAAGCCAAATGACTTCAGTGGTGAGTTGAGCCATGGCTCTATACTCAGTTTCGGTACTAGACCTAGTAACCACCCTTTGTTTTCTAGACCTCCAACAAATTAGATTTCCAGCAAAGAAGATGCAACTCCCACTTGTTCATCTTTGATCATCCATACTGCTATCCCAATCAGCATCAGTGTAGGCTTCAATTGTCGTTGGAGAAAATGGAGAAGCAGGCCTGAAGTGAAGACCAAAGTCAGCCCTAAGGTGATCAAGGCGGTGTCACCGCACAAGGCCCCCGGCCGGCAAGGGGCCTCGAAATTTTTTTTTTTTAAAAAAATTCAGGGAATGAATGTAACACCCCAAATTCGATATACAACGAACTAGGATAATACCCAGTCTAAATCCTTCAACTTACATATAAATAGATTAAAACCTTCTATGAAATAAATTACTAAACAAAAATCATGATAAGCTCCGAATAAGTTTTCAGGGTCTACCATTACAATAAAGCGGTGAAATAAAAACTCAATCCTTACAAATGAGACTCTGCTGATAATAACTAAAACGTCCTTCAATAAACCAAATACGGAAACAAAACTCTAATCGAACAATTTTCCCATTGAAGCAACTCCAAGATACTAATTATTCATCATCCATAACACTGGCTCTACTCTGCAAAAATGGTGGTAACGAGGGGTGAACCGTTAACTCGGTAAGTAAATTCATGCATAGTATTTAATATCAAAAGAGTTACAATCATAATACTTAACATATCATTTCAAAACATATAACAATAATTTATAGTGCTAAGATCAAAAACTATGTACATAAACTTTAATATTAGATAACACAGTTCATAAATATTTCAAAAGATATAAATACATTAAATACAAAATCAAAGTAATTAATTTGCTCATGTCTCATAGTATCATAACAGAGTGTCACAATTACCCGTGTGACGCGGTCATATCAGAGTGTTACAATTATGACATGTATTCAGCTTTAGTTGATGATAGAGCTACCACAATTTGCTTTTTAGAACTCCAAGTGATGAGATTGTCTCCAAGGAAAACACAGTACCCACTTGTGTACTTTCTATCATTAATAGAACTTGCCCATTTATTCAGCATCACAAAAGGCTTGAAGTTTAAGTGCTTAAGAGGACCTGAAAACGAGACTATAAGAGGTCGTTCCTTTAAGATATCGCAGTATCCTTTTGAAGTTTGCAAACACGAGTAGGGAACTTGGAGCTTTCAAAACCCTCGGGTTGCTGCACAAACACCTACTATTGAAGTTCACCATTCAAGAAGGCATTGTTCACTATTCAAGAAGGCATTGTTAAAGTTCACTAAAATGGGCAGCTAGAGTGAAGATGACTCTAATGGTGCTTGCTTTAACAATAAGGCTGTATGTATCAAAATAGTCAAGTCTAGGAGTTTAGTGAAACCGTTTAGTTACAAGCCTTGCCTTGTACTTGAGTGCAGTCCCATCTGGTTTGTATTTAGTCCTATAATCTTACTTGCACCCTACCATATTCATAGAAGGAACCAATGTCCAAGTTCTGTTGTTAATGAGGGCAATATACTCTTCAAGCATTGCCTGAGTCCACTTTGGATCAGAGAGAGCTACTATAACTGATATTGGTTCAGCTGAAGGAAGAGTTGTATGCACAAATGTAAAGACCTTAGGCTTCACAACACCTGATTTGGACCTTGTTTGCATGGGGTGAATAGAGCCAACAGGTTTCTGTGTGATTTGTGAAGACTTTTGATACAGATTTGAAGGTTGTATTGTATGCTTATTGCCCAAAACAACGTGGAGAACAAAAAGGATTAGCACCTGGTGAAGAGTGTACTAGAGAATGCTCAACTTAGATTGAAGAGACAATGATGCCACTAGGAACACAAGGAGCAGAACTGGAACCAGAAACGGGTAAAAGGACTTAAAGAGGAAGACTAGGAGTAGTGTTTGGTTAGGAAGTAGAAGAAGGAAACAAAGAGATAAAGGGGAATTCCAACTCATTGAATTCAACATGCCTAGATATATAAACTCTACTAGATGGAGCTAGGCATTTATAACCTCTATGCATTAAACTATAGCCTATGAATATATATACATTTGGTGGTATGAAAATCAAGTTTGTGAGTGGAGTAATATCTCAAGTAGGGAAAGTAAAAACATCCAAAGGTTTTGAAGTAAGCATAGTTTGGTGTCTTGTGAGACAACTTTTCAAAAGGTGACATGAGGTTGATATGCTGGTGAAGGGAGGCTGTTGATTAAAAATACAGCAGCGGAGAAGGCCGTCATCCAAAACTTCAAGGGCATTTTTGCATGAGCTAAGAGGGTAAGGCCGGTTTCCACTATATGTCTATGTTTTCTCTCCGAAATCCCATTTTATTGGTGTGTGTATGGGCAAGAAAATCTTATTTGGATGCCATTATTTTGAAGAAAAAGTATAAAGACTTTGTATTCTCCTTCCATGTCAGTTTGGAAGGACTTGATTTTTATGTTAAATTGAAGTTCAACTTGACTTTTTGAAGGTAAGAAAGGTGTGTAAGGCTTCAGACTTTTTTTTTGAGTGCATAGAACCAAATAAATCTTGTGAATGCATTTATAAACATTATGTAATACCTAGAACCATATGTAGAGAGATAAGGAGAGGGTCCCATATATCTGAATGAATAAATTCAAGTTGAGAAGTGGGAGTTATAGCATGAGAAACAAAAGGTAGTTTATGCAATTTGCCATACTTGCATGAATCACAAAATGGAGTAGCTACTACATTCATAGAAAAATGCATAGATTTTAATACATTTTGAAGAACAACAAGAGATGGATGCCCAAGTTTGGCATGCCACAGGGCTGAGTTGGTCTTAGCAGCTATAGCAACATCAAATGTATTTTTATGTACAACAACATTATTGGAAACAGAATGAAATCTAGAGACAACAGACTTGAAACAAAAAGGTTAAGTGTTAAGACTTGCTTGATTAACAGCAGAAGATGAAACTAAGCATGTGAGAACATTTTGTCGTTCACATGAGAGATGAGAGGAATGAGCATGACTGGTGGTGAGGCTAAGATTGTAAAGACCATCCTTGAGTGTTCCTTGAAGCAAAACTGTCCCTAAAGTCTTGTACTTAAACACACAATAGTGACCACAAAATTCAGCAATCAAATTATAGTCTTTGGTTTATCTAGACACCCAATAGATTCGTAGTAATTCTAGGCACATGCAACAACTGATTCAAGACAATATGCTTGACTGGTTTAGAATGGGAAAGACACACAAATTTGCCAATATTAGAGATAGAGAGCTGATTACCATTTCCCACAGCTAGCTTGTCTTTACCTTTATACTCTGAGTTCAAAGATAGGTTGTTGAGGTCTGAAGTCACATGATTTGTAGACCCATTATCTGCATATCAGGAGGGATTGTTGACAACTTCAGGAGAGGCAAAGTATGCTGAGTGTTGTTGTTGTGCAAAGTTTGCTTAAGCTAATTGTTATGGCTGTTGTGCAAAGTTAGCTGATATAGGATTCATATTCTGTGATCCCTGACTTTGACCTTGTGAGTTTGATTGAAACTGACTTGGATTAGGGCTGCGATTCCAGGTTTGATCAAACCTTTTGTAGCACTGCAAGGCTGAATGTCCTGATTTTTACAAAGCTAGCAATGAAGCTTTTGATTATTCCATTTTCCACCTCTTCCTCTGCCTCTGTTGTTGCCTCGAAATTGACCACTACCAACTCTTTGGCTTTTGCCTCCATCAGAATGAGATGTGAAGTTTGTTGAAGTTACATTTACCTCAATTTGACCAGCTGTGTTCAATTGCTCAGTACGTTGTTCATGAAGCATAAGAAGATATTCAACATCTTGTAGATTCATAATCTTAGATTGATGGGAAACTAAAACTACCACAGGGTCATAATCATGTCCAAGTCAACTTAGCACACTCAAAACTAAATTAACATCAGTTATTGTGTCTTATAGTTTATAAAGCATCTCCTACAATTGTTATCTTTATTATGTAATTAGAAATAGACATAGAGCCCTTTTATATTGTTTGTAATTGTTGCTTTAATTGTAACACTCTCACCATTGATTGTTGAGCATAAAGTCACTCACGGATCTCCCAAGCTTCAAGAGCAGTTTTGGTTTTTTTTACCTGACCAAGAACTCTTTCACTGATTGTAGATCTCAGCCAGTACAGCAACAGTTAGCTAGCTCTCTTCCAAAACCCGTAAGCAGGATTCACTTTGATAGCTTTGACAACTCCATTGTCATCCAAGATCTCTATGTATTGCTTCGATGGAGTCTATAAGCTAGTGATGTAGTCCTCAAGTTCCAAGGCTTTTATTGCAGTAATCACTTGAGCCTTCCAGTTGACATAGTTCAACTTATCATGTTTGAGCGGAAGATTGAAGTTTAGAGTCTTAGCAAGTGACTGAAAATCCATGGCAGGTTCTTCATCTACAAGTAAGCTTAGATCGAATTGTTGAGTTGAAGAGGATCTTGAAGAAATGTTGATGTGAGTCTATAGTTCTCTAATACCATGAAAGAAGTGAGCTAACACCTGATTCCAGCAAACAGACAAGTGTTTGATAGAAATACTAAAGTGTTCGATGAAAAACCTAAGAAAGTAAATCAGCAAAGCCGATCACCAAGCTTTTCTATGTTTATCAATGGTGATTTCTGAGAGTGAATTAAGAGAAATCTAGAGGAAAGTTAGTTGCTAGATTCATTGAATGACTGACTGAAAATAGCAGCCAACTTGTAACACCCCCTAACCCAATCCACTCGGACCGAATCAGGGAGCGCTACCATATACCGAAATCCCTAATATACTTTATATAACCATAATTTAAAACGATATTATAAACATTTGAAAGTGGTCCAAATAAATTTTCAAAATTCTTGTCAGAGTTTCCTCTATTTTTTTTACTTTCCAAAACCTGTTTATGGTTAAAATTTATAAAAATCAACTTCCAAATTCTCAAATCACTTTTGCGCACCCTTCCAAATTTAGTGCGACTTGCCAAATCACTTGATCACAATATAATTCATAATTATTCAAATAACTTAAACGTATACTAAAATATTTACACAGCGGAAGTTCTTCAAATATATACAAACAGTTTATGTATATGCATGCTTTATTGAAACATATATATACTCGATACAAAATGACTACCCAAATATGTAGGATCGATGTGACTTTGGACTCTCCTGCAGCAGTCTCTACTCTTCTTTGTCTGTGTCTCCCTTGGAATCTCTGTTACCTACGTGTGAGAAAACTCAACACGCTAAGCAAATTGCTTAGTGGGTGTACACAAAATTGTATATCCAAATATACTATATCAAATAAGTTTATCTATTTTCGATAAAAATATAAATAACATATAAGTAAATTATATATGGGGTTCATGTCAAATCAAATCATATACTCAACAAATACAGTATTCAAAATCAATCAACAGACAAAATCTTCATATTTTCTCAAATGCTTTCATATAATAAATCAGTTTTCATACTGGGCTCCTGACATACATAACATAAGTTATCGGACTGGATTACGGATTCTTCGGCATTAGACACACAAACGGGGTTACCCGCCGAACATCAGATCAGAATGGAACACCAACGGAATCACTCGTTGTAAATGTCCCATAACAGAATTCAGAACCCTAGGACCGGCACTTGGGGCCTGTACATCCAAACGGTGGCACAAACAGATCAAAGCTACCTACCCTAGGACCGACACTTGGAGCTTGTACTATCCAAAGGGTGGTGCATCAGAGTATATCGGCACAGTACTGTTCAGACAAAAACCCAATTGATATGTCAACCTCCTATATCCATATCTATATTCATATACATCAGAGCCATTTCACAAAACGTTTTCTCAAATCCAATGTCAACATATTTAATTTCTTTCAGAATCATCGAATTCAACTTTCAACTTATTCAATTTCAATTCATATCGATATATCTATATTTTTGAAATTCAAATTTCATCAAATATCATATAAAGGAAATATACGAATATATTTCTAAATCAATAATCACATCAAATCATTCCAAAAATATATTCAAATGTATTTCATAATTCCATATCGAATCAAAATGCCCTAAAATCATTTTCCGATATATTTCACAAAGATTATATAATTAAAATCACATTCAACAATATATTTCCATAACAATATTAGCATCAAAACGTATTACAATCAATTCATAATATTATTCACAATCAATATTTCGGATATAAACTATATTTCGAGAATTTGCTATTCAAATCATTCCAAAATCAATTTCAAACTATAAACTATAATCAATATAATTCAAATAACTCAATATTAATAAAATTCAATTAATTTGAAATATTCTGAAGAACTGAAAATTCAAAAACGAGTGTACACCGAACCTGGATACCCTTTCCTTCCTCCTTTCCTTCTTCTCCTTCTCTTTTCTTCTTCCTTTTCTTCTTTTTTCTCTTCTTCTTCTTTCTCTCTCCTCTTTTCTCTCTTCTCTCCCGTTCTCTGGTATGTTTCTATTTGTTGATATGTTTGAGAGCTTTTGCTCTCTAATCTGCTCTGTTTCCTATTTGAAGTGGCATTGCTTTACTGCTATATATTGTTTTTATAATTTTTTAGCCATCGCGACCGGTGGTCGCGCCGCAAGGTCGCGGTACTCGTTGGTCCAGTTTTGCCACTTTCATCACGAGCATTTACCGCGAGCTGTGGTCGCGGTCTCTAATCACGATACTCACTGGTGGAATTTGCCACATTCAGCGCGAGCGGCTATCGCGAGTGCTGGTCGCGAGCCTGGTCGCGATGTACACTGTCCAATTTTGCACCCTTTTCTTCGTGCACTGTTTTGGACCGTTCCAATTGGGATGTTACACAACTTCTTTACAATATCCATACATTTAATTACATTTTCCACCCATTCAAATCATAATTATCACATTCACATACTCCATATTAATTAAACTACACTTTTCATATTTATGCAAAATTAGGGATGTTACACAACTTCTTTACAATATCCAATTTTAATCTTAGCTGTTGATCAATAACAAACTTTAACATCTTTTGATCTCAGCCATTGACGCTTAACTAACTTTCCTGACAATAATAAATGCCTAATTAATATTAATAGCATGTGTGACACCTCACTAATAAATCACAGACCATCAGACCATCTGCTGCTGATGCTTTCAACTTGAAGTCTGATCTTGATCAAGATGGCTACTTGATCATGTGAAGCTGCTCTCTCGATTGTGGTGGAGCACCATAGTGACAGTAAGGAGCCAAGTTGCATTGTATCTTAGGTGTCATTGAATCACAAGGAAGCTTGCTTAGGTCAGCAGTTCCAAGCTTCTCTTGTTTCTTGCTAAGGCTGGCAGTTTCAGAATTATTGCTAGCAGCAGGTATTGTAACTCCCACAACTTCGACAATTACAAAAAAAAAAAAAAAAAAAGTACAAAAACTTACATTGATGTAGTCATTGGATATGTCATTGCAAAACCAATGAAGACAAATACATACCAAACAAACGGCACAAATATAAAAAAAATTAAAAAAAGTCTAATATTTTTGAAATATTATAGTAAGAGAGAGAGAAACGTCTATTTTGCTTTCTTTTTGACGAGCTATTTTGAAGAGGACTATATTTGAGATTGAAGATGACTTGTGCTTTCTTTACGACAAGCTATTTTGCTTTGCTTTTCCAAACTCTAAAAAAAAGATGATTCTCAATGCTGATGATAAAAGAAGACGGCTATTTCAAACCTTAAAAATAAGAGTTGTGAGAGATATACATTCTGATCATGAGAACAATGGAGACTCAACTCAAAGCAAGAAGGATTGCAACAAAGCTTGCAATATAATTAACACAGCAGCTTGCAACAGAGTTAACACAACAAGCAATAAATGCCTGCAATGCAACAACGTTCCCAGCAAAGATGTCATACATGATGGCTTACCTTACCACTCTGGAGTAGCACTCTACAGCTCATTAATAAGTCCACATCAAGCTAATCATAATCACTATAGACTTGATTATGAATTAGCTTGAGGTTGTTGTAAAATTAGTTAGAATTCAGTTATTAGTGGTTAGAATTCTGTTATGCAAGTTGACAACTTGCAGCCAAGTTTGTTGAGGTGAGCCGAGGTCATTAGTCGGTTATGGTTCATGTTTATATATTGCTTGTACAGCTCCTTGATCATATTATTTAGAGAAATGAAAATGAACCATTGCTATTGACTTCACAATTCTCTACACACATTGCTTTACACACAAGTAACATTGCCATTGTTCTTCACTGTCAAGAGCAGTGTTTGTAATCTGGTTTTAATCAAACTTTTCACAAGAGTCTTCAAAAAATTTATCTTCAAACCCTAAATGAGATTCTTCACAAAATTTCCTAAAAATAATAGAGTTGGAGCCTTTTTGGGTACATTTTTATTATAAAATTGTAAACATTAATGTTGACAGATATTTAGTTCGTGTTTCCAATTATTGTGTAAAAACAAATAATAATAATATAATTAAATATTAAAATTAATGTAATTAAAACCGATTGTTCGTGCAATTATTATTTTTGTTTGATTTTTTTTTTATATTACAGATGAGGCGTAGGAAAGGTTAGGAAAAGGAAACTCAAACAACTTAGTATCTTGTTGCAAATGGTATGTGTGTGTGTCTATATATATATTCTGAATTGCATGATTGTAGTCACGTGATTTTGAAATTTTTTGTAGAATTTCCGTCTAATCATTTGCTATTTATATAATTTCACTGTGTCCAAATATGATCTTATAACAATTGAAATTAGAGAAGAAAACATTCATGAATTTTTGGTGTTGATTTGCTCTAAACTATAGAGTTAACAATTATTACAATTTTTTTTTCATTTTATTAACTAGATCCTGAGCGTTTTAGACTGACAAGACTATTGAACTTAGAAATGGAAAAACCTAGAAATAGAGAATGAGAGAAAGAAAACCATTTTTATTTCTTACTCGTATATTTACAAAATGAAGAGAAAGCTATATAAATAGCTTAACCGTTTATACCGGTAAACTACTATTGAAACCGGTAATTAGTTACATTCAATAAACACTAACTAACTACACTCTAATACTCCCCCTCAAGGTGGCTGGTAAATGTCTTTGACAACTATCTTGGATAATAAAGGAAACAATAAATTAAAAGGAAGAGGTTTAGTGAAAATATCCGCAAGTTGATGTTCCGAACGGATGTGAAGCAATTTGAGAACCCCAGAAGCAACCTTCTCATGCACAAAATGGCAATAAATCTCAATATGCTTTGTGCGTTCGTGATAAATGGGGTTAGAAGCAATGTGAATGGCAGCTTGATTATCATAAAAAAGTAAAGCGGGAGAAGAAACAGTTACCTGAAAGTCACGAAGAAGCTGCTGCAGCCAAGTAATTTCACGAGCAGTGGAGGCAAGTGCTCTATATTCAGCTTCAGTTGAGGAGCGAGAGATGGTGGCTTGCTTCTTAGCCTTCCAAAAAACCAAAGAATCACCAATGAAGAAACAAAAACCAGTCACAGATTTTCTGGAATCCACACATGAACCCTAGTCAACATCTGAAAAAGCTTTGATGCACACAGGGGAAGTAGGCGCAGAAGAGAACATAAGACCCTGACCAGGATTGTTCTTCAAATAGCGAAGCAAATGATGGACAGCCTTGAGATGGGGAAGTCTAGGCTGAGACAAAAACTGAGTAAGGCGATGGACAGCATAAGTGATGTCAGGCCTAGACAAAGTAAGATACAAAAGGCGCCCAACATGTCTTCGATAAGAAGTGATGTCAGGAAGGACATCGCCATCAACAGCAAATAAGATGGCCTTATGATCCATAGGTACAGCAGTAGGCTTACAAGTCAAATATTCAGTATCTTCAAGTAATTGGAAAGTGTAATGTCGTTGAGAAAGAATAATATCCGTCGAAGATCGAGCAATTTCAAGACTAAGAAAATATTTAAGGGAACCAAGATCCTTAAGCTTAAACTAAGTATGTAAAAATATCTTGAGCTCGGAAATGCAATAAAGATTAGGACCAGCGATGATAATATCATCAACATACACTAAAAGAGCAATAAAACTAGCACCACTACCTCTAGTAAATAAAGAGTAATCAGATTTGGATTAAAGAAAACCATTTTTATTTCTTACTAGTATATTTACAAAATGAAGAGAAAGCTATATAAATAGCTTAACTGTTTATACCGGTAAACTACTATTGAAACCGGTAATTAGTTACATTCAATAAATACTAACTAATTACACTCTAATACTCCACGATCAACAGGAACGGCGTGACTCGAATCAGCAGAATCAGGCGCCATTGAAGAAGAAACAATCGATCAAGAAAAAAATCAGAAACTCGAATCGAAGAACTGGAACAAATTTACAGCGGAATCAACTAAAATTTGGGAAAAACCTAGAAACAGAGAATGAGAGAAAGAAATCCAATTTTATTTCTTACTCGTATATTTACAAAATGAAGAGAAAGCTATATAAATAGCTTAATCGTTTATACCGGTAAACTATTATTGAAACCGGTAATTAGTTACATTCAATAAACACTAACTAATTACACTCTAATAAAGACAAATAACCTTTCCTAGACGGTATGTGACTAGCTGTACAAAAACATCAGTCTATCTATGGGCAGTAAGTTGCTTAATTTCTTCTTCCATTTGACCTTTATTAGTGTATTAATATTTGTATGATCTATGAATGTGTGGTGTATGATTTATGTACAGTATTTAAAGTAAAAGTAAACATTTTAAAAATTAAATATTTTCTTGTAATTATTAATCATATAATTTCGATTATCACATCAACTAACATGAAATTGAAATGTATGGGATAAAAAGAATCAAGATGATTAATTATTGAAACATTCCAACCAAAAATATATAACAATAAACCTATCGTATATTTATCGTTCACTTATATAAGGTCACATTGTGTGCATATGTAAGTAGTTATTGAATCTTTATACAAATTATGTATGATTGCAAAATTTTTATAGTTTAGTATTTAAAAGTTGAAACTATTTTGATGGTTTGTTAATAAATTGTGAAAATATAAATAAATAGTAGAAGTTATGTAGAAGCAAAATTATTTCAATGCATTGAACCTTATACGATCTCAGCAACCTTTAATATAGCAATTAAGAAAAAGAAAATAAATTTAAGAATTGAAAACAAATTACTAGTTTGTTCTAATTGACGTAGTGGTAGTAAATCGTTCTAAAAATGATAAATACAAAATAAATAATATTATTTTGAATTTAATGTTTTGATTACTGAATTACATGATTAAGTTAACAATTAATAGAAAGAAATATATGTTATACTTCAATCCTATTCTTATTAACATAAAATCATTGTATCTTTTTTTTTATACATTATGTTGTAGTTACTCTTTAGAATTATGATGTTATACTTTAAGTCGATTCTTATCTTATATGTGAAGAACTTAATGATGATTTCCATCATATTTCACTTTTCCTAATGTTTAATTTAATAATTTA
This sequence comes from Xanthoceras sorbifolium, assembly GCA_003430845.1. Taxonomy (NCBI): domain Eukaryota; kingdom Viridiplantae; phylum Streptophyta; class Magnoliopsida; order Sapindales; family Sapindaceae; genus Xanthoceras; species Xanthoceras sorbifolium. The sequence goes on from CM010614.1 coordinate 1,093,064, forward strand.
GCATTGTTAATGGTGTTAGAAGCTAACAAATAATAATGATGAAGCTTCCTTGAAAGAAAACAATCAAGAAAATAAATAGTTAAGTAAAAAATAAAATAAAATAAATCTGAATAAAACTTAAACTACCAAAAAGGAAACAAATTAATTATAATTAAACTTAAACTACTAAAAAGGAAAATAAATTAAATCTTTAATCAAACTTAAACTAACTAATAAGGGAATAAATTAATTATAATCAAAATTAAACAACAAAAAAGGAAAATAAATTAAATATAATCAAACTTATACTACTAAAGAGGAAAATAAATCAATTATAATAAAAAAAAATATAGTATAGACTTGTTAGCCAGTTAACTAAGTCGAGATAAATAAAACTCTTAAAAAACGTGTTACTACATCTAGTAAGACCCAATGAATTGGTGTATTAAAGTAAATTGGATTACTTTGATTTAATTGAAATATAACATTGATAAAAGAATTCGAATTATAAAAATCATTGTATCATTTTCTATACATTATGTTATAGTTGCTATTTAGAATTGTGATATTATACTTTAAGCTGGTTCTTATCTCACATATAAAGAACTTAATGATGATTTCCATCATATTTCACTTATTTTATTATGTAATTCAATAATTTAGTATATGTTAATGGTGCTAGAAGATAACAAATAATAATAAATTAAAGTATATTACGATAAAAAGAAAAATAAATTAAATTATAATAAAAGAACACTGTTCACTGTGAGTTCGATGATTGTGAAAGTGATACAGTGCATCGTTGTATGGACTCAACTTTTTCCTGTTCAATTCTTTTGGTCGGTAAGTTTTCTTCCTGAGTCAACAGTTAATAAAGTTTAACGATTACAGGGGTATTTATGTCTTTCAACAAGAAACATGCCACATGTAAAAAAAAATAAAACAATTAAATATTTTTATTACATAAAATAAATTTAATTAAATTAATTAATATATAATTACAAATTAAAAAACAAAAGACCTAAGCCATTCAAACCTCAATAGACCATGCCACCTATAAAACAAATAAACAATTAAATATTTTTATTAATAAAATAAAATAAATAAATTAATATATAATTACAAATTAAAAAACAAAAAAGTAAGCCATTCAAACCTTAGCACTTAGCAGACCATGCCACGTGTAAAACAAATAAAAAAATTAAATATTTTATTACATAAAATAAAATTAATTAAATCAATTAATATGTAATTATAAATTAAAAAACAAAAAACCTAAGCTATTCAAACCTTAGCTGATATGTATATATTGGTTAATATATATATATATATATATATATATATATATATATATATATATATATATACTATTCAAACCTTAGCTGATATGTATATATTGGTTAATATATATGGTACCAAAATTGTTAGTTCCTTGGAGTGCATGTGTTGCATAATATTAGTTCCTTAATTGTTTCAAATCATTAAATAAAATTTGTCTCGTTGAAATGATAATATGTGGGAAAAATATGTTATAAATATGTTATATATATATATATAAATATATATATATTTGCCTCGAAGATCAAAAATTGTGGTCGGAAAAATTTAGTCTTTTCTGAGGGCAAGTTACTTTTTGTCGAAAATTTATAATATTTCTAAGAATTAAGACCATGGTTAGAAATATTTTCTTCTTTTCTAAAGAAAAGCTATATCTTGTTAGAAATTTTATGACATTTCCGATGACCAAGCGTCTTCATTGGAAAAGATTCAATTTTTCCGACGGCTATATACATATGATCAGAAATAGTGTTGGCACCAAGCATTTTCATAGCATTTCCGATGACTTTCAACACTATTTTTAAGGGCAATTATTCCGTCGTAAAAAATAGATATTTTTAACACTTTTCCGATGGTTACATTTTTACCATTAGAAATATGACTTTTACCGATCATATTTGGACTTCATTGAAAATTATTCGTCAGAAAAGCCACTTTTTCTTGTAGTGAATGTGGATTATCTAAGTAGTTAAAGGCATATAGTAAAAGGGACAACACATCCACCATTTTGGTTATAGTTTCCAAAGGCATAAAATTCGGAGACTCAACAGTAGTGATTAGTTAACCAAGAATGGCGGGAAGTCTCTGAAAGTATAAATGGTGGATTTTTATTTAATTCATTGGACTGAATATATATGGTGTGTTAACATTTATATTATATCATGGTGGTCTAGATCCAATTTGAATCGTCCATATGATCTGATGGACGATCCAGATTGGATCCTAACCAATCTCAATATATATATTGAGATTGGTCAGGATCCAATCTGGATCATCCATCAAATCTGATGGACGGCCCATATAGGATCTGAACATTTTTCAATTTTTTTTTGTTTGAGATTTGTCTAGATCAAATCTGGAGCGTCAAAATCAACTGCTAATACTAACTGATTTCATTAATGACAGGTAGGTTCTATGTAAAGATTTTATAAAGTTGTTTCTCTTTGTAATAAAGCAAACTTCAGGTAGGTTATGTGTTATTTGCTCTTACTTTAATATTAATCTCACTTCACCATGTGAGAGAAGTACATAACTGCAACTTGAGATCAGTTCATGATCAAAGTTCTGGCAGCTTGAATTCTAGCAATGCACACTTACCATTAGCTAACAGATTTCAGCAACATGTTACTCTGTGTGAAGGATCACCGTATCATACTGGCATTGCCTTGATCAACTCAAGTAGAAGTCATAATCAAATTGATCACAGCCATTATCAAATTGGTAAGGTGGTGGCAGCTTAATTATTTTAGTTTTTAGAAATCTGTTAAGTTAGTTGTGAGCTGATGACTTGGCAGCCAACTTGCATGCCAACTTGCATGAGTTTGTTGTAATTTTTGTTACAGAATTCTTTACACTCTGAATTGTATATATGGTGTACTTGGTGTAAATGTAATTAACAAGTTGAATACAATGAAACACAACTCACAATTCAAATCGTAACAACCTCCATTAATGGTTGTTTTCATCAGCTTCCATTGTTGCTCTTTAAGCATTTCATCGAGCACCTTTGTACTTCTATCAAACAGTTTCTGATCTATCATTTCTAGCTTAGTTTTTTTATCATTTTCACATGGTATCAGAGCTTATTACTCACGTCAATGGTTGATCATCAAGATTTCAGCTCTTCAACCTTTCATTTTTCTGAAAATATGGCCTCTCAAGTTTCCTCCATTGATTTTTCTTCTCTATAAAAAATGTTGAACTCAAACTTTCCACTTAAGCTCGATAAAAGCAACTACATCTACTGAAGACTCAAGTCTTACTAGCCATTCGAGCTGTAGATCTGGAGGATTATATATCCAGTTCTGCTCCAGTGCCACAAAGATTGATAAAGGTTCATTCTCATGATGCTGAGGAAGGTTAAATTGTCAGGCAGCAACTCAATCCTGCTTTTGCTATCTGGAAGAAAGCAGATCAAATTCTATTGTGGTGGCTTCTCTCCACACAGACTCCAAGTGTTCTAGGCCAGGTAACTCGTTGTAAAACTTCTCTTGAAATGTGGATAAAGCTAAAAAGTGTTTATTAACGACAATCCATGGCTAGAATTCTTCAATTAAGGCAGCAGTTACAATCGATCAAGAAGGGATCAGACTCTATAGGTGATTTTGTGTTGAAAGTTAAAAACCTAGGAGATGCCTTGTCAAAAGCTGGAGAAGAAGTGAGTGAGAGAAATCACTTGTTAGCATTGATGAATGGAGTAGGCATGAATATGATCCTGTTGTGGTTTTAATTTCTTATCAATAATATACAATGCCTCTAGAAGATGCTCAATTCTTATTTCTCATGCATCAGCAAAAGATTGATTCTCTTAACATGCAAAATCCATCGGTTCATTTTGCATCTAACAATCTTACATTCAACAACAAATCGAATGGTAATAGAGGAGGAAATTCTAACAACTATAGAGGTAATCGACCTAGAGGTAGAGGAGGAAGATTTCCAGGCAAGTCAAATAAGAGAATACATTGCCAGCTATGCTCCAAACCAGGTCATGGAGCACTCCAATGCTATAGACGTTTTGATCACCAGTTCCAAGGACCTCATCATCATCCTCCTCAAGGTAACCAACAAGCTCTTGTATCTCAACAATCTTAACATTCTTATGATGCAGGACAAGGATCACCTGGCACACATGGAAATCAAATAAGCAACAATTCTATGAATTCTAGATAGCAGATTATGGCTTACCAAAATCAGTAAATGATCAGGCATGGTATATGGATAGTAGAGCCACTAACCATGTCACTGCAGATCTTAGCAACCTCTTCATCAAGCATGAGTATAGAGGTAATGACAAACTTGTTGTTGGCAATAGAAATCACTTGCACATTTCCAATATAGGTTCACCTACAATCCAATCACATACTACACCTGTGCAACAGCTGCACTTGAACAATATTTTACATGTGCCCTCAATCACAAAGAATTTCTTTGCATATCAAAATTGACTAGAGATAACAATGCTTATACTGAATTCCAAGACAATAGTTGTGTAATTAAGGACAAGAGAACCAAGAGAACTCTTTTGCAAGGTCCAATTAGCAATGGTCTATATCAGCTGGCCTTGACAGGTGCTGCTCCATCTCATGTGAGGAGTTACAAGACTTCGAATGTGCATGATACTTCTATAAATACAGCTCATGTTTATGTTTCTCAAGAATGTAATAATGAAAGTTCTAGGTTACTTTCTAAGAAAGTTGCTACTACACCTGTTTTTAGCATTATGATAGCAGCTAAGAACAATGCTGTCATTTGGCATGCAAAGCTGGGCCATCTAGCTTCTCTTATTTTATAAAACCTATTGCATGCTTTATATTTTCCATTTAATGTAAATGCACCTCATTTCTGTGATTCATGCCAGCTTAGTAAGGTTCACAAGCTCCCTTTTACAAGGTCTGAAATTAAAGCTACCTCTCCTCTAGAATTGATATATAGTGATGTTTGGGGGCCTGCACCTATGCTTTTTGTGGATGGTTATAGGTACTACATTGTATTTATAGATGCATTTACTAGGTTCTCATAGATATACCCTCTCAAACTCAAGTCCGAAGCACTGTCAAAGTTCATTTGTTTTTAAAAGACAGCTGAGTTGCAATTCAATAAGAAAATAAAGGTATTTCAAGCTAACATGGGGAAGGGGGGCGAATATCAACCTTTTGTACTAATTAATCTTCAAAATCTAGGTGTTCAATGTAGGTTTTCATGCCCCTATACCCATTAACAAAATGGAATGCCCGACAAAAAGCATAGGCATATTATAGAAATGACTTTGACTTTACTTGCACATGCAAATTTGCCTCTCACATACTGGTTTGAAGCTTGTTCTACTTCAGTCTTCCTCATAAAAAGTTTGCCTAGTGTTTTGCTTAAATTTCAATCTCCCTTTAAGAAGCTTTATCAGAGAAAACTTTGCTATCAATTTTTGAAGTCTAGTGGTTGTGCATGCTTCCCATATTTGAGGGATTATTCAAGACAAAAGCTGAATTTCCACTCAACCAAGTGCATCTTCATTGGGTACAACTTACATCACAAAGGGTATAGGTGTTTGCACTCTTCGGGAAAGGTCTATATATTCAAGAAATGCGGTCTTTAATGAGATGGAATATCCCTACAAAGATCTATTCCCTACACTGCCCTCTATATCGGCATCTACAACTGCTCATCATAATCCTCTCAATTCCTTGTTGGATATGCTGCTATCTGATTCCTTTCAGCTGAATTATAAAATTAGTAGTTCTTTTCCTATTACTTGCAGGATAAGAAATGACAATTCTTCTAATATTGTTATTAATCTCAGAAATTCCAACATTGCTAATTCTGCTCCACCTCAGCCCTCACTTTCCTACCCAGTTCTTTTCCTCAACAACAACAGCTTGTTGTTCAGCCTAGTTATGTTTCTAATCAGCAGAATGTTTAATTTTCCCTATCTCAACAGCAATAACCTATTCATGTGTTTACTCATCCCATGATCACTCAATCAAAAGGAGGAATCTTTAAGCCAAAGACATACCTTATTGAGGAGGTTACTCACAGTAGCTATTTGGCCTCACCTAAACCCATATATGTATAGGTGGCAATGACAGATTCCTAAGTGGTTAGAAGCAATGGAGTTTGAATTCAAGCTTTGCAAACCAATAACACTTGACATCTTGTTCCATATGAAGATGGTATGAACATATTGGATTGCAAATGGATCTTCAAAACTAAATACAATCCAAATGGCTCAGCCCTCAAGCATAAAGCAAGACTAGTTGCCAAAGGTTTCAACAAACTGCAGGCCTAGATTTCTTTGACACTTTCAGTCCATTAGTTAAAGCATTAATCGTAAGAGTCATTTTGAGTTTGGCTATCCACTTCAATTTGGATGTTCAACAAGTTGACATTAACAATGTCTTTTTCAATGGTGACCTCTAAGAGCAAGTATTCATGCAACAACCCGAAGGTTTTGTAAATAATTTAAGACCTACTTATGTCTACAAGTTAGTGAAAGCATTGTATGGATTGAAACAAGCTCCTAGAACTTGGTTTCACAAGTTGAAGACTGCTCTTCTATCATGGAGATTTCATAGTTCAACCTTCTATGTATCTTTATTTATTAAACATCAAGGCACTTCTATAATTTATCTACTTGTCTATGTAGATGAAATTCTCATCACACGAGGTAATACTTCAACCATCAAAAGGGTTATTTCTCAACTTAATCAAACGTTTGCCTTGAAAGTGTTGGGTTCAATCAATTATTTTCTTGGTTTTAAGGCTCATAGGAACTCTACAGGGTTGTATCTTACTTAGTCCAAATACATTGTGGACCTCTTTAGACGGACTAATATGCTTGGGTTAAAACCATGTGACAGCCCCACCAGTTAGGGCACCAAGCTCAGTCTTCATGAAAGTGATGTTTTAAGTGAACCCAATATAAAGGAGCACTATAGGAGCCTTGCAATACTTGACATATACGTGGCCTAATATATCTTACATCGTTAATAAACTCAGCCAGTTTCTTGTGTCTGATAAGCAACCGCATTGGCTGGCATGTAAGCGTATGTTGAGATATCTTTGTGGGATAATGCATAAAGGTTTGTGGTTCAGACCAGGCTCTTCTTTTTGCAGCTGGCAGGTTATTCCGATGCAGACTTGGCTAGTAGTATGGATGATAGGCGGTCCATGAGTGGGAATTGTGTGTTTCTGAGCGAGAATCTCATCTCATGTAGCTAAAAAAAAAAACTATGGTAGCCCGCTCAAATGCTAAAGCTGAATATCGCTTAATGGCTCAGCTTACCATTGATATATTATAGCTGCAATCTCTCTTTAAGGACCTTGATGTTGTCATTCCTTTATTTACTATTATTTGGTGTGACAATCATAGTGTCAATACACTTACAGTCAATCCTGTGTTTCACTCCCGTACAAAACACATTGATATAGATACTCACTTTATTCGTGAGAATGTAGCTGCTGGTCTTATTGAGCTATGGTATGTACCAACTGAGTTCCAAGTTGCTGATTTGCTAACAAAAGGTTTGTCTCGAGACAGGTTTCAGTTTCTCTCATCCAAGCTAAATCTTGTTCGATCATCTCAATTCAGCTTGCGAGAGAATGTGATAGAAGTACATAATTGCAACTTGAGATCAGTTCAATGCACACTTACCATTAGCTAACAGATTTCAACAACATGTTACTATATGTGAAGGATCACCGTTTTATGCTGGCATTGCCTTGATCAACTCAAGTACAAGTCCTGATCAAGTTGATTGATCGGTCATTTATAGTTATATATTTACGACCCTTGAATCATATCTTTTGTTTGTATTATTTAGTATATTCGGTACGTTTGATGTGTTTTGTGAACTTATGCAACTATTAGGTGAGTTCCCATAAATTAAGCAAATATATGGTGAATCGAGGCAAAATGGGACAATTTGAGGACCATGTAGAGAAAAGCCACCTTGCATGGGAAACAACTAGCATGCATGAGAAGAAAACAAAGCTAGCTTACAAGTGTAAAGGGAATAATAATTTTAAAACCCACATGCAGAAAAACATTTGAAATTACAGTGACCATATCGTGAAGATGGAGAAATGGTGACAGCTTGCATGAGAGGAAGAAAACTCCTCCAGTAGCCCTCATGACCTTCATGGTGATCGCCAGTGGTGATGGCTCGCTAGCGGTGAAGAATTCATGAGCAAAGGAAATTAACAAACCATGGAGTATGGCGAGGAAGACCGCGAAACCAATGTATATGGCGAGGAAGACCACGACATGGGATCGCCAAAGCTAATCGTGCTGGCAGAAAGAGCAGACCAGGAAGCATCGCGAGCCAGCGCGTGACCATGATCAGCTCACCACCATCCTCACGTGGAGGTGATGAAGTGCAACAGTATGCTCCGCAACCTGGTGCAGCGACCACAGCCAAAAAACATCAGCGCCCTAGCTGTCACCTATAAAAGCCAAAACACATAGCAACTTTGGGAGGTTCGTCCACTTCAGTTCCAGCAGCTCCAAGCTGTAGACGAAGGCCATTCTTCATCACTTTCACCATCCACAACACAACAACTTCATCATCAATCATCAACACGAAATTAGTTCACGATTTTCATCGAATATTCATCAAGAGAAGACGAAGATCAACGGAAAAGAAGTCCACACCGAAAACGCGTGGATTTCGACTCTCGACATCATCGAATGGGTTGTTTTGCATCCCTATTATTTTCTTTTTTTTATTTGATAGCATGAGTGGCTAGTTTTGTTGTTAGGTGGTCTTCGGACCAAGAACGGATTTAGATTCTTGACTATGTAATATTATTTCATAATTTATTTCATGATAATGACTTGAGTATTATTTCATTATATCAATTGCAATTTATTCTTGTAACTCTGCATTTACGAAAGTAGTTTGCAAGTATTTAGATTAATAGAAATTTGATATTATTGAATACATTTTTACATTATCACGTTGTGTTCAATTCTCGTGTTTTGCGATTGCGAAAGCAGATTGCATACTTCTTAATGAGAACCGATTTGATATATATTGTGATTGTATGAGAAATCAGTAAATTGCAATAGGGCTTGATTTACTTTAAAATCAATACTAGGTTAGTTTCGAGAATAAATTACTTAATTGACCCAAGTATTAGATTAACGACGATTTTCGATTAATTGCACTATATGACCATAGGTGTATTTGATTGAATTCAGACACCATTGCGGGACCCATACAATGTGGTGTGATCTTAGTTGAAGAAGTCTTATCGTGTTAATAATGTGCTTCATAATCGTCAATATTTTCTTATTCGGGATTGGGACCGTGTGATCACCTAGCGTTTTCTTTCCATTTGAATTCATCTCGCTTTAATTTTATTGTTTTAGTTGTTAGTTTATTTAATTCGAAAAATACCTAAACAATCATTGATTTACTTTTATCGCATTAGTTAATCTTTAATTTATAGAATTAGTCCCACACTTCCTTGTGGATTCAACCCCGTACTTAAGGGAATTTATTACTTCGACACATCCTGCACTTGGGATTATCCCACGCGTTATGAGCGTGTCAAGTTTGTGTCAAGTTTTTGGCACCGTTGCCGTGGAAATGTTTCGGTAGCTAGGTCTTAGATTAGTGATTCTAGGATTTAATTTTCTTTTCTAGGTCTTTATTTTTCTTTTTAGTTTTCTTTCTTTTATTTCTATTTTATTAGTTTTTCTTGTTTCTATTTTTCTTTGATTTTTTTTTCTTTTTGTTTGTTTTATCTTATCAGGTACGTGATCTACATGCAGGGTCGTCGTTCTCAGGAAGGAGAAATTTTACCTTTGGACGACTGGATTGACTGCGTCAGGAGAACTACAAATAATTCAGCAGATTCTTCTTTTATTCCAGACGTTGAGAAGATGGAGGACACCGTTGACAAGGTTGAGAGGATGCAGATGCAGGATCCAGTGATGAGTGATTATGCGCTACCAATTATTAAGGATTCTCCTTTATGCATATTATTGGACGACCTGTCCAGGAACTATGAGCTGAAGAACATACATTCAACATGCTGCCATCTTTCCATGGAGCAGCTAATGAAGATCCCTTGACATTCATGCGGGAGTTCTATAGCATAATCACGACTTTTTCTCTACACAGGTTGTCCAAAGACCAGCTCAGGATGCGATGCTTTCCATACACCCTTAAAGATTTTGCCAAACAGTGGCTGTTGTCGCTTCCATCGGGATCTCTTCGCACTTGGTCAGAGGTGTACAAAAGGTTCATGGGAAAGTTATATTCCCACCAGAAGACCATGGAAATTCGAAAGAAGATAACCAACTTCGTTCAGGGAGATGGTGAGTCTTTTCATGAAGCATGAGAGAGGTACAAGTAACAATTGATCCAGTGTCCCCATCATAGGTACCCCTTCGAGTTGCAGAATTAATTCTTCTATGACAGATTGAATCTGAATTGTCAAGCCACAATTGACATTGCCGCCGGAGGATCCATCGCTGAAAAGACTATGGAGGAAACATATCGACTATTTGAGAATGTAAGTAATAATTCATAGCAAAAGAGTATCAGAGGGAAGAAACAAGGAGTTTACGAGGTGAACCCTACTCCAGGACTGGTTCAGCAAATGGCAGAACTCACCAGGCAGGTTCAGAGTTTAGAATCCTCCAGTGGGTAGAGACCTGAGGTTGCATGTTCCATCTGTGAAATTCATGGGCACGAATATGATGTATGTCCATCCAGGGAGAACTTTCCAGAATACATGTAGGAGCAAGCACAAGCCATTGCTCCTTATCAGCAGCGACAAAGGAATGATCCCTACTCTAGTCATTACAATCCGGGATAGAGAACCATTTCTCCTGAAGAGATAGTCCACAGCAACCTGGGCAGTATTACGCACAACAGTATTACAACAAGTTTGAGCCTCTACAGCAACCTCAACTTTTGCAACCCACACAGGGTTCACATTATAAACATCCTCAGCAAACAAGAACATCTCTGGACGACAAATTTGATAAATTAATGCAAATGTTCCAGCAGCAGGAGGCCAAATCACGAAAGCTTGAAGTGCAAGTAGGCCAATTAGCTGAAGCTTTGCAAAATAAAGTGCCCAGAAATTTCCCTAGTCAACTGGAGCAAGCCAAGGCGATTACCGTTCTTCGGAGTGGTAAGACTATAGATAATAGGATTGGGAGTGAACTTGCTGATCCTTTTGTTATGGATGCAGGTACAAGTACAGGTCCTCCAGTGCAGAAAGAGAAAGAAGTGGTGAACTCTGATCAAACACCACTTCCTCATCAGGTTCTAGCCCCATATGTGCCACAGGTTCCATTTCCTAGTCGTCTTCAGAAGAGCAAGGTTGACAACACATTCAAGGAGATTTATGATGTGCTGTTAAAGGTAAACGTCAACCTGCTACTTTTAGAAATGATCAAGAAGATGCCATCCTATGGGAAGTTCTTTAAAGAACTTAATAAGCAAAAGAAGCACTATAAGCATAATGAAAGAGTAATGATCTCTGAGATGGTGAGTGCAGTCTTACAGCAAAAGCTTCCACCCAAACTAAAATATCCAAGGAGCTTTAATATAAATATCACCGTCGGGAATGTAAAGACAGAAAGAGCCATGTTAGATCTTGGGGCTAGCATAATTTGATACTCTATTCAGTCTACATGCAGCTGGGCCTAAATGAGCTTAAACCTACTTCTATGTCCCTGCTGTTAGCTGATCGGTCGACACGGTACCCAAGAGGTATTGTTGAGGACATCCTTATCTAGGTAGACAAGCTGATCATACTTGTAGATTTTGTGGTCCCGGATATAGATGATGACAAGACGACTGAGAAATATCTTCCCATCCTGTTGGGGAGACCATTTATAGCTACAGCGCAGACAATCATTGATGTGCAAATGGGAAACTATCTATAACAATCATGGGCGAGACAGTCGAGTTTTAGGTATTTGATACTTTGAAACCTACCGTTAATTCTTATGATTGTTTTTTTGTAGATATTTCAGGTACCTAGATAGAGAGAGCAGAGGAGCAATGCCTCAATGGCACAGGAGCGGCATACATTAAACCAAGTTTGGGGGTTAAGAAGAAAGTCAAATAGAAAAAGAAGCCCAAACCTAGTTATAATAAACCGCCTGATGACGAGCTTAATTTTGAGGAGTATGAAGGCTGCCTGCAGTTGAAGAAGTAGTTATTGTTCCGAATGCATGGTAAGCCGAGACAGTCGAGCAAGCATCAGTAGATTGCAGGGCATGCAGGAGACAGAGTCTTGGATGTGCATTAAGAGATAGTTCGAGTCCGACGTCTTGCCCAGATGTTAAATAAAGCACTAGGAGGGAGGTAACCCTTGATTGCATTTATTGTTGTTTTTCTTGTTGTATATGTTAGTTTCTTTCAATTCCGCTTTCCTATAGAAGTGTTGTGCCTTATGTTGAGAAAACGAAGTACGGGGGAGTGAGGTTGGATGAAGTGATAGTTGTGGATATTAGGACTATTTTTCTGTGTTTTGTTTTCCGTGTTCATGTTTTGTTTGTTTTTGTTTTTTCCTTGAATCTAGGATTTCAAACATTGAGAATAATGTTTATCTTAGGTTTGGGGGTATTTTTGTCTTTTGTGCATTTTTGTGTTGTATTGGTGTATATAGGCTAGAAACCTAAACTTTCCTTATACGCATTGCATTTGGAAGACTTAGGTATAACAATGCCACGTACATCAATCTTTTGAGTCATTAGTGTGTTTTTTATGTTTTGTTTTGATTGTGTTAGGATAGCAAAACTACATGCATGTTAAACAGATAATTGAGTAATAATATGTAAATGCTTAGGTCATTTGAGTGTACAAATTTGTTAGCTAAAGTAATGCTGGTAGGCTTCTGCATCTAATTGTATAGGTATGACATCTTTGCATTGTGATATTGAAAACTTCCAATTAGTAGCCTTAATTAATAGTGGAGACTACCCTTAGTGAGATTTTGAGCTATTACGTATTTATTCTGAGGGAATTGTTTGTTTCTACTCTTAAACACTTTCTTGAGCTTTATTGTTATTAGAATGATCTCTATAGGTTCGCATTGGATGTTAATGAACTGCATTATAAAAATCTTGTATGTATGTTTTGAATATTCAATTGAGTAGATTTTGGAGATATGATCCAGGCATTGTATGTGAACTTCTAAATAGCTTGATTTCCTGTCCTTAAATTGTATGCTTCATATCCCATTCGCGACCAAACATTCGCATATTAGTCTTTTATTGTATGACCTATATGTCCAAAATCCTAGCCAAAATTGTAAGACGTTACCTTTGACACTTGGAAACTAGAGACAATTAAAAGAAAAATGTGTAAGTGTTGAGTGAGAAAGAAGAGTGGAGTTAAAAAAATGAAAATGATATGGGAAATGTGTAGAAAAAAAGAGAATAGCGAACATTAAAATAAAAAAAAAATATGAAAAGAATTGGCTAAATGAGAAAAGGAGTATGATGCACAAAGAAAAAAAAATTGAAAAAAGAGTTGACAAGAGGTTAAAGGAGAAAGGCGAGAAAAAGATTGGGAATACAAGTTGAATGAATTTGGTAGTTGTGAGAGAAATTGCACGAATTGAAAACGTTATGAAGTCTCTCAATAGGTTTCCAAATACATTGAACCCTATTTTCGTTCCTTTTGAGCCAATCACCCCAAAGCCCCATTACAACCTTATAAAGACCTATTGATCTCCTTAGGAAACTTAATTGTAATATTTGACATATATATACATTGATTTTTTTTATTCTTAGCATTTGATATTTTTCATGAGATCCTTTGTTAATACGTGCGTTCTTTCTATGTATTTGTGCATATGACACATTTTGATATTATTTGCTCATAAATTCCTGTCATATGCAATTGAAAGTGTGATAGCCTAGGTTCTGAGTGTCATTGAGTGAACACTAGTGAGACCAGAGTCGAGGTGAATTACATCAGTGGTATATTGGTATGGAAAGTGTCACTATTATAAATGTGTTACATATCAGTGTCCTATATAATATAGGGTGTATTAGACTTATTGGCAACATTCTGGAATTCTGATTTTGTACTATTCTTATGCCTTTGCATTTGTGTATATACTTAATTTGATGTTTAGCTATGTATGTGGTTAGCTTAAGATGTTTATGAGTATCGTAGCTGATAAACCCTCACGAGACTATAATTCGTCCACTAGGGCCACCTAGGGGTTTAAAGGCTTGTGGCACGTGCTAAGTGTCATTGGTTCATCCTACAAAAATGGATATAGCTTAGTTTGTTCTTGTTGTTAATTTTAGTTGCTTTTACTTTTCTTTTTGTTGTGGTGTGTGCTGATTTGCTTGAAGACAAACAAAAGATAGGTTTGGGGGTATTTGATCAGCCATTTATTATTATATATTTACGACCCTTGAATCATATATTTTGTTTGTATTTTTTAGTATATTTGGTATGTTTGATGTGTTTTGTGAGGTTGTGCAGTTATTAGGTGAGTTCCGTGAATTAAGCAAATATATGATGAATCGAGGCAAAATGGGATAATTTGAAGACCATGTAGAGAAAAGCCACCTTGCATGGGAAATAGCTTGCATGCATGAGAAGAAAACAAAGCTAGCTTACACGTGTAAAGGGAACAATAATTTTAAAACCCACATGCAGAAAAACATTTGAAATTGCAGTGACCATATCGTGAAGATAGAGAAATGGTGACAGCTTGCACAGCTTCCACGAGAGGAAGAAAACTCCTCCAGCAGCCCTCGCGACCTGTATGGCAATTGCCGGTCGTGGTGGCTCGCTCGCGGTGAAGAATTAATAAGCAAAAGAAATCATCAAACCAGGGAGTATGGCGAGGAAGACCGCAACCCAGCCCAGCTCGCCTTGCAACTCGCGATGAAAAGACTTGCTGAACCAGTGTGTATAGCAAGGAAGACCACGACTTGGGATCGCCAAAGCTGATCGCGGTGGCAGAAAGAGCAGACCAGGAAGCATCGCGAGCCAGCGCGCGACCATGATCAGCTCGCCACCATCCTCGCGTGCAGGTGATGAAGTGCAACAGTATGCACCGTAACCTAGTGCCGCGACCACTGGTTGCGATGCACGCTCGCGCGGCCAAAAACAATCAGCGCCCTAGCTGTCACCTATAAAAGCCAAAACACACAGCAACTTTGGGGGGTTAGTCCACTTCAGTTCCAACAGCTCCAAGTTGTAGACCAAGGCCATTCTTCATCACTTTCACCATCCACAACACATCAACTTCATCATCAATCATCAACACGAAATTAGTTCACGATTTTTATCGAATATTCATCAAGAGAAGACGAAGATCGACGGAAAAGAAGTCCACACCGAAAACGCGCGGATTTCGACTCTCGACATCATCAAATGGGTTGTTTCGCATCCCTATTATTTTCTTTTTGTTTATTTGATAGCATGAGTGGCTAGTTTTGTTGTTAGGTGGTCTTCGGACCAAGAACGGATTTAGATTCTTGACTATGTAATATTATTTCATAATTTATTTCATGATAATGACTTGAGTATTATTTCATTATATCAATTGCAATTTATTCTTGTATTTCTGCATTTACGAAAGTAGTTTGCAAGTATTTAGATTAATAGCAATTTGATATTATTGAATACATTTTTACATTATCACGTTGTGTTCAATTCTCGTGTTTTGCGATTGCGAAAGCAGATTGCATACTTCTTAATGAGAACCGATTTGATATATATTGTGATTGTATGAGAAATCAGTAAATCGCAATAGGGCTTAATTGACTTTAAAATCAATACTAGGTTAGTTTCGATAATAAATTACTTAATTGACCCAGGTATTAGATTAACGACAGTTTTCGATTACACTTTATGACTATAGGTGTATTTGATTGAATTCACACACCATTGCGGGACCCATACAATATGGTGTGACCTTAGTTGAAGAAGTCTTATCGTGTTAATAATATGCTTCATAATAGTCAATGTTTTCTTATCTGGGATTGGAACCGTGTGACCACCTAGCGTTTTCTTTCCATTTGAATTCGTCTCGCTTTAATTTTATTGTTTTAGTTGTTAGTTTATTTAATTCGAAAAATACCCAAACAATCATTGATTTACTTTTATCGCATTACTTAATCTTTAATTTATAGAATTGGTCTCACACTTCCTTGTGGATTCGACCCCGTACTCACGGGAATTTATTACTTCGACGCATCCTGCACTTGGGATTATCCCACGCGTTGTGAGCGTGTCACTGATCACAACTATTATCGAATTGATAAGGTGGTGGCAGCTTGATTATTTTAGTTTTCAGAAATTTGTTAAGTTAGTTATGAGCTGATGACTTGGCAGCCAACTTGCATGAGTTTGTTATAATTTCTGTTACGGAATTCTTTGCACTCTGAATTGTATATATGCTGTACTTGGTATAAATGTATATGCTCATAATTCAAATCATACCAACCTCCATTAATTGTAACACCTTCTATTCGATTCACGGACGAACCGGTTTGGGGATACTACGGTCGGATTCGGAATTTAAATATCAAATCCAATTTATTATATCTATAAAAACCATTTTCTAAGTTATCCAAAAATTTCGGCAGTACAACGACTGTTTTGCGTTATTACCAATTTTTTTTCAAACACCTGTAAATCTCTTTATAAACACTTCAAAATTTATGTATTTTTCTTTATCACTTCCAATTGGACCTCAGGTCCGTCTCAAATCAATTCATAACATAGTATAAACATTTCAGAAAAAAACCATTTCCATAATTAAAAATATACACATTCATCTATGAAATTTCATAAATATTAACATGGCAAAAATAGTTAGGAAAGTATTATTACAATCTCTTTAGTTCTTAACATACTATGCTAACATATATTAAATACATATATCAAAAGAATTCACAACATGGATGTTAACAAAAGGTTTATTACAAGAAGACTTCCAAAAATTTATGTGACTCTGATATCCTGCAGATCCAGTCTGATCACTGTCTATCCCCTGCGCGCGAAAAACCAATGCGCTAAGCATAACACTTAGTAGTGCTTTACTTAACACAAGTTTAACTAAAAGTTTTAACATGCATATAAATCAAAAGTAACTCAATCAAGGATAAACATTTCATAGTTTCTACCAATGTTACATAACATACTAACATGATACATTTCATGGGAATAAACATTTAATACATTTCATAATACTCTACCATGAAACAATAGATTCAAACAATCGTATAATATGCATACATTCTAAAAATGTCATACCAATATGAATTTTCCCAATTGAATTGTTCAATTACACAAATACGAATTAAGTATTTTATTGCCTTTAGCCAATTATAACCCATTTTCGATAGACTGGATAATGGAATCAACCAATATTGTCCTCAACGGAGGCTGCAGATTGGTTATTTAATTAAAACAATATCGCGGACCAGGCACCCAAATTCTCTTAAAGTCCGAAAAATCATACTTAAATCCAAGGACCGGGCACCCAAGCCTTCAAAGTCCAATGATTAAACATAATAACGGTCGCAGTACTACTAAATTCCCTATTGGCATGCCAACCTATCCAATCCCTCAAACAATAAGGTACGAATTTAACTAGGGCATTTAAGCATATAAAGTTTAAATTCAATTCATATTAATTCTTTTATTAATACTCAATTCCATAAACAAGTTTACATACTATAATTCAAGACAATCAACTCATGAACATTTTGTTCGATCTTGACTCAAAAAATTGATATCAATTCGTTTTCGACTTGTCGATATGATATATATTATAAAATCTTGGGCAGTATGTGTACCATTTGGTACTCCAATCCCACCAATCATTTTCAACAAGAATTTGCTCTCAAACATTTAACATATTAGCATCATTCAAATTTCAATTTCAATTACAAACATAGACATTTAATCTTCATTAAATTGCACATTATTTTCACACATTAAACACTTGTTATGCAATTAATAAATTTCATGCATTTTAATATCTAAAACACTCACAACAGCCCAAACAATTTTCGAATAGCTTTTATATGCTTTTAATCATAAAACTCATGCAATTTGTTACCCTATTTACACATAATAGCCCCTATACTTTTAATAATCATTTCGATGTTCTTTTACATGAATTCAACACTGAAATAACAATTTTAACATGTGTATAACAGCCCTTAATCACTTGGCAACACTCAATCCATGTCTAACACATAAATTTTTAGATTTCTAAGCATCAAAACATACGATTGCAGCAAGCATTCAAATAACAAATTAATGTCATGCATAACTACATTCAAAACATCACAATACAATCAATTAAACTCATAACAAATTTATCTATTTTTGACGGATCCTATTTTGCATTCAAACTTCAATTATATCGTTCAAAACTTATTTTTTTTATACAATCACTACAAAAAAAACAGCTCATCCACTACGGGCAATGCCCGTAGTGGATGAACGGGTGCAGGCCCGCTATAACTGTGGCCGTAGTGGATAGTCAAGGTAACGACTACGGGCGGAGCCCGTAGTGGTTACCGTAGTAAATGAGGTTTCCACTATGGGCAATGCCAGTAGTCGATTTTTTTAATATAATATTTTCTACTACAAGCACCGCTCGTAGTAGATAATCTGATAATTTTTTAAAAAAAAATTCTATTTTATTTATTATACCATTCATATTTGTTTCAATTTTCTGCAAAATATTATGCAATATTACAACATATAATTCAAAAACTTATAAATAATAATACAATCAATAAAAACTAATATACTTAATTTGAAGAATAAAAACACATAATCATATCATCTTGATTACAAAACATTAAAGTCTTAATATACTAATAAACAATACTATATAACATATTTTGCTGGCCAAGCAATAAATGAGTTTAGTGAGTCTTCAAGTATCATACACTCAGTAGTAGCACGATATAAAGGAACCTTGCTCACCAAAATTTTCTTCACAGAAACTCTCCAACAATCTGGACCAAGAATCATGTGATGGACCACAACCTGTGGATCCGTGCAATCAACTTCAGCTTCGGCTACTACCTCTCCATTGCCCATCCAATGTAATAATTTGCATTTTTTTCCCTTTTCACTTGAACCATCCATATGACTTGTAGATGCCTTAGAAAATGACTAACATTTGCATATAAAATTAAAAGTGATTAAAGGTCAATAAATCTCAAGACAATATTTAATTTATTAATTAATAAAGTTTATTCAAATTTACCTTTGCAGAAGTTCCAACGATATTCAGACATGTATTACCTCCCGATAAATTTGAGGCACTTGAATATTGTAGCTTCAAAAACAAAATATAAAATTTCAATAGACATTGAATTTTAATAGACATTGAAACTTTATAAACTTATAAAATTTTAAAGAAGACAAAAATACCATATATTATTGGATTTTTATGTTATGTACCTTATACATACTATGAGAAGGACCTCTTCCTGCACTATGTCCTCTATCATTTGTCTGAAAGTAAAAGGTAATTAAAATCAATTAAAATATCATTATAAATTAATCTAATATTATAGATTTTTTATAACACGTTACCTGCATATTGAATACAAAACTTTGCAAGCCTTTAAGTTGTTGCTTAACAGCGTTCATCTCATCTTGTTGTCTTTTCATCTCATCTTCATGTTTTTTATTTTATTTTTTCATCTCTTCACGAAATTGTGTTGTAGTTTGTTTACCAACCACAGATGCATTTACTCTTGTTGGTGTTATGCCACCACCAAGTTCTCTAACTCGACCTCGATGCTCTTTTCCTAAAAGTTGAGATACAGCATCATCTGAAATCGATGTTGCTTGATTTCCAGAAATTCCCTCCAATTGTTTCTATACGTCATGCAAAATATTAAGAATTAAAACACATAAAAAATATATCTATTTATATATTAATTGATGTGTGTGTGTGTGTGTGTGTGTGTATCTTTATATATATATATATTAATTACTGTCACATATAATTATTTCTCCGGCATCTTCTGTCACTGGCGTCCCATCTTTGTGTTTGTGGCCAGCAATCCAAGTTTCCACCCTATCAACCTCTGTATCTTCTAAGTCTCCACTTTCAACAGATTTTTTAGCCCTCTACATTATTATATTACATTATTAATATATTTAAAGTGTTCGCGAATAATACGGGCTAAATTGAGATGGACTAAACAAACCAGATAGTTTTAATAATAAAATAAGATTGTTACGTTAAATTTTTACCAAATCTTTACGTAATCGTGCCAATCCCTTACGACTAGTTGTATGTGGAGCTTTATTCTTTTTCGCCAAGTCGGAATATTTGCTATTGATTATCGACAATAATATAAAAGTAAAAGCAGAACCATATATATGACAATATGTTTTGCTAGAATTATTAAAGTACACTTACATCAAACTCTGAGGACAAGCGATTGGAGACAAATTGGCTCCAATCTTTATCAATTATGTTAGTTGGCTTCAATAATTGGATCATTCTACCAGCTTCAGGACCAGAAGAAAGTTCTCTAATTCATTTTGTTAGTCGACTTTTGTATTGTCTCCAACAAGTATTCATTGAATTAAATATGTTACTTTTGCCAATATCATCCAAACCAAACCTTGCCTACATGTAAAAATTTCATATAAAGAAAACATGATTAACATATATAAATATAATTTCAAAAGAAAAATAAAAATAAAATATTGTATTCATACCTTCGTGGTCTCCCATACACTGTTTTTCACTACATCTGGTACCTCTGGCCAACTTGAGTATATTATTGGAATCATTTGAGTAGTAATTGTTCCAATACACGTACTTAATGCTATAGAAGAGTCTCCAAGTGGTTGTCCTAACTCATTAAAAGTAACACCAACTTATTTGGCTTTTGCAATTTTATTAAAATTTATTTGGTTTGGTCCCCTTCCCTTTCTTTTACTACTTGAAGATGGGGTATCACTAGGACCTTCAGTTGACATCTGAAATATGATAATAATATAATAAGGTTATAAATAATAAGACAACATATCTGTAACACCCCCTAACCCGACTCGCTCGGACCGAATTAGGGAGCACTACACTTTACTGTAATTTCTTGACTTTAACTAAAATTTTAAACTTTAAAACTGTATTTTATATTTGGAAAACGTTTAATTCAAATGCTACAAAACTTTTGGCAGAGTTTCCTCTGTTTTTCTGATTTTCCAAACCTGTTTCAATAAATTCACAAAATGCCACAAAAGTACACACTTCAAAAATCATTCCCAATCATTTTGCGCATCCTTCCATTTGATGCGACTTTCCAAATCAGTTTATCAAAATCAATAAGTAAATAACAATTTGATCCATAATAAAATTTCATATTTTTAAACAACATAAACTTTTAGAAAATCATTCATATAATTTAACTATTACAAATATTTACAAACCTTTTGTATATGCATGCTTACTTAAATACATAGATTTGAAATCAAATACAACTACCCACAAATATTGGATGGATGTGACTATATCGATATTCTAAACTAGAATAACAAAAACAACAAAGATTACTAATTACAATAACATAACAACCTGTAACACTAGATTTGTATAATCATGTCCTCACAATCAATTCGAGCATAATCTTCATTGTCATCCATACTAGAATCAAGTTGAGATACATCTAATGGTGCTGATATCATGTAAGCATGCTCATCAAATTTTTCTAGATCATGAAAACCTCTTGGAGGTGCTTTCAGTACAACATACCAATTAGATGTATCGGTTTCCCTAGAGTAAAATACTTGTGTTGCTTGTGAAGCTAAAATAAAGGGATCTCTATCGTATTTATTTTCAAGAGATGTATTTTACTACAATTTCTATAAATGCAACACCATATGTTTTTTTTTGTAGAATCAGCATATAATTAACTTTATAATTAGTAAATAAAATAATATTTAAGATTTTTTTTCCAAATCTACAAGAAAATATGAATGAATTGGGGAAGCATAATTGGGTTTAGCTTAATTAGTACAAAGATTTATAATCAAGCAAAGCCACACATGAATTTTGAGAATCTATAGAGCATATATATAAATGTATATGATGATGATGATATAGCTCTAATTTATTTAGTGTAGTATTAGAAGAATGTGTAATTAACAAGTACTAAAATAAATGAAGTCACTTGTTAACATGATTATATAGATGTCAATATTTATTGAGATTAAGATTTTTAATAGTAATAAAAGATCCTGAAATCTCAAGTGATCCAAAATTGTGTCCATTGACAATTCTTTAAATAAAAATTTGTTCAAAGGAAAACCAAAACTCCAATTGCTTCTCGTACTAGTAATTAATCTGAACCAAACGAAACTCCATCTCTCTCTCTCTCTCTCTCTCTCTCTCTCTCTCTATATATATATATATATATATAACTGGAATATTTATTCAAGAGCATTGTAGAAGTTAAAAGCTTTATATAATTACTTACTTCTTTCTGGTTTAAAGTATATGATTATGAGGCTAGCTAAACCTGATAATTTCTGACCTACAAAAATATGAATCATGGAAAGGTACATTTTCCCATGTGATTTTTCATAATAGCTAGATATATACCAGTGTATAAATAATTGATGTATAGTCTATAGCTAGTTATAGACTTTATATTATACATTAATTATGTGGCTTCTAGGGAAAATGATGAGAACTTTTCTCATGAATGCTTATAGGGGATAGCCATGTAAATGAATATCTATAATTCCCATAAAGGACTTATATATATTAACAGTACATATATAAATATGGTTTTTAAAACATGTATGGTATTGCTAGTCTCCATTTTAATATTGTAATTAGGAGTATAAGTATATATGTTTCTCTCTCTCTCTCTATCTCCCTCCCTCTCTCTCTCTGTTTGGAAAAATTAGAGTCAAATGTATTGGTACTCCAATTAGTACATCTAGATTGAAATTTCGTAAGATGACAGAAGATCTATTAACTAATATTTATTATGAAGTTATGGTGGTGAAATGGCAAAATGGTTGTTTTGTCTTCATTTTACTAGTGAGCTAGATAAGACATAGAGTTACTGGTGGTGAAATGGCATGAACAATTTGAAGTGATTGCAAGCATAGAGTTACTCTGTTACTCACAATACATAATATGTTGAGTAGAAAAGTAGATGGAAAAAAGAAATACATAGAATGCAACAACTGAAATCATACCTTTGGAATCGATGGACTGCTTGTAAAGTCTTTGATCCTTGTAATTAGAGAAAACGACAGTGTCTCCAAAAATACAACAGTGTCTCAACTGTACTCATCACAACAATTCAAAATTGACTAACTAGATGATCAAATAATTAAAAAAACAAGACAATATGCATTCGTTTAGTATGTTATGTCATATGTGTGAGTGTTGTGTACCCGGATTCAGTGGGCCGTGATTCAAGCCATAAAAGGTGGCCGTGACCATCAACAGCAGTTCCACCAAGTCGCTTGGAGGCGCCTGAAACGATGTCGGCGGTGATTGGGGATTTCGAAGATCCGTATGGAGCCGTTATTTTGTCTTGTGAAGGTGATGATGCTTCGGGAACCAAAGTCGTCGAAGAAGCTGAGCTCTCTTGGGCGGTGTGGGCGAGCGAGCTGGGCGCAGGGGGCTAGTGAGCTGGGTGCAGGGGGCCAGCGAGCGGAGCGCAGGGGGCGAGCGAGCTGGGCGAGGGGGCACGGTGGGCGTAGGGGGTGGGACGCAGTGCTGCATGAGGGAGAAAAGTGGTGGCTGGCTGTTTGAGAGAGAGGAGAGGGGAGTGGCTGTGGGTGCAGCGGGAGAGGGAGAAAAAGAAAATGAAATGTTGCTAGGGCTGCAAAGGGGAAACTGGTGGGAAAAAAAAAATAGAGCATCCACTACGGGCTCTCTTGGGCCTGTAGTGGTTGTGTATCCACTATGGGCCCATGGGAGCCCGTAGTGGTTAATTAATTATCCACTACGGGCCATTAAAGGCCTGTAGTGGATAATTAAACATCTACTACGGGCACAATTTGGGCCCGTAGTGGAATTCTTTATCTACTACGGACGCAATATGCCTGTAGTGGTTAAATGATTTTCTACTACGGGCCTTTAAAAGCCCGTAGTAGATATATGAATTAAAAACGGACCTTCAATTACCGTAGTAGTAAACCCGTAGTAGATACCCATTTTTGTTTTTAGTGAATGGCAGCAAGGCACATATGATGGCAGCACTCACGCACATATATATCAATTAATTGTCACCATAAACATACAAAACGCACCATAACAGCCCCTAAACTTCCACGGCAGTATCCATCCCATCTTTCTCACAATTTTTCAATTTCAACACTTTAATTCCTTCATCCAAGCATTCAACCACAAATGCAAATTTATTTCTACTTTCTAACACATCAAAACTCACAATTAAACATCCAACAACACATACAAAATTAAATTTCAAGTGTTAGTAAAGCACTAACCAAAATTGCATCAAAATAACTCTCCAAGTTTGGAAATTACTCCCTCAAGCTTGCTCTTGATTTTCCACAGCCCTCTTCTTGATTTTCTATTTTCTCAAAATTTCAGCTCATTTGCAACTTGAAATCCTCATCAAAATGAGCTTGCATGTGGTGGATTTTGAGGTTATAATATATGGGTTTTGTTTAAGGATGGATGGGGAGTGAATTAGTGTGATTTTCAAGTAGAAATTTGAAGTGAAAATGGAGTAGAATTGGAGATGAAGTTCACGAAGTTCACGGCTTCATGAAGAAGAATACGATGAAGAAAATGGCATGGGTTGTGCACGGCAATGGAGAAGAAGAATAAAATAAAATAATAATAATAATAATGGCCTTTATATATGACCTTGAATTTTAGTGATAGTGGTGGTTATTTACAACTAATCCCCTCCAATTTCTTTAAATCCTTTTCAAAAAAATTTCAATCCTTTTAATCCCCATTATGACCATCATTCCAAGCTTATTTAATTATATCACAATAGCCCTAATATGGATCAGTTTAATTAACCCCCACTAGGCTATCGTTTAATAATAATAATAATATAATCTACCTCCCATTTCTATCCGATATAACTTGGACTCTCAATTATAATAATATTAATACTAATATGTAATTTATCAAACGATAATTAGAACACTAATTTTGAGAGCGTTACAACTATGGCTATTTTCATCAGCTTCCATTGTTGCTCTTTGAGCATTTCATCGAGCACCTTTGCAATTCTATCAAACACTTTCTGATCTATCATTTCTAGCTTAGTTTTCTATCATTTTCACACACAAAGTTGGAACTTAGAAGGAATCTCTTAAACTAACGCAATGATCAAGTTGTCCATTCATATTAATAAAGTTGTGAGTTCGAGTCATTACCATCTGATCAATGTGGTTAATTATTCTTTAACTGATTCCATTAGTGCGTCAAAGGGACATGTAAGTTTCAACCTTAAAGATGGAATCACTGTCTTGCTCTTGCATGCTAAGATTTGAATTAAAATTCATTTGAATATAAAGAAAGTAGTTCCCTACCATAACACAAGTTCTAAGAATGGGGCCTGCCCTTGAAGATTTAATTAAGTGGCTACAGTAAATATGTAATCTAGTTTGCTTCAGTTTCTACAAAAGTTAGGTGGAGCCAAAGACTGCAGCAGCCAGCAGGAGTCTTAGATTATGCAATGCCACTGTCACCAAATGCATCATGATAATATTAACTATATTATCTGTACACGTTTGTCAAAAGCATGCAGCCACCATGCTTGATGGCTCATAGATGATAATATTAATTATAATTGAATGATTCCTCCATTATATGTTAAAATGTGAATTATCAAGTAGTTAAAGTCACATGATAAGACCAGCATTGGAGTCGTAGCTCTCATGATTCTAATTGAGAGACTGATATTATAAATGGTGATCAGTTAACCAATAATGGCGGGAAGTCTCGGATATTATAAATGGTGGATTTTCATTCAATTCATTGGACTGAAATTCTAATATATATGGTGTGTTAACATTTATAGTAGAAAAGCTAAGAAAAGAACTTTATATTTTTCTCTTTAGTCGAACAAATAAAAACAAATTGAGAATGTATATATAAGATTTGTCATCTATATTCTCCTGCTGATTTTCTCCTTGAGAGAACATAATTTTGCCACAACATTTGCCATCTCCATTCGCTCAGCAGGAGATTCCATTGAGCAGACAACTCCAATTCTCATCACACCAACCAAGCATTCCTTAGTTTTGGCTCTTCCTTCTCCATGCTGTATCGTAAATTTTTTGACATTGTTGTTGTTATCAACAGTACTTAACTCCAGCAGCAATGAAGGTTCAACAATCTCCATCACTCTTTCTGGCAAAGACACCTTGGCAAAATGATGTAGAGTTATTTCATCATTAAACATGTTATCAGTAGGACGCTTTCCGGTGAACATCTCTAATAACAGAACTCCAAAACTGTACACATCTCCTGATATGGACACATCATTGCCCAAACCGTACTCTGAAAAACCATGTCCATTTTATCATACATTAGATCGATTTAGTAGCAGAATTCAATATTAATTTATACATATCAAAATATGACAAACAAGAAATTTACCTGGAGCAACATAGCCAATAGTTCCTTTTATCCCTATTGAGCTTGACTGAGTTTCACCGTTAATTGGATTATCTAATAGAAATTTCGCCAGCCCAAAGTCACTCACATGGGCAACCATGTCTTGATTGAGCAAAATATTGCTTGGTTTTAAATCAGCGTGAATGATTGGTGGTTGGCAATGGTGGTGAAGATATTCTATAGCAGAAGCAACATCAATGGCTATATTTAGCCTCTGAATGAGACTTAAATTTCTTGTATCAACTTGATACTCGTTCTGGTGCAGCCAATCATCCAAACTTCCATTTTGCATGTATTCGTAAACCAGAGCCTTGAAGTCAATGCCTTTAAAATCTATACTTGAGCAAATAGTGATAACTTTAGTTAGATTTCGATGGCGAATCTTTCTTAATGCTTCACATTCAGCTATGAAACTCTTGGAAGCACCTTTTTGCTGAAGATTGATGACTTTCACAGCAACTAACATATTACTTTCACTCAAAAGTCCCTTGTACACAAAGCCAAAGTTTCCTTGACCAATCAGGTTGGATGATGAAAATTCATTTGTTGCCTTGTTGAGATCTGCATAAGAGACCATCGGGAATTGTTCTTCCATGTGCAGCGTCCTTGAAGATTCATTGGCAGCTTTTCTTCTACGAGTAATAATTATAATGAAGCACAACGATAAGATCAAACATGAAACAAGCAATGGAGCCACAACTTTGGGCACACTGAATTTAGATTTCATCGATCTTTTGGAGTGGCATGACGGCAAATGCATTGTAGCTAAACCCCCACAAAGCTTCTCATTCCCAAGAAGTGAAATTTTTGTTGCATTTTTGAAAACACCTTTTGTTGGTACTTCTCCCTGGAAGTGGTTGTAAGAGAGATTTAAATATTCTAAGAATGATAGGTTCTGAAAGTATTCTGGAATTTGGCCGGAGAAGTTGTTAGAAGAGAGATCCAGTTCTTTAATACTTCTCAAAGAACTAAGAGAAGAAGGAATGTTTCCACTGAAAGAATTGCCTTGCATGCGAAGGTATTCTAGGCTTGAGCAACCACCAAGAGTTGACGGTATGTCACCAGAAAACCGATTATTCGAGATTTTTATTGAAACCAAATTCTTCAAGTTGCCTACTTCTGAAGGTAAAGGGCCACTAAGAAGGTTATCAGATAGGTCTAGGCCAAGTGATAGGGTTGTTATGTCAAAAATTTGTCGAGGGAGATTGCCAGTGAGCTTGTTTTTGAAGGCAGTAAACTCAATCAAATTTTGACAATTTCCAATGGTGGAGGGCATATTGCCTTGCAAATTATTGCTATCCAAGGTTATTCTGTTTAGTAATGTTAGATTACCTAGAGAGATTGGAATGCTCCCTCGTAAACTATTTCCACCCAAGCCTAGAATTTGTAATTCTTTAAGCTCACCAATAGCAGGAGGAATTGAACCAGTCAATTGGTTTCCACTAACATCCAAACTGGTTAGTTTGACAAGATTTCTTATTCCCGGAGGTATGGTGCCGGATATTTGATTCACTCCTATAGCTATCCCGATCAGTGTTGTGGAGAGGTTGCTTATAGAATGTGGCAATACTCCTCCAAATTGATTTTCTTCTAAACCCAAATATTCCATTCTACTAGAGTTTATTAGAGAGGTTATGAATTCAAGATCATTGACTTTGCCAGTTCCCAAATGATTTTGCCCCAAAGCTACATCTATTATATTGTTAAGGCCACCAAAATCAATGGACATCATTCCACTAAAATGATTGTTTGCAACATCTAGCCGTGCAAGATTTGAAGAATTCGACAAGGAACTTGGGAGGAGACCAACAAAATCATTTCCATAAATGGACAAATTTTCCAAGTTTGGAAGAATAAAGCCAATGTTAGATGGTAAAGTTCCAGTAAGTCTATTGAATGCGAGAACAAGCTCCAAAAGGGAAGAGAGATTATAAATTGAAGGAGGAAGCATACCAGAGAAATTATTTACAGCAAGATTGAGACTGATTAAGTCTCTTAGTTGGCCAAAGCAATCAGGAATTCCCCCACTTAACCTATTCCCTTTTAGATTAATGATCTGGAGAGCCGAAAGATTCCCAATGAAAGCTGGAAGTTGTCCTGTAAGATGATTCTCAGGAAGCGATAGAGTCTCAAGCTTCGACAAGTAGCCCAACTCCTTCGGGATTTCTCCCACAAGGTTGTTATAGTAGGCTGCAAACCTTATCAGGTTAGAACAATTAGACAAACTGGTCGGTATTGTACCTGAAAATGAATTATTGAACAAATATAGATGTTGAAGCCTCCACAAACGACCAACTTCACTGGGAATTTCACCGTAAAAACTATTGTTTTCGAGGTGGATGGACCATAGGAAGCTGAGGTTTCCTATAAATGGTGATAAGCGACCTCCTATGCTTTGGCTTCTTAGATCCAATTTAGCGACCCTTTGGTCTCTAGTACCACTGCATGTAACACCTCTCCACAAGCACAAGGGTACAGAATTGTTCCATGAGCTTGTGACATTTAATGGATCATGAAGCTGTGACTTGACGGCCAGTAATGCTAGACTGTCTGTCTTTTGTGTTTTGATTGTAACAGTGGATGGGGTAGACAAGCTACAGATTAGCAACAAGATGGATAAGTACCATATTGGAAGAAGAATGGTTGGGCAGTTACTGGAACTAAGCATCTTGTTGTAGGGACTGAATCTAAATCATGCAGTAAAATGGAAAAGATGGTTGTATTGTGAACTAATTTGTGTGGAATGATGATGCTTTTATATAAATACAGGAGCCGAGCCTAAAAATTTATATCAGATGGGATAATACCGAAATTTTTATTAACTAACATTAATATTACATTATTATTAAAATTATTTTTAAAAATATATATATAAGACTAAAACTAATTATTTTTACAAAAAACTGGTCTAGACTGTAGCCTAACCCAGCCCGTATGGAGCTCTGCCTATATATAAAAATATGTTTGATCTTTTGCATATCTATGTTTTCCAACAGCTGCCAAATATAAAATATGTCCTGGAACGGAAGTCATTTGGGTGCTCAAGTGGATGGGTTAATATCAAAAAAAATTTTATATCGGATGGATTAATATCAAAATTTTTATAAAGTTATTTTCCTTTGTAGTTGGACAAACCTCAAGTAGGTTATGTATTACTTGTTCTTACTCTAATATTAATCTCACTTCACCAAGTTGGAACTTAGAAGGAATACCTTAAACTACCACAACGATCAAGTTAGTCCATCCACATTAATAATGTTGTGAGTTCGAGTCATGTCGCCTAATTAATATGATAAATTATTCTTTAACTTATTCCATTAACGCATCAAGGGGACATGTAAGTTTCAACCTTAAAGATGGAATCACTGTCTTGCTGTCGCATGCTAAGATTTGAATTAAAATTCTTTTGAAGATAAAGAAAGTAGTTCCATACCATAGCTCAAGTTCTAATAATTGGGCCTGCCCTTGAAATTTATTTAAGTGGCTATTGTAATCTAGTTTGCTTCATATTCTACAAATGATAGATGGAGCTTGGAGTGCTCATGTCATGAGTAGAACAAAGACTGCAGCAGCCAGCAGGAGTCTTAGATTATGCAATGCCACTGTCACCAAGTTGGAAAAAAAAAACTTTGAAATTAAATCAGTTGTTAGCTGATACCATAGTGCAAGTAGGTATTTTTGACTTGATAGTGGGATTATCAGGAGCCACTTCATGGTCACTTATTGGCTTTTTACTTGTACAAATTTCCAAAGGCATCATTAGCTCTACACGTTTGTCAAAAGCAGCCACCATGCTTGATGGCTCATAGATGATAATATTAATTATAATTGAATAAGCCCTCCATTATATGATAGAATCACTACAAGAAGTATGATTTTTTTTTTTTATGATTGAAAGTTGTCAATAATGACTAAGGACTGTCGGAAATACACATTTTCGATGGAAAAAGTTCGTCAATCTTCGTTAGAAATAGTATGGTTGGAAATAATCACTACAAGAAAAATGACTTTTAGCAACATCCATTTGGCAACGCACGCATTGCGCGTGTTGCCAAAAGTCGCCTATTGCAAAACACAATAAATATATGTTGCTAAATATACTTACGACAACATGCACCTGCACGTTGCTAATGATCAAAGACTTATGGTAATACAAAACATACAAACGTTGCTAAAAGCCACCAATAGCAACGTACAATGAACGTTGTTATTATCTTATCACTTATGACAACACAGATATTTGCACATTGTTAAAAAGTTGAGATTTTGCAACGCAAAACATGTACGTTGTCAAAAAACTGATACATTTTGCAACGCACCCGCTCTGAACGTTGCCGTAAGTAAATCTATAGCAACATTTAATTTTCGTAAGTTGTTAAAAAGTTAATCTTCTGCAACGCGCAAGTCGCATGTTGCCTAAAAATTTATATGTGGCAACAAACTAGTTTTGAACGTTGCTGTAAATGTATCTATAGCAACACACAATCTTACATGTTGCTAAAGGGTTGATATTTCGCAACATACTAAAAAGTAAGTTGCTTAAAGTTTATATTTAGCAATACACATTTTGTGAACGTTGCTGTATGTATATCAATAGCAACACATAATTTTACAAGTTGCAAAAATGTTGATCGTTTGCAACACGCAATCCGCGTGTTGCCTAAAAGATCATATTTAGCAACACACTGCTAAAAATGTTGCCATAGGTGTTTCCATAGTTGTAATGTTTCTAAAGATCAGTTAGCAAAACTGATATTAAATTATCCTATTTTAATTAAGCAAGATAAGGTAACATCCATGCATATAATATTTTTATAATAATCTTTTACCAATACTTGTTGACATGTTCATATCAATTGACATATAATTTGAGGCTCGAGTTATACCTATTTCTTATGATATATATAATGATTGTACCTAATATTTTCTAATGTTATATATAGACTTGTAATTTAATATATAATTTTTTAATTTTATTTTTAAAAATTTATTTATTCATAATTTAATTAACATATATTTGAGATGAAATTGTATTTTATTTATAATTTTATTTTTTAAAACTAATTGATTCATATATAATTTTTTAACATATAATCTCATGTCACATTTGAGATAAAATTTTATTTTATTATATATTTTTTAATTCTTACAGTTGTTTTATAAAAGAGAGCATGCATGATTAAAATTATTATTGTACAACTTTAGTGCAGATATGAGACAAATATCATTTTAATTGTGAGATAAATAACCAAATTAATTTATTAGGGTGTTGCTAGATCCTCCGCGAAATACGCCTCGACTCTATCAACACAAAGGAGATGGATGGATGGAGATTGAGATGGGTGAGTTCTTCAATGAACTCGGAGATGATGGAATTGTGGTTTGTAGTCTATTTGATATTCATGGATTCAATAGTAAAGGTGGCCTCTTTGTTGAAGGAATTGAACTTAGGCCTAAAAATTAATGATAGATGGATAAATGAAATTGTCACTAAAATACACAGATATACAAACATGTTCTTGATATGTATTCAAGCCTACTTTGTGGGTATAAAGTGTTGTTTATGTTCTATTTGTTCTCTTAAAGAAATTACTAATTTTGGATCATATAGTTTTCTTATAAATTTTATAAGCAATATTTAACTGTCAGAAAGCAAATGTGATAGTTTTTGTTGCAAAAACCTAGATTTAATCAATAATGAATGTGATTTGTAAATGATTGCATATATTCAAAGTTTACCATTTTATCTTAAGGCTCGTTATATTAGTTCAAAAAGTATATCATATCACATTCACTCATAATTTAAATGGGTAGTATATTTGTGATTTACATCCGTAATAGGGTTTCGAGTTTTACCATTGTCAATAAATAAATAAATCAAGTTTTTCGAATTATATTTATATTGGGTGTAAATTTTTTTTTAAAATAAAAAATAGTTCATGGAATTTTTAATCTTTTGACATGTTAATCACTATGTTATTTGTTATTCATGTTCAATAATCAAAACAGATTCGTTTCTCGATTAAACAAAAATGTTTGCCCCAAAATTTCAAACATTTGGTGCCAAAACTCTCAAGCTAAAAAAATTTTGAGCCAGTAAAATGACACATTCATCCTCGTATTTTGCACTTTGTACTGCCTACGAGACATTTGAAAGAAAAAAGGTACAAAATTAAATTAAACAAAACTGAAATTATTAGGGTTTTGGGGTAGCGCTCTATTACTTCATCATTCTTCTCTCGCTCTTCGAATCCGTTAGAGATACCTAACTCTCTCTCTCTGTTTTTTTTTTTTTTTGTGTTTGATTTTTCGCTCATAAATTGTTTCTTTGATCTTTTCTTTCTCAATGTCTTGTGTAATCAATTGTTAGTTTTTATTAAAGATTATTTTTTTACTAAAGATTTTCGTTAGTTTTATCCCATAATTGTTAAACCTAAAATTTTAGACAAATAAAGATAACTGTTACATATTATTAGCAACTAAGAATTATAATATTTGATTTACAAAGCGAGTAAAAAGTTAACTAAGCAATCAAAGGGTCCTCCTATTTCAAAGAATTCTAGAAGCAATTCATTGAAAACAAAAAATAATATATTTATTGAAAACTAGAATACAAAAAAAAAAATACATAGTTCAAGCCAATCTGCGCTTTTTGCTACCCTCATCAACCGACCAGTCTAACTTAGATGTGATTTTGTCGTATTCGAGAATAAAGGCTTCTAATTGTTCAATCAACTGATAAACATCAGAAGCAGTGATAAGGATTCGTTGAGATTGAGGTGAGATAAATTCCTGCTCCACAGCAGTATTTAGGAGAGACAATAAACCATCAAAAAAACCATTCATGTTATACAAGTCAATTGGTTTTTGGTGCATTTTTAGTTAGGCCAGACTAAAGATGAACTATTTCTCTAACACATAAATGCTTTTGAATTTAATGTTGTGCATTCGTTTCAAAGTGTTTTATTTAGTATTATTATTAAATTAGCTTCTAACACCTACATGTATATATTAAATTAGTCATTCATCATTGAAGCATATTAACAGCTTTAATATTGAAGGAATGTTTAATCGCCCAGAGACAAGACCACCAAAAATGAATCCTCTTGTTGACCGAAACAAACCAGAATTCTAAAAGAGTGTAATGGAAAATAAAGTATAATTTGCTTTAATAGATTAGATTTGATTTCATCAATTAGTAGTTAAAAAAGAAAAGGGAAAAAAGTAGGTTTAAGCACAAACTAATAGTTAACGTGAGGTCATTTATTTAGTTGCAAATTGTATATGGCCAGCTCTCTTATTAATTCAATTTGGTTAGATCTAGGCAAGATTAAAACCATTGCACATAGTATGTTTAAAACTCGGTCCTAGTGGGTACTAACTCAGCTGAAATCACTGATAGAGCCATAAGCGACGAAAAAATATCATAACACTAGAAAGTTTGATGAAAAATAAGACTAAAAAGTTGTGTTTGACTAGAAATGATGTAAATTAGAGGAGTATAGGGAGGAAGATGATGATGAGAGTGACATTAAATAAAAATAATACAGAAGTTGATTCTCATTTGTATGCTTAAATAATAGGCAAAAATCATTTTGGTTCCTAACTTATCACGAAATATTACATTTTGATCACTGTTTCGTTTTTTAGCTCCGGTGGTTCCTAACTTTTTTAAAATCCATCAATTTAGTCCTTCTGTTAGTCAACGATTAGTCAAACTTAACAGTCATAGGGGTATTTTGGTCTTTATACATAAAAAATAATAATTCATAATAAAAAAATTATTAAACAAAAATTTAATAAAAAAATTAACAAAATAAAAATAAATAAAAAATGCTTGAATAGGGAGGAGGCCGCTGCCTCCTCCATGAACGGAAAACTTGGGGAGGAAGTGCGGGCTCCTCCCTGGCACCTCCTCCCTTAAGTCTATTAGGAGGAGGCGCACCTTCTCCCATCAGATCTGGGGCCTCCTCCTATTTGGATTTTCAGAAACCCAGATTTCTGGGTTTCTGGAAACCAGTTTCCAGAGTAAAAACAAAATGGGTTTCTGGATGCAAAATTTAGGCTGGGTTATGCACCAATAAAATGTGTTGATGTGTAACACATCTTGTTACAAAAATTCAGGAGGTAGGAGAGAAACTGTAAACACGGTGTTTCAGGAGGGAGATTTTTTTTTCTGGATTCCTCTCAAAATAGAGGTAACGTACAAGAATCAATTAGTTTATTGTTTCTTTTCTTTTTTTCCGAAATTAATGTGATTATATATTTAGAAGGAAATTGACAATTTGTGATTATAGAAAATATAACAATGCATTTTTATATGTTCTTATTGATTCTTGTATCTGTTCATTCGGTTTTTGACTTGAAAATGTTGGATGACTAGGAGGGGATTACCTAGAAGTAACTTGCTTGATGATGTTTTGTTGTGTAAATTCAAGTAGCTGGTTTTCCAAATCCGGTTTTCTACATATATGAAGAAATCTCTATACAGAAGAAGGTCAATTTCAAGTGTCCTGAGCCTACAGATGTGTTATCATTATAAATACAAAAAAAGTGTATTTTGGCTGGTTTGGTTTCTCTGATGCTTCTATATTAACTATATAATATATATATAAAGAAGGAATGGGTCAAATGTTAGGTGCATCACCACATATAATAAAAATCAGTTTCCAGAAATCCAGAAATCTGGGTTTCTGGATGCAAGAAATCTGGGAGGAGGAGGAGGCAGCCTCCTCCCAGATTCCAGAATTTCCAGAAAAATATATTATATTTTATATTATTATATTATTTTAAATTATTACATTTTTTTAAATTATTTATTTATTGTAAAAAAATATAAATTTTTTTAAAGGTTTTTAATTTTAATATTAAGTTATTTTAAATTTTTTTTTTGTGTTTTTTAAAAATATTTAAGGACATATTTTATAAATTTTGTGTATTTATAATTTTAATTTAAAAAAATAAATTTGTGATATGTATTAGATTTTTATTAATAAATATATATAATAGTATTTGAACTCCAATCATTAAATTGAAAGGGAAGGTACACGCCACCTGAACTGGAATGTGCGGTGATTAATGAAGTTAGTGTGGATATATATCAATTAAATATATTATAATAAGACAAAATTAAATAATAACATCTCTTTAAGTACTATCCGGTGACTTGGAGTTCTGATTTAAACTGTTCTTGTTTTGTTCATGCATTGACCTGATCAAAGTCTCATTGATTTGGATTAGAAGTGGGGAATCACGATGAGGATTTTGGTCAGTCTTGGCTAGCTGTGCTTGCCTGCAATACAATGTGCTGTTTTTGGAATTTAATGGCATTAGATATGATTTTTTCCATGTTTGTATTTGGCATTTCATGGCTTTTTCCCAATTGTCAAAGAAATCATAATTTAAAAACCCTAACTAATACTGTAATATTAAATTATTTAAAAAATTAAAATATTCCCACTAAATCCCTAACTTAACCCCACCCAACCCCACCAATTCATAAAAATACTGTGTTCAAAAGAAAGCCCATTTAATTTAATTGATAGTGATGCTACATGGAAGGCCATCGCATTTACTTTAAAATTTGGGGGTATACTCTGCTACAGGTGTTCTATTTCTGCTGTTTTTGCGCAATGGTGGAGGAATTTGTATTTTTTTTCTTTGGGTGATTTCTGATTCCTCCCTTGTATGTTGTATCCTTTTATTCATATATATATATATATATTTATATGTATAGATATTTGTTTCACATCTAAAAAGGTCTATACAACAATTGTTAATGTCAGCCAAAACATATCCATTATTAGCATTAAGAAAGAAAAATTTCATTCCCACCAAAAGCATCAACCTTGGACTTAAAACATCAATAATATTTCTAAATATTAAACCAGTAGCCATTAAAATAGAGTCATAAGATTTCCAGCCACCGCCGCTGTGTCGGACATATTGACTTCTGTACGAAGTTTCTTAATCTGTTGTCCATCCTCAAAATCAAAGCATAATTCCCTTTTCCGTTTTAAAGATGAATTATGCCGCCCACCAGCCTTTGAACCCTGTGACCTTGCCATTCTCTTCCATTTTCTACCTTTAGTACTGCTGAACGCAGCCCCGTCATCAGGTTTGTGACACACAGAATACTGATCCAAACCATCCTTTTCGCTACACAGTGAATTACTGTCCATAACCGTCTCTTCTCCAAATAAAGCCCTCACCACATTGCCTATTGGGTCAGGCTCACATATATTATTACCACCCTTCTCTCCCACCAGGAGATCATGACTGTTCAAATGAAGGATTGGCTCCTCCATCACCCTTTCCTTTACTGAGGTAGGACCCTCCACCGTAATGGGAACCTCGCGTCTCTCTTCTGACTTCCCATCATCCTCTAATCTTAAAAGCAGTCTGAGAGAGATTCTCAGCATTCCCAATTCATGGATTTTGGGATCCATTCGTGCTTCTGGAACTCCCTCTTCGTTTATGGTGAGCTTCTCACAAAGACGAACAACATTTTCAGTGTCCATTCCTCACACACTTCGTTCTATTTTTTTTTGGGTTGTCTAGAGAGAAAATTAAAATTTTCAGAGAGTTTTGAGAGAGTGAAAAAGAGAATTGGCTCAAAACAATTGTTTTGAGAGACTGAGCAAGTGGGGAAAAAAAATAAATTGTCATCATCTTTTTTACTTTTTCTCTGTTTACCTTTTGACTCATATTTTTTGATGAGTTGGGAGCTGTATAGGAGCGGGAGATGACTTTGGCGCCTTCGTCTGATAGGAGATGGAGATAATAAGAGGAGGATTTTTTTTTTTTTTTAGGGAACAATAAGAGGAGGATTGATTGAGGTTATGATAATTTTTTTTGTGGGTGAATGCATGAGTGGAACAAAAGTTGTCAATGACAAAGCTACAAAGAGGGTTTCATGCGTTTCTTTATTGGAATTTCTTGACCAAAAGTGACATAAAAATTCTGATGAGAAAGAGTTGATAAGAATGTGTAAAAAATAGTGAATTATTGGTAATTTTATGTGGACCCGACATAATAATAGGATTGGAACAAAAGTTGTCAATGACAAAGCTACAAAGAGGGTTTCATGCGTTTCTTTATTGGAATTTCCTGACCAAAAGTGGCATAAAAATTCTGAATGAGAAAGAGTTGATAAGAATGTGATAA
This sequence comes from Xanthoceras sorbifolium, assembly GCA_003430845.1. Lineage (NCBI taxonomy): Eukaryota > Viridiplantae > Streptophyta > Magnoliopsida > Sapindales > Sapindaceae > Xanthoceras > Xanthoceras sorbifolium. The sequence continues at coordinate 1,130,885 of CM010614.1, forward strand.
AAATAGTGAATTATTGGTAATTTTATGTGGACCCGACATAATAATAGGATTGGAACAAAAGTTGTCAATGACAAAGCTACAAAGAGGGTTTCATGCGTTTCTTTATTGGAATTTCTTGACCAAAAGTGGCATAAAAATTCTGTGCTACCCAAGACAGTGCAGGTATTGCTTTTCGCATTCTGTTTGGATGCTAAAGAAAATGGTAGACAGGAAATGAATAATTAAGGTCATATGTTGTCAGATTGGGTGATTTTGAAGGTCTGGAAGGTTTCTGATGGAAGGGATTGAAGGAAATTGAAGCTAGGGTTTGAAAATAATTTGGGGATTTTTGGGAGTGAAGCTGCAAGAAGAACTTCGAAGACACGAATAGATGAGTGAATAGAGTTGCTGTCTGAAAGTAACCATTTTATATCCAAACTAAACGGCGTCGTTTTATAATTAGGAATGTTTGACTAAGTGCTGCGTTTTGATCTTTTGTTTTTATTTGTAATTCCCTAAACGACACAGTTTAGTCTAGTGAATATTTTTATGAGTGAATGCATGAGTGGAACAAAAGTTGTCAATGACAAAGCTACAAAGAGGGTTTCATGCGTTTCTTTATTGGAATCTCCTGACCAAAAGTGGCATAAAAATTCTGAATGAGAAAGAGTTGATAAGAATGTGATAAAAATAGTGAATTATTGGTAATTTTATGGGGACCCGACATAATAATAGGATTGGAACAAAAGTTGTCAATGACAAAGCTACAAAGAGGGTTTCATGCGTTTCTTTATTGGAATTTCTTGACCAAAAGTGGCATAAAAATTCTGTGCTACCCAAGACAGTGCAGGTACTGCTTTTCGCATTCTGTTTGGATGCTAAAGAAAATGGTAGAGAGAAAATGAATAATTAAGGTCATATGTTGTCAGATTGGGTGATTTTGAAGGTCTGGAAGGTTTCTGATGGAAGGGATTGAAGGAAATTGAAGCTAGGGTTTGAAAATAATTTGGGGTTTTTGGGAGTGAAGCTGCAAGAAGAACTTCGAAGACACGAATAGATGAGTGAATAGAGTTGCTGTCTGAAAGTAACCATTTTATATCCAAACTAAACCGCGTCGTTTTATAATTAGGAATGTTTGACTAAGTGCTGCGTTTTGATCTTTTGTTTTTATTTGTAATTCCCTAAACGACACAGTTTAGTCTAGTGAATATTTTTATGAGTGAATGCATGACTGGAACAAAAGTTGTCAATGACAAAGCTACAAAGAGGGTTTCATGCGTTTCTTTATTGGAATTTCTTGACCAAAAGTGGCATAAAAATTCTGTGCTACCCAAGACAGTGCAGGTACTGCTTTTCGCATTCTGTTTGGATGCTAAAGAAAATGTTAGACAGGAAATGAATAATTAAGGTCATATGTTGTCAGATTGGGTGATTTTGAAGGTCTGGAAGGTTTCTGATGGAAGGGATTGAAGGAAATTGAAGCTAGGGTTTGAAAATAATTTGGGGATTTTTGGGACTGAAGCTGCAAGAAGAACTTCGAAGACACGAATAGATGAGTGAATAGAGTTGCTGTCTGAAAGTAACCATTTTATATCCAAACTAAACGGCGTCGTTTTATAATTAGGAATGTTTGACTAAGTGCTGCGTTTTGATCTTTTGTTTTTATTTGTAATTCCCTAAACGACACAGTTTAGTCTAGTGAATATTTTTATGAGTGAATGCATGAGTGGAACAAAAGTTGTCAATGACAAAGCTACAAAGAGGGTTTCATGCGTTTCTTTATTGGAATTTCTTGACCAAAAGTGGCATAAAAATTCTGTGCTACCCAAGACAGTGCAGGTACTGCTTTTCGCATTCTGTTTGGATGCTAAAGAAAATGTTAGACAGGAAATGAATAATTAAGGTCATATGTTGTCAGATTGGGTGATTTTGAAGGTCTGGAAGGTTTCTGATGGAAGGGATTGAAGCAAAATTGAAGCTAGGGTTTGAAAATAATTTGGGGATTTTTGGGAGTGAAGCTGCAAGAAGAACTTCGAAGACACGAATAGATGAGTGAATAGAGTTGCTATCTGAAAGTAACCATTTTATATCCAAACTAAACGGCGTCGTTTTATAATTAGGAATGTTTGACTAAGTGCTGCGTTTTGATCTTTTGTTTTTATTTGTAATTCCCTAAACGACACAGTTTAGTCTAGTGAATATTTTTATGAGTGAATGCATGAGTGGAACAAAAGTTGTCAATGACAAAGCTACAAAGAGGGTTTCATGCGTTTCTTTATTGGAATTTCTTGACCAAAATTGGCATAAAAATTCTGATGAGAAAGAGTTGATAAGAATGTGATAAAAATAGTGAATTATTGGTAATTTTATGTGGACCTGACATAATAATAGGATTGGAACAAAAGTTGTCAATGACAAAGCTACAAAGAGGGTTTCATGCGTTTCTTTATTGGAATTTCCTGACCAAAAGTGGCATAAAAATTCTGAATGAGAAAGAGTTGATAAGAATGTGATAAAAATAGTGAATTATTGGTAATTTTATGGGGACCCGACCTAATAATAGGATTGGAACAAAAGTTGTCAATGACAAAGCTACAAAGAGGGTTTCATGCGTTTCTTTATTGGAATTTCTTGACCAAAAGTGGCATAAAAATTCTGTGCTACCCAAGACAGTGCAGGTACTGCTTTTCGCATTCTGTTTGGATGCTAAAGAAAATGTTAGACAGGAAATGAATAATTAAGGTCATATGTTGTCAGATTGGGTGATTTTGAAGGTCTGGAAGGTTTCTGATGGAAGGGATTGAAGCAAAATTGAAGCTAGGGTTTGAAAATAATTTGGGGATTTTTGGGAGTGAAGCTGCAAGAAGAACTTCGAAGACACGAATAGATGAGTGAATAGAGTTGCTGTCTGAAAGTAACCATTTTATATCCAAACTAAACGGCGTCAGTTTATAATTAGGAATGTTTGACTAAGTGCTGCGTTTTGATCTTTTGTTTTTATTTGTAATTCCCTAAACGACACAGTTTAGTCTAGTGAATATTTTTATGAGTGAATGCATGAGTGGAACAAAAGTTGTCAATGACAAAGCTACAAAGAGGGTTTCATGCATTTCTTTATTGGAATTTCTTGACCAAAATTGGCATAAAAATTCTGATGAGAAAGAGTTGATAAGAATGTGATAAAAATAGTGAATTATTGGTAATTTTATGTGGACCTGACATAATAATAGGATTGGAACAAAAGTTGTCAATGACAAAGCTACAAAGAGGGTTTCATGCGTTTCTTTATTGGAATTTCCTGACCAAAAGTGGCATAAAAATTCTGAATGAGAAAGAGTTGATAAGAATGTGATAAAAATAGTGAATTATTGGTAATTTTATGGGGACCCGACCTAATAATAGGATTGGAACAAAAGTTGTCAATGACAAAGCTACAAAGAGGGTTTCATGCGTTTCTTTATTGGAATTTCTTGACCAAAAGTGGCATAAAAATTCTGTGCTACCCAAGACAGTGCAGGTACTGCTTTTCGCATTCTGTTTGGATGCTAAAGAAAATGGTAGACAGGAAATGAATAATTAAGGTCATATGTTGTCAGATTGGGTGATTTTGAAGGTCTGGAAGGTTTCTGATGGAAGGGATTGAAGGAAATTGAAGCTAGGGTTTGAAAATAATTTGGGGATTTTTGGGAGTGAAGCTGCAAGAAGAACTTCGAAGACACGAATAGATGAGTGAATAGAGTTGCTGTCTGAAAGTAACCATTTTATATCCAAACTAAACGGCGTCGTTTTATAATTAGGAATGTTTGACTAAGTGCTGCGTTTTGATCTTTTGTTTTTATTTGTAATTCCCTAAACGACACAGTTTAGTCTAGTGAATATTTTTATGAGTGAATGCATGAGTGGAACAAAAGTTGTCAATGACAAAGCTACAAAGAGGGTTTCATGCGTTTCTTTATTGGAATTTCTTGACCAAAATTGGCATAAAAATTCTGATGAGAAAGAGTTGATAAGAATGTGATAAAAATAGTGAATTATTGGTAATTTTATGTGGACCTGACATAATAATAGGATTGGAACAAAAGTTGTCAATGACAAAGCTACAAAGAGGGTTTCATGCGTTTCTTTATTGGAATTTCCTGACCAAAAGTGGCATAAAAATTCTGAATGAGAAAGAGTTGATAAGAATGTGATAAAAATAGTGAATTATTGGTAATTTTATGGGGACCCGACCTAATAATAGGATTGGAACAAAAGTTGTCAATGACAAAGCTACAAAGAGGGTTTCATGCGTTTCTTTATTGGAATTTCTTGACCAAAAGTGGCATAAAAATTCTGTGCTACCCAAGACAGTGCAGGTACTGCTTTTCGCATTCTGTTTGGATGCTAAAGAAAATGTTAGACAGGAAATGAATAATTAAGGTCATATGTTGTCAGATTGGGTGATTTTGAAGGTCTGGAAGGTTTCTGATGGAAGGGATTGAAGCAAAATTGAAGCTAGGGTTTGAAAATAATTTGGGGATTTTTGGGAGTGAAGCTGCAAGAAGAACTTCGAAGACACGAATAGATGAGTGAATAGAGTTGCTGTCTGAAAGTAACCATTTTATATCCAAACTAAACGGCGTCAGTTTATAATTAGGAATGTTTGACTAAGTGCTGCGTTTTGATCTTTTGTTTTTATTTGTAATTCCCTAAACGACACAGTTTAGTCTAGTGAATATTTTTATGAGTGAATGCATGAGTGGAACAAAAGTTGTCAATGACAAAGCTACAAAGAGGGTTTCATGCATTTCTTTATTGGAATTTCTTGACCAAAATTGGCATAAAAATTCTGATGAGAAAGAGTTGATAAGAATGTGATAAAAATAGTGAATTATTGGTAATTTTATGTGGACCTGACATAATAATAGGATTGGAACAAAAGTTGTCAATGACAAAGCTACAAAGAGGGTTTCATGCGTTTCTTTATTGGAATTTCCTGACCAAAAGTGGCATAAAAATTCTGAATGAGAAAGAGTTGATAAGAATGTGATAAAAATAGTGAATTATTGGTAATTTTATGGGGACCCGACCTAATAATAGGATTGGAACAAAAGTTGTCAATGACAAAGCTACAAAGAGGGTTTCATGCGTTTCTTTATTGGAATTTCTTGACCAAAAGTGGCATAAAAATTCTGTGCTACCCAAGACAGTGCAGGTACTGCTTTTCGCATTCTGTTTGGATGCTAAAGAAAATGGTAGACAGGAAATGAATAATTAAGGTCATATGTTGTCAGATTGGGTGATTTTGAAGGTCTGGAAGGTTTCTGATGGAAGGGATTGAAGGAAATTGAAGCTAGGGTTTGAAAATAATTTGGGGATTTTTGGGAGTGAAGCTGCAAGAAGAACTTCGAAGACACGAATAGATGAGTGAATAGAGTTGCTGTCTGAAAGTAACCATTTTATATCCAAACTAAACGGCGTCGTTTTATAATTAGGAATGTTTGACTAAGTGCTGCGTTTTGATCTTTTGTTTTTATTTGTAATTCCCTAAACGACACAGTTTAGTCTAGTGAATATTTTTATGAGTGAATGCATGAGTGGAACAAAAGTTGTCAATGACAAAGCTACAAAGAGGGTTTCATGCGTTTCTTTATTGGAATTTCTTGACCAAAATTGGCATAAAAATTCTGATGAGAAAGAGTTGATAAGAATGTGATAAAAATAGTGAATTATTGGTAATTTTATGTGGACCTGACATAATAATAGGATTGGAACAAAAGTTGTCAATGACAAAGCTACAAAGAGGGTTTCATGCGTTTCTTTATTGGAATTTCCTGACCAAAAGTGGCATAAAAATTCTGAATGAGAAAGAGTTGATAAGAATGTGATAAAAATAGTGAATTATTGGTAATTTTATGGGGACCCGACCTAATAATAGGATTGGAACAAAAGTTGTCAATGACAAAGCTACAAAGAGGGTTTCATGCGTTTCTTTATTGGAATTTCTTGACCAAAAGTGGCATAAAAATTCTGTGCTACCCAAGACAGTGCAGGTACTGCTTTTCGCATTCTGTTTGGATGCTAAAGAAAATGGTAGAGAGAAAATGAATAATTAAGGTCATATGTTGTCAGATTGGGTGATTTTGAAGGTCTGGAAGGTTTCTGATGGAAGGGATTGAAGGAAATTGAAGCTAGGGTTTGAAAATAATTTGGGGTTTTTGGGAGTGAAGCTGCAAGAAGAACTTCGAAGACACGAATAGATGAGTGAATAGAGTTGCTGTCTGAAAGTAACCATTTTATATCCAAACTAAACCGCGTCGTTTTATAATTAGGAATGTTTGACTAAGTGCTGCGTTTTGATCTTTTGTTTTTATTTGTAATTCCCTAAACGACACAGTTTAGTCTAGTGAATATTTTTATGAGTGAATGCATGAGTGGAACAAAAGTTGTCAATGACAAAGCTACAAAGAGGGTTTCATGCGTTTCTTTATTGGAATCTCCTGACCAAAAGTGGCATAAAAATTCTGAATGAGAAAGAGTTGATAAGAATGTGATAAAAATAGTGAATTATTGGTAATTTTATGGGGACCCGACATAATAATAGGATTGGAACAAAAGTTGTCAATGACAAAGCTACAAAGAGGGTTTCATGCGTTTCTTTATTGGAATTTCTTGACCAAAAGTGGCATAAAAATTCTGTGCTACCCAAGACAGTGCAGGTACTGCTTTTCGCATTCTGTTTGGATGCTAAAGAAAATGGTAGAGAGAAAATGAATAATTAAGGTCATATGTTGTCAGATTGGGTGATTTTGAAGGTCTGGAAGGTTTCTGATGGAAGGGATTGAAGGAAATTGAAGCTAGGGTTTGAAAATAATTTGGGGTTTTTGGGAGTGAAGCTGCAAGAAGAACTTCGAAGACACGAATAGATGAGTGAATAGAGTTGCTGTCTGAAAGTAACCATTTTATATCCAAACTAAACCGCGTCGTTTTATAATTAGGAATGTTTGACTAAGTGCTGCGTTTTGATCTTTTGTTTTTATTTGTAATTCCCTAAACGACACAGTTTAGTCTAGTGAATATTTTTATGAGTGAATGCATGAGTGGAACAAAAGTTGTCAATGACAAAGCTACAAAGAGGGTTTCATGCGTTTCTTTATTGGAATTTCTTGACCAAAAGTGGCATAAAAATTCTGATGAGAAAGAGTTGATAAGAATGTGATAAAAATAGTGAATTATTGGTAATTTTATGGGGACCCGACCTAATAATAGGATTGGAACAAAAGTTGTCAATGACAAAGCTACAAAGAGGGTTTCATGCGTTTCTTTATTGGAATTTCTTGACCAAAAGTGGCATAAAAATTCTGTGCTACCCAAGACAGTGCAGGTACTGCTTTTCGCATTCTGTTTGGATGCTAAAGAAAATGTTAGACAGGAAATGAATAATTAAGGTCATATGTTGTCAGATTGGGTGATTTTGAAGGTCTGGAAGGTTTCTGATGGAAGGGATTGAAGCAAAATTGAAGCTAGGGTTTGAAAATAATTTGGGGATTTTTGGGAGTGAAGCTGCAAGAAGAACTTCGAAGACACGAATAGATGAGTGAATAGAGTTGCTGTCTGAAAGTAACCATTTTATATCCAAACTAAACGGCGTCAGTTTATAATTAGGAATGTTTGACTAAGTGCTGCGTTTTGATCTTTTGTTTTTATTTGTAATTCCCTAAACGACACAGTTTAGTCTAGTGAATATTTTTATGAGTGAATGCATGAGTGGAACAAAAGTTGTCAATGACAAAGCTACAAAGAGGGTTTCATGCATTTCTTTATTGGAATTTCTTGACCAAAATTGGCATAAAAATTCTGATGAGAAAGAGTTGATAAGAATGTGATAAAAATAGTGAATTATTGGTAATTTTATGTGGACCTGACATAATAATAGGATTGGAACAAAAGTTGTCAATGACAAAGCTACAAAGAGGGTTTCATGCGTTTCTTTATTGGAATTTCCTGACCAAAAGTGGCATAAAAATTCTGAATGAGAAAGAGTTGATAAGAATGTGATAAAAATAGTGAATTATTGGTAATTTTATGGGGACCCGACCTAATAATAGGATTGGAACAAAAGTTGTCAATGACAAAGCTACAAAGAGGGTTTCATGCGTTTCTTTATTGGAATTTCTTGACCAAAAGTGGCATAAAAATTCTGTGCTACCCAAGACAGTGCAGGTACTGCTTTTCGCATTCTGTTTGGATGCTAAAGAAAATGGTAGACAGGAAATGAATAATTAAGGTCATATGTTGTCAGATTGGGTGATTTTGAAGGTCTGGAAGGTTTCTGATGGAAGGGATTGAAGGAAATTGAAGCTAGGGTTTGAAAATAATTTGGGGATTTTTGGGAGTGAAGCTGCAAGAAGAACTTCGAAGACACGAATAGATGAGTGAATAGAGTTGCTGTCTGAAAGTAACCATTTTATATCCAAACTAAACGGCGTCGTTTTATAATTAGGAATGTTTGACTAAGTGCTGCGTTTTGATCTTTTGTTTTTATTTGTAATTCCCTAAACGACACAGTTTAGTCTAGTGAATATTTTTATGAGTGAATGCATGAGTGGAACAAAAGTTGTCAATGACAAAGCTACAAAGAGGGTTTCATGCGTTTCTTTATTGGAATTTCTTGACCAAAATTGGCATAAAAATTCTGATGAGAAAGAGTTGATAAGAATGTGATAAAAATAGTGAATTATTGGTAATTTTATGTGGACCTGACATAATAATAGGATTGGAACAAAAGTTGTCAATGACAAAGCTACAAAGAGGGTTTCATGCGTTTCTTTATTGGAATTTCCTGACCAAAAGTGGCATAAAAATTCTGAATGAGAAAGAGTTGATAAGAATGTGATAAAAATAGTGAATTATTGGTAATTTTATGGGGACCCGACCTAATAATAGGATTGGAACAAAAGTTGTCAATGACAAAGCTACAAAGAGGGTTTCATGCGTTTCTTTATTGGAATTTCTTGACCAAAAGTGGCATAAAAATTCTGTGCTACCCAAGACAGTGCAGGTACTGCTTTTCGCATTCTGTTTGGATGCTAAAGAAAATGGTAGAGAGAAAATGAATAATTAAGGTCATATGTTGTCAGATTGGGTGATTTTGAAGGTCTGGAAGGTTTCTGATGGAAGGGATTGAAGGAAATTGAAGCTAGGGTTTGAAAATAATTTGGGGTTTTTGGGAGTGAAGCTGCAAGAAGAACTTCGAAGACACGAATAGATGAGTGAATAGAGTTGCTGTCTGAAAGTAACCATTTTATATCCAAACTAAACGGCGTCGTTTTATAATTAGGAATGTTTGACTAAGTGCTGCGTTTTGATCTTTTGTTTTTATTTGTAATTCCCTAAACGACACAGTTTAGTCTAGTGAATATTTTTATGAGTGAATGCATGAGTGGAACAAAAGTTGTCAATGACAAAGCTACAAAGAGGGTTTCATGCGTTTCTTTATTGGAATCTCCTGACCAAAAGTGGCATAAAAATTCTGAATGAGAAAGAGTTGATAAGAATGTGATAAAAATAGTGAATTATTGGTAATTTTATGGGGACCCGACATAATAATAGGATTGGAACAAAAGTTGTCAATGACAAAGCTACAAAGAGGGTTTCATGCGTTTCTTTATTGGAATTTCTTGACCAAAAGTGGCATAAAAATTCTGTGCTACCCAAGACAGTGCAGGTACTGCTTTTCGCATTCTGTTTGGATGCTAAAGAAAATGGTAGAGAGAAAATGAATAATTAAGGTCATATGTTGTCAGATTGGGTGATTTTGAAGGTCTGGAAGGTTTCTGATGGAAGGGATTGAAGGAAATTGAAGCTAGGGTTTGAAAATAATTTGGGGTTTTTGGGAGTGAAGCTGCAAGAAGAACTTCGAAGACACGAATAGATGAGTGAATAGAGTTGCTGTCTGAAAGTAACCATTTTATATCCAAACTAAACCGCGTCGTTTTATAATTAGGAATGTTTGACTAAGTGCTGCGTTTTGATCTTTTGTTTTTATTTGTAATTCCCTAAACGACACAGTTTAGTCTAGTGAATATTTTTATGAGTGAATGCATGAGTGGAACAAAAGTTGTCAATGACAAAGCTACAAAGAGGGTTTCATGCGTTTCTTTATTGGAATTTCTTGACCAAAAGTGGCATAAAAATTCTGATGAGAAAGAGTTGATAAGAATGTGATAAAAATAGTGAATTATTGGTAATTTTATGTGGACCCGACTTAATAATAGGATTGGAACAAAAGTTGTCAATGACAAAGCTACAAAGAGGGCTTCATGCGTTTCTTTATTGGAATTTCCTGACCAAAAGTGGCATAAAAATTCTGAATGAGAAAGAGTTGATAAGAATGTGATAAAAATAGTGAATTATTGGTAATTTTATGTGGACCCGACATAATAATAGGATTGGAACAAAAGTTGTCAATGACAAAGCTACAAAGAGGGTTTCATGCGTTTCTTTATTGAAATTTCTTGACCAAAAGTGGCATAAAAATTCTGTGCTACCCAAGACAGTGCAGGTACTGCTTTTCGCATTCTGTTTGGATGCTAAAGAAAATGGTAGACAGGAAATGAATAATTAAGGTCATATGTTGTCAAATTGGGTGATTTTAAAGGTCTGGAAGGTTTCTGATGGAAGGGATTGAAGGAAATTGAAGCTAGGGTTTGAAAATAATTTGGGGATTTTTGGGAGTGAAGCTGCAAGAAGAACTTCGAAGACACGAATAGATGAGTGAATAGAGTTGCTGTCTGAAAGTAACCATTTTATATCCAAACTAAATGGCGTCGTTTTATAATTAGGAATGTTTGACTAAGTGCTGCGTTTTGATCTTTTGTTTTTATTTGTAATTCCCTAAACGACACAGTTTAGTCTACTGAATATTTTTATGAGTAAATGCATGAGTGGAACAAAAGTTGTCAATGACAAAGCTACAAAGAGGGTTTCATGCGTTTCTTTATTGGAATTTCTTGACCAAAAGTGGCATAAAAATTCTGTGCTACCCAAGACAGTGCAGGTACTGCTTTTCGCATTCTGTTTGGATGCTAAAGAAAATGTTAGACAGGAAATGAATAATTAAGGTCATATGTTGTCAGATTGGGTGATTTTGAAGGTCTGGAAGGTTTCTGATGGAAGGGATTGAAGGAAATTGAAGCTAGGGTTTGAAAATAATTTGGGGATTTTTGGGACTGAAGCTGCAAGAAGAACTTCGAAGACACGAATAGATGAGTGAATAGAGTTGCTGTCTGAAAGTAACCATTTTATATCCAAACTAAACGGCGTCGTTTTATAATTAGGAATGTTTGACTAAGTGCTGCGTTTTGATCTTTTGTTTTTATTTGTAATTCCCTAAACGACACAGTTTAGTCTAGTGAATATTTTTATGAGTGAATGCATGAGTGGAACAAAAGTTGTCAATGACAAAGCTACAAAGAGGGTTTCATGCGTTTCTTTATTGGAATTTCTTGACCAAAAGTGGCATAAAAATTCTGTGCTACCCAAGACAGTGCAGGTACTGCTTTTCGCATTCTGTTTGGATGCTAAAGAAAATGTTAGACAGGAAATGAATAATTAAGGTCATATGTTGTCAGATTGGGTGATTTTGAAGGTCTGGAAGGTTTCTGATGGAAGGGATTGAAGCAAAATTGAAGCTAGGGTTTGAAAATAATTTGGGGATTTTTGGGAGTGAAGCTGCAAGAAGAACTTCGAAGACACGAATAGATGAGTGAATAGAGTTGCTGTCTGAAAGTAACCATTTTATATCCAAACTAAACGGCGTCGTTTTATAATTAGGAATGTTTGACTAAGTGCTGCGTTTTGATCTTTTGTTTTTATTTGTAATTCCCTAAACGACACAGTTTAGTCTAGTGAATATTTTTATGAGTGAATGCATGAGTGGAACAAAAGTTGTCAATGACAAAGCTACAAAGAGGGTTTCATGCGTTTCTTTATTGGAATTTCTTGACCAAAATTGGCATAAAAATTCTGATGAGAAAGAGTTGATAAGAATGTGATAAAAATAGTGAATTATTGGTAATTTTATGTGGACCTGACATAATAATAGGATTGGAACAAAAGTTGTCAATGACAAAGCTACAAAGAGGGTTTCATGCGTTTCTTTATTGGAATTTCCTGACCAAAAGTGGCATAAAAATTCTGAATGAGAAAGAGTTGATAAGAATGTGATAAAAATAGTGAATTATTGGTAATTTTATGGGGACCCGACCTAATAATAGGATTGGAACAAAAGTTGTCAATGACAAAGCTACAAAGAGGGTTTCATGCGTTTCTTTATTGGAATTTCTTGACCAAAAGTGGCATAAAAATTCTGTGCTACCCAAGACAGTGCAGGTACTGCTTTTCGCATTCTGTTTGGATGCTAAAGAAAATGTTAGACAGGAAATGAATAATTAAGGTCATATGTTGTCAGATTGGGTGATTTTGAAGGTCTGGAAGGTTTCTGATGGAAGGGATTGAAGCAAAATTGAAGCTAGGGTTTGAAAATAATTTGGGGATTTTTGGGAGTGAAGCTGCAAGAAGAACTTCGAAGACACGAATAGATGAGTGAATAGAGTTGCTGTCTGAAAGTAACCATTTTATATCCAAACTAAACGGCGTCAGTTTATAATTAGGAATGTTTGACTAAGTGCTGCGTTTTGATCTTTTGTTTTTATTTGTAATTCCCTAAACGACACAGTTTAGTCTAGTGAATATTTTTATGAGTGAATGCATGAGTGGAACAAAAGTTGTCAATGACAAAGCTACAAAGAGGGTTTCATGCATTTCTTTATTGGAATTTCTTGACCAAAATTGGCATAAAAATTCTGATGAGAAAGAGTTGATAAGAATGTGATAAAAATAGTGAATTATTGGTAATTTTATGTGGACCTGACATAATAATAGGATTGGAACAAAAGTTGTCAATGACAAAGCTACAAAGAGGGTTTCATGCGTTTCTTTATTGGAATTTCCTGACCAAAAGTGGCATAAAAATTCTGAATGAGAAAGAGTTGATAAGAATGTGATAAAAATAGTGAATTATTGGTAATTTTATGGGGACCCGACCTAATAATAGGATTGGAACAAAAGTTGTCAATGACAAAGCTACAAAGAGGGTTTCATGCGTTTCTTTATTGGAATTTCTTGACCAAAAGTGGCATAAAAATTCTGTGCTACCCAAGACAGTGCAGGTACTGCTTTTCGCATTCTGTTTGGATGCTAAAGAAAATGGTAGACAGGAAATGAATAATTAAGGTCATATGTTGTCAGATTGGGTGATTTTGAAGGTCTGGAAGGTTTCTGATGGAAGGGATTGAAGGAAATTGAAGCTAGGGTTTGAAAATAATTTGGGGATTTTTGGGAGTGAAGCTGCAAGAAGAACTTCGAAGACACGAATAGATGAGTGAATAGAGTTGCTGTCTGAAAGTAACCATTTTATATCCAAACTAAACGGCGTCGTTTTATAATTAGGAATGTTTGACTAAGTGCTGCGTTTTGATCTTTTGTTTTTATTTGTAATTCCCTAAACGACACAGTTTAGTCTAGTGAATATTTTTATGAGTGAATGCATGAGTGGAACAAAAGTTGTCAATGACAAAGCTACAAAGAGGGTTTCATGCGTTTCTTTATTGGAATCTCCTGACCAAAAGTGGCATAAAAATTCTGAATGAGAAAGAGTTGATAAGAATGTGATAAAAATAGTGAATTATTGGTAATTTTATGGGGACCCGACATAATAATAGGATTGGAACAAAAGTTGTCAATGACAAAGCTACAAAGAGGGTTTCATGCGTTTCTTTATTGGAATTTCTTGACCAAAAGTGGCATAAAAATTCTGTGCTACCCAAGACAGTGCAGGTACTGCTTTTCGCATTCTGTTTGGATGCTAAAGAAAATGGTAGAGAGAAAATGAATAATTAAGGTCATATGTTGTCAGATTGGGTGATTTTGAAGGTCTGGAAGGTTTCTGATGGAAGGGATTGAAGGAAATTGAAGCTAGGGTTTGAAAATAATTTGGGGTTTTTGGGAGTGAAGCTGCAAGAAGAACTTCGAAGACACGAATAGATGAGTGAATAGAGTTGCTGTCTGAAAGTAACCATTTTATATCCAAACTAAACCGCGTCGTTTTATAATTAGGAATGTTTGACTAAGTGCTGCGTTTTGATCTTTTGTTTTTATTTGTAATTCCCTAAACGACACAGTTTAGTCTAGTGAATATTTTTATGAGTGAATGCATGAGTGGAACAAAAGTTGTCAATGACAAAGCTACAAAGAGGGTTTCATGCGTTTCTTTATTGGAATTTCTTGACCAAAAGTGGCATAAAAATTCTGATGAGAAAGAGTTGATAAGAATGTGATAAAAATAGTGAATTATTGGTAATTTTATGTGGACCCGACTTAATAATAGGATTGGAACAAAAGTTGTCAATGACAAAGCTACAAAGAGGGCTTCATGCGTTTCTTTATTGGAATTTCCTGACCAAAAGTGGCATAAAAATTCTGAATGAGAAAGAGTTGATAAGAATGTGATAAAAATAGTGAATTATTGGTAATTTTATGTGGACCCGACATAATAATAGGATTGGAACAAAAGTTGTCAATGACAAAGCTACAAAGAGGGTTTCATGCGTTTCTTTATTGAAATTTCTTGACCAAAAGTGGCATAAAAATTCTGTGCTACCCAAGACAGTGCAGGTACTGCTTTTCGCATTCTGTTTGGATGCTAAAGAAAATGGTAGACAGGAAATGAATAATTAAGGTCATATGTTGTCAAATTGGGTGATTTTAAAGGTCTGGAAGGTTTCTGATGGAAGGGATTGAAGGAAACTGAAGCTAGGGTTTGAAAATAATTTGGGGATTTTTGGGAGTGAAGCTGCAAGAAGAACTTCGAAGACACGAATAGATGAGTGAATAGAGTTGCTGTCTGAAAGTAACCATTTTATATCCAAACTAAATGGCGTCGTTTTATAATTAGGAATGTTTGACTAAGTGCTGCGTTTTGATCTTTTGTTTTTATTTGTAATTCCCTAAACGACACAGTTTAGTCTACTGAATATTTTTATGAGTAAATGCATGAGTGGAACAAAAGTTGTCAATGACAAAGCTACAAAGAGGGTTTCATGGGTTTCTTTATTGGAATTTCTTGACCAAAAGTGGCATAAAAATTCTGATGAGAAAGCGTTGATAAGAATGTGATAAAAATAGTGAATTATTGGTAATTTTATGTGGACCCGACATAATAATAGGATTGTAACAAAAGTTGTCAATGACAAAGCTACAAAGAGGGTTTCATGCGTTTCTTTATTGGAATTTCCTGACCAAAAGTGGCATAAAAATTCTGAATGAGAAAGAGTTGATAAGAATGTGATAAAAATAGTGAATTATTGGTAATTTTATGTGGACCCGACATAATAATAGGATTGGAACAAAAGTTGTCAATGACAAAGCTACAAAGAGGGTTTCATGCGTTTATTTATTGGAATTTCTTGACCAAAAGTGGCATAAAAATTCTGTGCTACCCAAGACAGTGCAGGTACTGCTTTTCGCATTCTGTTTGGATGCTAAAGAAAATGGTAGACAGGAAATGAATAATTAAGGTCATATGTTGTCAGATTGGGTGATTTTGAAGGTCTGGAAGGTTTCTGATGGAAGGGATTGAAGGAAATTGAAGCTAGGGTTTGAAAATAATTTGGGGATTTTTGGGAGTGAAGCTGCAAGAAGAACTTCGAAGACACGAATAGATGAGTGAATAGAGTTACTGTCTGAAAGTAACCATTTTATATTCAAACTAAACGGCGTCGTTTTATAATTAGGAATGTTTGACTAAGTGCTGCGTTTTGATCTTTTGTTTTTATTTGTAATTCCCTAAACGACACAGTTTAGTCTAGTGTCTATGTTAGTAATTGTTAGTGAGATACAGTGAATCAAATCCTGCTAACAAACTCTGTATTTCTATATGTCAGTTAGTGGAACGAAATGAAAAGAAATCAATCGGAATATTACAACAAAATTCTCTCTCTTCTAAGTAATTTCTCTCCCAATTTCTCTCTCAAATCTATCTCTATTCTTCTCTGTTCTTCATTATTTCTTGCTTTATTTTCCAGATTTCTTCTATAATATCGTCATCATCTTCACTCCATTAAACCTGCACATCACACAAAAATCACCCAAATCACCATTAAAATACAGTAACCAGTTTATCAAGCTAAAACACAACAAAAAAGCTCCATTAAAATCTGTTCAACAAGCCTCGGCACAACATATGTTTGAGGGTTTTCTTTAGCCATATTTATGGTTCTTTAAAGGAAAAACTTATAATAATAATTTTCATAAAACCCAAGTTTGATTTTTGTATTAGGAGGATTTTAATGGAAGGTTTTAGATCTTTTGAATTGTGAATTGTGAAGGTTTTGTTTTTTCAACTGCAGGTTTCATCCTCTGTGTGAAATTGTATATTTTTTTTGTATGATGATAGATAAGATATAAGGTTGATTTTGAATTTATTTTTTTAATTATATATATTTATATTTTCTAGATCTAATCATTTTTTTTTCAAATTATTTTTGGATTTTCAGTTTACTACTAGATTCTTAATATTTTTTCTTTTTTAATTATTTAAATAATTTTTCTATTTATTTTTATTATTACTTTGAGTTATTATATATATTTGTATTATTTAAATAAAAAAAATATTTTTATGAGTGAATGCATGAGTGGCGCATAGCATATGTAGATGAGACAGTGGATTGTGATCTGATAAGTTAATGAGGTGAAAAATACAAATGAGAAAGAGTTGATAAGAATGTGATAAAAATAGTGAATTATTGGTAATTTTATGTGGATCCGACATAATAATAATTTTTATAAAAGAAAAGAAATAATTTTAAATAAAACAAATAATTTCAAATAATAAAAAATTATAATTAAAAAAATCAAATCAACTAAAAAAATTAATTTTTTTTGTCTCTTCACCACCACCCACCCACCTTCTCTCTCTTCTTTTTTCCTCATTCTTCTTTCTCTCTTCTCATTTGATCTTCTCTCTCTCTCTTCTCCTCCATTATTTTTTCTTACCCACCAACCATCTCTCTTCTTTTCTTCATCACTATTCTCTCTCTCTTCTCTCCATTATTTTTTCTCACTTCTTCTTATCTCCTCTCTCTAACAAATAGCAGAGATAAAAACGCTTGATCCCACCTTCTGCCTCTCTCTGTGCCCTTGCTCGCACGCTGCTCGTCTTCGTCTTTGTCCGCCGCTCATCTTCCTCGCATGGTCGCCGCTTGTTTTATTTTGTTGCTCATGGAGAATACGAATAGGCGCAATGAATTAAATAATATTGATTCATTATATGAAATTGTATGTGTACTTTTCTTTATATTTTGGATTATATTGTTACTTGTATTTGTATTGTGGACTATATTTTGATTATATTTGGATTTGTATTTGTATTTTAGATTATTTAAACTAATGAAGATTGTATTTGTATTTTAGATTAATTATTAAATTTTTGTATTGAATTTGTATTTTTTTTCCATCCATAATCCACCAACTTATGATTTGAGTTTTTTGAAAAAAGTAAATAAGGTTTTTGAAAAACGTAAAAAAGTAAAAAAGGGAAAAAAAAAGGGTCCACATATTCATATATTTGAGAAAAAAAGTAGCTAGAGAGAATATTATTAGGAAAAGTGAAACAATTTAAAAATTATTATTAAATTTTGTATCTAGTAGACCCAGTTGGTTTCAAGTGAATTAGAACAGGAATACATTTTGCTCTTAATATAATATTATTAAGAAAAGTGAAACATTTTAGAAATCATTATCTAGTAAGGCCTACCAGTTGGTTTAATTACAGCAGGGAGATATTTTGTTGTTAATAACTAGCCTTACTTATCTTATTTTAATAGACTTGATGACAGCGGGACACATTTCGGTTCATTTTTAATTTGAAAAAAACTATTAAAAAATGGTTCGGCTCATTTTTAGGGATCCAAAACCGATTTGACCCGTTGACCCGTTCTATATAAAGAAAAAAAAACAACTAATATTTTTTTTTCACATTTTCTCATTAGTTTCATTTTATAGCAGAATACCCTAAGTCTCTCTCTCTCTCGCTCATCCTCTCCTCTCCTCTCTTTGCAGCTCATCGCCTCTCCTCTCCTCTCATCAATTTCTTATTCTGTAAAGTTGTAAAGGTATTTTGCTTTGACATTTTGGCCATAACTTACTCCTTGTCTGTAATTGCAATTATAATAATTCTGAAATAAAAACACATTTTATTAGCTCTATTTTTATGTAGTTCCAATCAGAATAAGAACTAGCAGTACTGTTTTTTTTTTTTAAATGCAGCACCTTTTTCAATTTTATTAGCTCTATCTTCGTGTAGTTCCAATCAATTAATGGAGTATTATTAATCAACTACTTCAAGAGAACCATGATTTTATTTTTTGAAAAAAAAATGAACAGTTTTACATATAAACATAGGTTAGGAATTATTATATTTTGGAATAAGCTAATGTTCAATATTTTTATTAAATAGCAAATGTCAATATGTATATCGATCATTCCTTCAATTATTATTTATTTTATATGAAATTTTTATTCTTACACTTAAATAATTATCTTTCACTTTTTATTGCTTGTGATAGTTTATGAGCATTTAGGCCCCGTTTGGTTTGGTATGCGGGATTGGATTAAATATAATACTATTTATTGTTTGGTGTAACATGGGATAAGACTAAAATAGTCCAATATATTGTTTGGTGTAATATGGGATATGACTAAAATAGTATAATCTTATGTTTGGAATGATTAGGGATTAAACTAAAAATAATGTGATGAAATATTTATTATATAATTATAATTTAATAATTATAAATATAATTGTCTATTAAATAAAAAAATAATTGAATAAAAAATATAAATTTAATTTTTAAGATAAAAAATAAAAAATTCACGTTTATAAAATTAAATAATATAATTAAAAAAATTAAAATTAAATTATTTTGTTGAAAAAATTAACATTTATAAAATTAAAAATAGAATTAAAAAATTAAAATTAAATTATTTTATTGAAAAAATTAACATTTAAAAATTTAAAGAATAAAATTTATTCTCAATTTTATTTATTTTATGTTTTTTAGCAATTTTTTTACCTTTTTTATTCTTTATTTTTTAAATATTAATTTTTTCTAATAACATAAGTTAGTTTGATTATTTTTTAATAAGTTTTATATTTTTAAGTTTTTATAATTTAATTTAATATTATTTTATTCAATTTTCTATTTATTTATTTTTATTATATTTTAATTGAAAGATTAAATTGTAATTATATTAATTCTTCAAGGGTAAAAATGTCAAATAGTGATAGTTGACCGTCAAATTGTTGGTCAAAGGACCAATTTGATCTATTTTCCAAACGTTACGGACCAAGGGACTAAAAAATAAAACGTGAGTAAAAAAGTGAGGTTTCACAAACAAGTAGGGACTAAATTGAAGTTTTCCTTTAAAACAATTCACGTTTATAAATTTAAATAATATAATTAAAATTAAATTATTTTATTGAAAAAATTAACATTTATAAAATTAAAAATAGAATTAAAAAATTAAAATTAAATCATTTTATTGAAAAAATTAACATTTAAAAATTTAAAGAATAATATTTAATTCTCAATTTTATTTATTTTATTTTATTTTTCGCAATTTTTAACCTTTTTATTCTTTATTTTTTAAATATTAATTTTTTCTAATAACATAATTTAGTTTGATTATTTTTTAATAAGTTTTATAATTTTAAGTTTTTATAATTTAATTTAATATTATTTTATTTAATTTTCTATTTATTTATTTTTATTATATTTTAATTGAAAGATTAAATTGTAATTATATTAATTCTTCAAGGGTAAAAATGTTAAATAGTGATAGTTGACCGTCAAATAGTTGGTCAAAGGACCAATTTGATCTATTTTCCAAACGTTATGGACCAAGGGACTAAAAAATAAAACGTGAGTAAAAAAGTGAGGTTTCACAAACAAGTAGGGACTAAATTGAAGTTCCCCCTTTTGAAAAAAAAAAAATAGAGTCCAGTCTTTTAGCTAGTCCAGGGATTACTAAGGGTGGGGGGTGTCTTGGGTTTGTATAATCCGGTAGTGGTGGGACTATATTTTCACTCGGTATTGTTAGTCTCCTGTTACATTGTGTCACCAAACATAGGATTGGAACAAAAATGGGCTTAGTCATTTATGGGATATTTAATTAATTAATTAATTCTTTTTTCATTTTTCATTTTGTGTAGCTTCGATGGACAAGAGATGGGTACACCTATCAAGGTTTACTTCCGTACTTTTTTTTATCTTTTAAATTTTAATGCTTTACATACTTTAATTACTTATCTTGGCATGTGGAAAAAAAAATTATTTGCATGTACCTATAATTTTAAATTTCCGACTTCATGTTTGTAGACTTTCAGTGGAGTATCAAGAAGGGGCTCGTAACTTTGTTGATAATGCTCATGCTAATGTCATAAACTCATATTTCATAATATGTCCATGCATAGATTGTAAAAATTTACAACGACATCATTATGATATTGTGTATGAGCATTTAGTGATAAGGGGGATGGATCCTTCATACACTAGATGGGTATTTCATGGAGAGTGTGTAGGGAGTTCATCTTCTGGGTACAATAATATAAGGATGACACAAACATATATGATGTATAAAGATCAACTTCTCAATAATGAAGAGTCACTCATAGGGCAAAGGGATCAAGATATTGACGAGGAAGAACTTATGAATGTAGTTTCTGATGCCGAAAGTCCTTTGTACCCTGGTTGTACAAAGCATACAAAAATGTCTGCTACAGTAGCTTTGTTTAAGCATAAAACTACTCATGGGCTATCTGACAATGGATTTGATGAGTTGCTACAAATACTTAATGACATCCTCCCACCAGAGAACACACTTCCTGATTCTTTATACTCAACAAAAAAACTATTGAAGACATTTGACCTTGGGTATGAAAAGATTCATGCTTGTGTCAATGACTGTTGCCTTTTTAGAAAAGAGTATGAGAATTTGCAGCAATGTTTTAAATGTCATGCATCGCGTTGGAAAGTTAATCCACGCACAAAAAGGATTTGCAAAGGGATCCCTGCAAAAGTCTTACGATATTTCCCAATAAAACCAAGACTTAAGAGGATGTTCGGAATAACTACCTTGGCAGAAGCATTAAGGTGGCAGTATATGCATAGAAGTGAGGATGGGAAAATGAGACATCCAGTAGATTCAGTTGCATGAGACACAATTAATAGAAAATGGCCTTATTTTGCAGCGGATCTTCGAAATATTTGATTCGGTATTGCTACCGATGGTTTTAACCCATTTCAAGATCTTAGCTCTAGATATAGTTGTTGGCCAGTGATTTTGGCTATATATAACTTTCCTCCATTGTTGTGCATGTCTAGGGAGAGTTTGATGCTGACTTTACTTATCCCAGGGCCAAAGCAGCCAGGTAATGACATTGATGTCTATTTAGCACCGCTTATAGACGACTTGAAGGACTTATGGACAAATGGAATGCAAGTTTATGATGCATTTACTGAGTCGACATTTAATTTAAAAGCAGTTTTGATGTGGACAATTAATGATTTTCCAGCATATGGAAACATGTCCGGATGGCCAACTAACGGAAAATACGCTTGTCCTGTATGTCGTGAAGACATAAGTTCACAATGGTTGAAACATAGTAGGAAGTTTTCATATATGGGACATAGACGGTTTCTTCATATTGATCATCCATTAAGAACAAAACGAGCATGGTTTAATGGAGAACAAGAACAACGTCGGAGGCCAAAGCTATCCACTAGTAATGAAATTTACATAGACGTTGAGCAAATAGTCAATGATTGGGGGAAAAAGGATAAAAAAAAGAGGAAGCGACTTCAAAATACAACCCTTTGGAAGAAAAAATCAATTTTCTTCGAATTGCCTTATTGGAAGGTATACCAGTTATTTCTTACAATAAATTTATTTTTTTAGATAAATTCCTATTTTTCCATATTGGAAAAAAAAAATATTTCTTATAATATTTGAAAATCATGTTGTGTAGGATTTGCTTATTCAACATAACTTGGACATGATGCATATCGAGAAGAACATCTGTGACAGCATAGTTGGTACGTTATTAGATGTTAAAGGGAAATCTAAAGATGGGCTTAATGCTCGTCGAGATTTGGAAAACATGTCCATTAGAAAGGAATTACATCTTGAGAAAAGAGATAATTTGTTCTACTTACCGGCTGCATCACACACCCTTTCAAAGATGGAGAAGCAACTTTTTTGTCAAAGGCTTGCTAATATAAAGTTGCCCGATGGTTATGGTTCAAACATTGGCGCTTGCATTTCAGTGAAAGAATGCAAAATACTTGGCCTAAAATCTCATGATTGTCATATTCTCATGCAACAACTTTTGTTAATCTCTTTAAGAGGTATTTTACCAAAGGGTCCAAGAACTGCAATTTTTCGGTTATGTTCATTCTTTAATGAGTTGTGTAACCGAGTTGTAGATAGGAATAAAATTGAAAAATTGGAGGAAGAGGCAGCCGAGACATTGTGCATGTTTGAAAGATTTTTCCCACCTTCATTCTTTGATATAATGGTACATCTCACCATTCATCTTGGAAGAGAAGCACGACTTTGTGGACCAGTTCAATTTCGATGGATGTATCCATTTGAGAGGTACTTATTGGCATACATTCTTAAAAATATTTTATTATTTTGCATTTACATTAACTAATATATATTCTTTTTTTCTCATCGTCTAAGGTTTATGAAAGTCTTAAAGGGATATGTAAAAAACCGTACAAGACCAGAAGGTTGTATTGCTGAACGTTATCTTTCAGAAGAATACACATTGTTTTGTAGCAAATATTTTAAGCAAGCATCTGAAGTATGAATTCGATATGGTCGCAATCAAGAGATGGAGAATGACTTGATTTTAGGAGGGCGTCCAATATCTGCTGGGAAGTCCATAATTCTTTCGGATGAATTGTTACAGATTGCTCATCGCTACATATTATTTAATAGTTTAGAAGCTCAACCTTATGTGGAGTAAGAGTTGTGTCTTTGTTACACTATTAG
Source organism: Xanthoceras sorbifolium (assembly GCA_003430845.1). Taxonomy (NCBI): domain Eukaryota; kingdom Viridiplantae; phylum Streptophyta; class Magnoliopsida; order Sapindales; family Sapindaceae; genus Xanthoceras; species Xanthoceras sorbifolium. The sequence goes on from CM010614.1 coordinate 1,154,021, forward strand.
ATGTTTTACTTAACTTATTATGCAGAATTAATTGAATACTATATTTATTTAAATATTAGATTGCACTTGCAAGAACTTAGAAGTTCGGACAGGCGACTCTCAAGGAATCATAATCAGTTACAGAAGAGACACATCGACACATTTATTGCATGGTTTAGTGATAAGGTTGTATCATATGACCCTTAAGATGTCTTATAAACTCCTACACTGTTTTTTTTTCCTTCTAAAATCCAAATTATTCTTATTATTATTTTTTTTACAGATTATTGATGAAATCAAATGCAACGCATCATGTGTATCTAATACACTAAAATGGTTTGCAAATGGGCCTAGAGATCTTGTCATGTCATTTAATGGATATATTATCAATGGCCTTCGGTTTCACACCAAAGAGACAGAGAAAAGTCGACAAAATAGTGGTGTTTTAGTTGAAGCAACTACATTGTGTAGATCTAGTGCAAGAGATAATACTCAAATCCTTGGACAAGTTGCCTATTGTGGAGTTTTGAAAGATATATTACTTCTTAATTATCATATATTTCAAGTCCCGTTATTTAAGTGTGATTGGGCAAATATTGTTAATGGTGTTAAAGTAGATGATGGGTTTGTTTTGGTTAACCTCCATGAAGGTCAAAGCCAATTTGAAAAGGATCCCTTCATTTTGGCTTCACAAGCAAAGCAAGTGTTTTATTGTAGAGAAAATGAAACGTCTAATTGGTATGTTGTTGGCAAGGCACCACCAAGAGGTTATCATGAGTTACAAACTTATGATGAGAATTATATGCCATCAATACCAAGGAATTTAGGTGGTCTTGAAACTATTATCGACAATGGGAATGAAGATTTGAATTTGCGAATTGATGTTGAAGGCATATTGTGTGATACTTAGTTTAGTACTTTTCTAGTGTTGATTTTCTTAATTCTTATTGTTAATTGTTCTTCGAAGATATTTTGTTATGCAATATTGCTTTATTATCTTAAATTTTATTTTTATGATTTGAAAGCATTTAAGTTAGTTTGATAATTGTGATATGATATATATATATATATATATATATATATATTATCGACGATGGGAACGAAGATTTGAATTTGTGAATTGATGTTGAAGGCATATTGTATGATACTTAGTTTAGTACTTTTCTAGTGTTGATTTTCTTAATTCTTATTATTAATTGTTCATCGAAGATATTTTGTCATGCAATATTGCTTTATTATCTTAAATTTTATTTTTATAATTTGAAAGCATTTAAGTTATAGTATTGAGTTTTGTAATATTACCTTTTACTTTAGTATTTGGTTTTTTTTTTTTTTTTCAGATGTGCTAAAAATATATTTGTAGTTTAATAATTATATTTATAGTTTAATAATTATGATATGATATAGTTAACAACTTATGTGGCAATTTGAGTTGTTGATACTGTTTATTCTTTTTTTTAGCACTAGTTCACACTCTCAGCTGTCACAATTTTTATTTTTTATTTATTTATCTTATCTGCTTATTTGTGGTTGATGGAGCTCCCCGAGTGCTGGCCTGGAGTTTATGCTTGTGTTAAAAAAAGAAAAAAAAATGTAAAGCTGTGATTTTGTATTAGGATAAATTTCAGTCACGTCACTTTTTTTATCACATGAATGATGAATCTTAGCATGATTTGTGGACCAAGACAACGTAACAAATGTATGACAAAGTAGATGACCCCACGTGTCTTTCAAATTTTGAAGTGTTGTTTTTTGTTTGGACAGACAAAAGATAGATAGCACAGTAGTCTTAACTCCCTAGCTAAGTATAGTAATTTCGAATTGATTTCGAATTGATGTTGAAGCATATTTTATGATACTTAATTTAGTAATTTTTTAGTATTGATTTTCTTAATTTTTATTGTTAATTATTCTTTGAAGTTATTTTGTTATGCAATATTGCTTTATTATATTAAATTTTACTTTTATGATTTAAAAGTATTTAAGTTATAATATTGAGTTTTGTGATGTTGTCTTTTACTTTAGTATTTGATTTTGTTTTTCACATGTGCTATAAATATATTTGTAGTTTGAGAATTGTGATAATATATATATATTATTGACAATGGGAACGAAGATTTGACGAATTAATGTTGAAGGCATATTGTGTGATACTTAGTTTAGTACTTTTCTAGTTCTAATTTTCTTAATTCTTATTGTTAATTGTTCATCGAAGATATTTTGTTATGCAATATGGCTTTATTATCTTAAATTTTATTTTTATGATTTGAAAGCATTTAAGTTATAGGATTAAGTTTTGTGATGTTGCCTTTTACTTTAGCATTTTGTTTTTTATTTTTTTTTTCATATGTGCTATAAATATATTTGTAGTTTGATAATTGTGATATGATATATATATATATATATATATATATATATATATATATATATTTATTTATTTATTTATTTCTTTTTGCAGATGTAAGTGAGAAGCTTGTCTTGCCAGAAATATACTCTATACAATAATGGCAGAAGTAAGTAACTTTTTATATATCATTTTTTTTAATATTAATTTATAAAAAGTGGGGATGTTCATTAACTTATTTTTTATTTGTAGTCTTCAAAAAAGGCCGCTAAAAGAGCATTAAAGCAACGTCAAGCAATTTATGCTTCAATAACTCGGAGTAGAAATCGTGGCATTGTTATTACAAATGAAGATTCAAGTTCCAGGAGTGTAAACCCAAATACACAAGATACGCCTAGAGATGGCCCCGGTTCGGTTCGAACCGCCCGGTTCGAACCGAACCGGCGGTTTTGAACCGGAACCTAAGGTTCCGGTTCAAAACCGGTTCCGGAACCGGAAACTGGAACCGGGACACCCGGTCCCGGTTCCGGTTTTTTATTTTTTGGAACCGGAACCGCCGGTTCAAAACCGGTTAGGAACCGGAACCGGCGGTTTCGCCGGTTCCGGTTCCGGTTCCATTTTTTAAAAAAAAATTGAAAAAAAAAAATTTTGCTTCTTAAAAGCAAAAAAAAAAAAAAAAAAAAGGAACCGCCGGTTCCGGTTCCGGTTCCGGAACCGGCGGTTCCACACCGGTTCTAAAGAACCGGTTGAAGAACCGAACCGGCGGAGAACCGCCGGTTCCAAACCGGAACCGGAACCGAGACCCCTACGGTTCCGGTTCCGGTTAGGCCAAAAATGGAACCGGAACCGACGGTTCCAAAACCGGAACCGCCGGTTCCGGAACCTTGGCCATGTCTAGATACACCAAACACACAAGTGACCCAAGAAAGTAATTGTGAAACAAAAAAGAAAACTCGTGGTGTAACTCGCATGGTAAAGTTAAAATTCAATCAACCTGTTGAAGTTGATTTCAATTTGCATGGTCAAACAATAGATGGTTCTTCGATCACGCTTGCATCGTATATTGGATTCTCGCAAGAGAGCATATACCCATTACACTTGAGAGTTGGAAGAAAGTTGATGAGCAAAAGAAAGATATGATCTGGTCATCTCTTTTGGTACGTTTTATTTTATTTTTTAACATATTGAAAAAAATTATATTCTTAGTTTTTAACAATTTGATTACTTTTTTAAATAATTATAAAATTATTTGTTCTTATTTTTATTTTTGTTAATTATATAGCAATACTTCAAGTTACTAGACTCTAGTAAGGATTACATTTTTAAAAAAATGGGGGGTCGATGGAGACAATACAAATCTCGTATCACGAAAAAGCTTATAGAAGCAAGTCAAGGACCTAGAAAAAAACGTGCGTTGAAGTTGTTGAAGCCCAAAAATGTAACCAATGCAGGAAATTGGAATGAATTTGTTAAACAAAGAACATCAGAACAGTTTAAAGTAAGCAATACTAAACTCTTGCAGAAAGTAAATAACATTTTATTTTCCTTAATACAATTTTATTACTTTGTTTATCAATTTCTTATATTTGCTTATTGTAGGAAAGGAGCAAGAATTTTCGTGCTATGCGATTAAGTCAAAAGACACAGCACACCACAGGGAGAATGGGTTATGCTCGATTGCATCATATCATAGGTTGAATTTTCATAATCTATAAATTCTAAATATATAAGAAATCATAATTTTTATTTGTTATTATTGTTATTGTTATTACTACTAATTGATATTTTGATTCTTCTAATGTAGAAAAATGAAGCTAAAGAGAAAGGAAAAGATCCAGAAAAGATTACAAGGGTTGATGTTCGGATTGAAGGGCATAAAAGAAAGAAAAACAAGCCTTTAAGTGAAGCAGTGCAAACTACTATGGTAAAATCTTTATAAATATTAAATTATACAATTACTATTATAACTTAAATGTTAATTGACCCTTATTATTAGGATGAAATTAATCAATTGCGAGAGTCAACATGCCCTCCAAATGACAACAACATCAATGAAGACTCTCTTGTAAAAGTCTTAGGAGCAGAGAAGCGTGGGAGAGTTAAAGGCCTTGGATTTGGAGCTACATCGTCACGGGTACAGACACAAATTCAATCCGGGGGAAGAATTAAACAATTGGAGGCGGAGTTGAAAGCTACAAATGACCAAGTGGCAAGTCTTAAAGATATGATAATGAAACAAAATGACCAGGTAATATGTGAAGTATATGTAAAATTTCAATTTATATAATTATTTTATTTCTAGTTTTACTAAAAAAATGTATTTCTTTAATTAAGTTATTAAATAGAGGTGTACAAATGGAAGATGCGGTGGGTTCTCATGTATATACTCCTCCTCATGTATTTACGCCTCAGGTTTAAATCTTGCCTTTTTTGTCCTTATATTTTTAATCATATATAGTACTTTGACACTTATATCTTATTATTTTAATTGTTTTTTCAGTCCCAACATGGGAGTGTTCCAATGACGCAAGACATGTCAAAATTTGAAAATGCACGATGTCATTTGTTACATTGGTACCCAGAAGATGATTCTGAAGATCAAATTGTTGCTGAAGGTAGGATTTCAAGTACAAATTCAAAAGATAAAATCCACAACATGCCTCTTGGAAAAGGCTATTAGGAGAGTTTGGATCGATGCAGTTTCCATTGATATTAAAGTATGCCGATCTACAGATGAATACGAAATGCTTTCACAAGCTGTTGGAAGTAGTGTTGCATGGCTCAAAGATTGTATTAAAATATTGTAGAATAAGTAGTTGTGTTTTTGGTAAAGATGGGTGACATGGAGTTACGGTGGAGGATATGTGGATATACTTTTGACACATATGAAGTTGATTTTGTTATTGCTGTCATTTTGTCTAACACATTTTGGGGTTGACACTTAGACATTTTGATTTTGGGTACTTGCCACTTAGAGAATTTTGTTTGGAAATGTTATTATGGTGACATTGATCATATTGATATATTGAATTTGGTGAAAAAAAACTATAATTTGTACATTTTAATTTTATCATATAAATTGTAATCTTGTACTTGTACAATTCATATCTTTTATAGGTATTTTTTAATTGAAAATCTAAAATGGTTCGTAAAAATAATATTGGTTTTTTGTTTTTACAAATAAAATTTTTTTTGGCAACACACATAAAATGTTATCTTAAACAGGCTTTTGACAACACATATTGTATGTTGCCTTATACAGCTTTTTTGGCAACACACAAAACAATGTTGCGTTATATAGCCTTTTTGGCAACATGCAATTTAATGTTTCCTTACATATACCCTTTTAGCAATATACGTACATGTTGCCATATACATACTTTTGGCAACATACATCTAATCTTGTCTTTAAGTGATACAGCAACGTACCGATTATGTTATTTTAAATGGTTATAGCAATGTACATAATTCGTTGTAGTAAAGATGATGCACGTTGCTAAAAACATACGACAACACACTATGCGAGTTGCAAAAAGCTTACGGTAACATTCAATGTGAGTTGCGAAAAAGCGGCTGGACTTTTAGCAACATGGCCGTCAGCAACGTTTGACCGTTGGTTGCTAAAACGTTCGGCAACGCATTTTGCACGTTGCGGTATGTCATTTTTCTTGTAGTGAATGAAAATATACCTCAATAATGTTGTAGCAACAAATTGTTAAGAGAATATTTTTGACCGTATTTGTCCTTAGAAATAGTTCGGTCATTACTAAGGAACATTTTGGTCGGAAATAATATATATCACCGATGACTATTATTGTAACACCCCCTGACCCGACCCGTCTGGATCGATCCAGGGAGCGCTACTGGGTTTTCAAAACTTTCTCAATTCACTTCATAAATTTTCAAACCAATGTGAGCCCATCAAATAAATTTTCAAACCATTGGAAAACCACATAGTTTATAATTTAAAAACATTTTCGAGTGAACCCATCAAATCATATTTTCAAAATTTCGGCAGAGTTTCCTTTATTTTTCGGATTTTCCTAAAACCTGTTTTCAACAAAATAAATTCAACACAATTTAATAATAACACTTCTATATCCACTTTCAAAACCAATGCGCACTCTGCCGTTTAGTGCGACTTTTCAAACAAAATATAATAATTCATCAATTAAATATTTACAAACCTTTACAAATAAAAATAGAAACCATAATATTATTTACAAAACATATATATACATATCGAATGTACATACTTCTGTATATGCATGCGAATCCAAGAATAACATACAAAATTTTATAACTACCCAATAACGGTCGAGACTCTGACTTTTTCAATCTGTAGGTACCTCATCTCTACTCTTGCTGTCCTTCAAGATCCCTGTTACCTACGCGTTATAAAAACAACTAACGTGCTAAGCATATAGCTTAGTGGGTGTACACTAAACTCAAGTATTAAAAAAAAAATCATAAACAGCTTTTCTTAATAAACAAAATATCACAATATAATCATATATAAACATATTACGATGCAAATCATTTTCAGAAATAAAACTGATGAAATCAATTCTATATAAATAACTCATTACAATTCATAATCCAGGACGTATAAAATCATTTATATTATAATCATAAACGTATAAAAATCAATTCCGAATTTCACTTAGAAACATATTATTCAAATCACTTCAATTCTGGCCCTCTAGAATACCCAACATAAACCAGGACTGGAATATGGGTCGTTCGACCACAGTGACTATCTGTCGAACATAGCTCCCACCCTAGGACGAATCCTAAAAGTGGTACGTATCTCCCTACCCTAGGACCGAGGGTTCGGACCTTAGAGAGGTACATATCTCCCCATCCTAGGAACGAATCCTTAGGAGGGTACGTGTCTCCCTACCCCAGGACAAATCCGTGAGGAGGTACGTGTCTCCCTACCCCTGGACGAATCCATGAGGAGGTACATAAATCATCAATAGCAATGTCAATATCGGTGCAGTACTGCTCACTGAACCCAGCTGGTATACCAACCTCCTATATCCATTTCTATGTCTAAGTATCCTATGGCCGTTTCGATAAAACATTTTCAAATAGCCACTATAATTTACTATCAATGGTCACTCAATAAATTCAAACGATATTCTCAAAATATACATATATGATTTTCATGAAAGGTAATCAAGATTCAGACAATATTTTAACACGAGTAATGTTAATGAAATCGTAATAATTGAAATACGATTGAAATACGAGTAAAATACGATCAAAATATAAAATCATTCCAAAGAATTTATTATAAACACATCATAACAAAATTCTTCAAATAAGTCGCAGATTCAAATTAAAACTACTTAATGCTTTTTGTAAAGAATTCGAAAACGGTGGTACACCAACTTGGATACCGTTTCCTTTCGACAAATCGCGTTTCTAGTTTTCTTTTTACTTCCCTTTCTCTTTCTCCTTCACTTTCCTCTTCTCTTTCCTTCCTTTTCTCTTCTTCTTCTTCTCCTTCTTCTTCTTCTTCTTTCTTTCTTCTTCTTCTTTTTCTTCTTCTTTCTCTTCTTTCTTCTTTTTCTCGGTCTCTCTTTTCCCTTTCTGTTTTTCTGTCTGTCTTTTTCAACCAGGTCGCGGTGCTCACTGCCAAGAATCACCATTTTTCATCGCGAGCAGCTCATCGCGATCTGGTCGCGGTGAGTGGTCGCGATACTCACTGTCTCAGTTTTTCACTCTTCTCTTCGTACATCGTTTTAATTACGTTTTGCACCCCTCATATCATAAATTTTTATATCCATATATGCAAAATTAATCATTCGAAATCCGGGATGTTATAATTATGGTTACAAAAACTTCTATTTCCAAGGAGCTTCACTGTCAGAAATAATATATTACAGAGAGAGATTGCGATTGGAATAAAATATTATCAAGGAGAATCATAGTCAGAAAAAATATATTATTGACGAGATTCGCAGTCAGAAATATTGTATTACCAAGGAGCTTTACAGTAAAAACTAAGGTAAAGTTGAGAAAAATGACCATTGAAAATAATGTATTATTGATGAGATTTATAGTCGGAAATATTATTTTATCGAGGAGCTTTATAGTTGAAAATAATGTATTACTGAGAAAAATTATTGTTAGAAATTTTGTATTATCCATGAGATTTTCTATTGGAAATATTGTACTATTGACTAGCTTCGTTGTTAGAAAAAATATATTACTGAGAAATACTATGGTATTACCAAGATGCATCACATTTGGAAATAATGTATTATTGAAGACATTTGCATTTAGAAATACTATATTACGAATGCGCTTTGTGATTGAAAATATTGTATTACCGAGCAACATTACAGTTGGAAATAATTTATCTCTAATGATGTAGTTCCATGAGAAATATTTTTTTCCTTTTAAGGAATTATTAGAAATGATATATTAGTAAGATAGATAGTGATTAGAAATAAAATAGTACCGATAAAAAATAACTTATTATCCAGAAATATTATCTAAATATAAAAGCTATAAATATCTACTAATATTCTACTAAATGAAAGTAAGTATAAAAATAAAATTAAACACTTTATCAAATCATTGACAGCAGTATCCAATGTATCATGTGAAATTAAATACTCAAGTTTCAACAAAAATATGCATAAAAAAAAGAACAAAGTTTTTTTTCCAAATGTTTAAAGGTAGAATCATATAATAGAGACAATGAGTAGACATCAAATTGAATTATTGAACTCTCCTTCAATGTGAACATTTAAATTTTCAGTGGCATTATCCTGCATAATGAAATATAATATTTTTTAAAATCATATATAATTTCATAAAACAAACTAAAGATAATAATAATAATTTTTAAAAAGAATAAGGTAGTACTACTGGTGGTAAACTCCGTGTGTCATCATTTGAAGTAAATTTTGTAATTCATGTACCAAATTTGACAAATTGTAAATTTGTTCCTTCATGGTTTTCACTTCATCATGACGCTCTAAGCAAGTACGCTTATGGCAATTTGTACTAGTGGAGGAACCGAATATATCACTAGGTTTTAGGCCAGCACATAACCCAAGAACACCACCATGACTAGATTTTCCGATAACCTCCTGATATATCTCCCATTCTTTTACCCTTGGAATTTCAGTTTGAGGAGCAGACTTTTGTGACTCCATTTTTTTCTAAAATAAATAATTTACGCATAAATATATGCATCTTTTAAATAAAATAAAAAGAAGAAATATCATGTAGTTGATGATTGAAAAGAATATATAATATAGGACAACTTACGTGCATATGCTCCGCTTTATCACTAGCGCAACCGCCGTCTTTCTTATAGCTATGAAGCTTTTTGAAGAACTCAAATGGGGAAGGTTCATTTCCAGTTTGATCAAACTATATTTAAAATAAAAATAAAAAACAAAAGAAAAGAAAAGATTAAATGGAATAAACATATATTATTCATTTCCAATTTACAAATGTATTGTAAATAACCACAATATATATACAAATTTCAAAGTATATTAAGGGTTAAAATAATTGTTACCTCTTCCTTTCCATATTTTGCCATTATAACAGAGCCTGAAGTATGAACTACTATTGCATTAGCTGCAATTACTTTTATTTCTAGTACTTTTATCCTTACAAATATCATAAGAAAGTTAAACAAATAATAAATAATATTTCAATCACAAATATCATGAGTATTATTTTCAAATTAGTTTATCTGCCACTCTTTAGAAAGTCAAATATCAATCAACTTTGACCATACTGAAACATCAATCTAACTTGGACCATTAGGGTATCGTTCTGCCTTGTCATGAAATGATCAAAAACACCACGTCTTATACTCGACATCCATTCTAAATATCAAATTTTAACATGTGCATCAAATGCTGCCCTCTACACTTCCTCATAATATGTATTATCGAAGTTGCACTTAAAATGTGCATATAATGTGTCCCATTCTTCTTTGTGGTATAGACCGAATATTACCCAAGGGCCTTTCATGGATTGCTTGAATAAAATACATAAATTACTATTACACATTATTTTATTAGTCAATCATCATAAAGTACAAAATATTACAACCTTTAAAAAAATATCGACTGATTTTTTACCTGTTATCATAAACTTCAATCGTCATGCCTTGTCCCTTAATTCCTTTATCCTTTCCTCTACTTTTTCTTTTAACGGAACCAAAATCCGTCACTATAAAATAAACATCGAAAAGAAATAATCAATTGATATATAAGTCCAAATTGGCATATAACAGAAAAAATAAAATCAAAACAGTATAAATATTTTTACCTTTTGAGTTAAGTTGAACATCAGAGCATAATTCTTGAGACGTTAGTAAGTGATACCATCACAGAATCATATAGTTACTCAGTAGAAGCACTAGTAACACGCTTGTTTCTCCTTGTTACGACCATAATAGAATCATGTTGCTCGGCGGAAGTATTAACATGACGCTTGTTTCTTCTTGTCATGACTATCATTTATAATATTTAATGTATATATACAAAATTTGGATATTATTGATAGACACTAAAACATATTGATATTTCAAGAAGTACTGAAATCATGAAGAAAATCCAATCCAGTCAACTTCACGATCATCTAATTAGTTTGGCACCAACCTATCAAAACAACATTACAACGTAAATAACAAGATATCTAAATAAATAAAAACTCTAACTACAACAAATAAATAGGTATACAATAAATCAGAATTATGATATTATGATATTATATTCTAACTCGATTATGTTGAAGTTTTTTTAACGACACAATTTATAACGACAGTGCATGGTTTATAATGTCCATTCCATTTTCCAATGCATTTGTGATATGGACAACAAAATCGACTACACTCCAAAGTCTTTTCTTGATTGAATAAATATTAAAATACTTATACAAACAACAATCATACAAGAGCTTCTTTAACTCATACTTAATCGGTATTAACCAAGTACATTACACATCCTTAAAATTCTTCACCAAAAATTTGGCATATAAAAACAAAACCTTTTCTTTTTCTTTTTGTGACTTCTGAAAGAAGTGAGCTAACACCTGATTTCAGGCAAGCAGATAAGTGTTTGATAGAAATACTGAATTGTTCGATGAAAAGCCTAAGAGAGTAAATCAGTAAAGCTGATCACCAAGCTTTCCTATTTTATCAATGGTGATTTCTGAGAGTGAATTAAGAGAAATCTAGAGGAAAGTTAGTTGCTGGATTCATTGAATGACTGACTGAAAATAGCAGGCAGTTTTTTTACAATATCAAGTTTTAATCTTAGCTACAAACTTTAACATCTTTTGATCTCAGCCATTGAACCTTAACTAAATTTCCTGACAATAATAACTGCCTAATTAATATTAATAGCATGTGTAACACCTCACTAATAAATCACAGACCATCAGACCATCTGCTGCTGATGCTTTTAATAAGTCTGATCTTGATCAAGATGGCCAATTGATCATGTGCAGCTGCTCTCTCGATTGTGCTGGAGCACCATAGTGACAATAATGAGCCAAGCTGCATTGTATCTTAGGTGTCATTGAATCACAAGGAAGCTTGCTTGAGTCAGCAATTCCAAGCTTCTCTTATTTCTTGCTAATGCTGGTAGTTTCAGAATTATTGCTGGCAGCAGGTATTGTAACTCTCACATCCACCTTCAAGATGAACTATGGCGAATGAACCACATTCAACTTGGAACATAAAGTCCAAAAACAATATGTAGTTAATGGCTTGGTGAGTACATCTGCAGTCTGATCAGCTGTAGGGATGTATCTAACTTCAAGAAGACCTACAGCAATTTTGTCCCTAACAAAGTGAACATCAATTAAAAAAAAATAAAAATAATTTTTAAAAAATAATGAACCACATGAGATCTGGTCCATTAGATGGGATAAAAATATCTTCATCCAATGGACCAGATTTTTTAAAGATGATGGTTCCATATTTCTGGAATCATCTCACTTCTTCTTCTTCTTCTTCTTTTTTTTTTTTTTTCTTCTTCCATTCTCTACTTCTTCTTCTTTTCGGAATCGCTTCACAGAGAGCTCTCTCTCGGTTGTATGAGGTAGAGGAGTATTTTTTTTTTTGTCTCTTTGATTGTGGAATCTGAAGATCTGAACTTCTAAAGCTTGTGAAGAGTGTTTTTTTTTTTTTTTTTTTTTCTGGATCTGAAGCTTGCGAAGAGGATTTTTGTTTTTGGGTTACTGGTTGAAGTTTTTTTCTTTCTTGCTTATTTGGAGTTTTTTTTTTTTTTCTAGATCTGAAGCTTGCGAAAAAGCTTTTTTCTTTCTATGTTACTTGTAATACACCCTCCCAATAGTTTGTACTATACACGTATATGTATTGTAATATATTTTTTCCAGAATTTATTATACAGTACACATAAGAATAAATATGCATTTGTTATAAGTAAATTGAATGTTAAAAGTATTAACAGTGCTATAATATAATTTATTGTACGAATCCGAAGATTTTCGGAAAGGTGTTTGGAGACCCAGAAAAGTTACGAAATGCATCTGGATGGATATTAGAGGCCTGAAATGCACTCCTAGAACCTAAACGGCACTTCTGAAGGAAATCCGGACGATTCCGGTAACATCCGAATATTTTCGGAATCAATCCGAAAACTATTATGGGAAACCAAAACAATGTTTGGAACGGTTTCGGAAGATTAGTAAAGTTCTGTAAAGTATATACAAAATCCAATTATAAGTTTTAGAGGTCATAGGAAGGATTTTCCATAAATTCAAAGTATTAGTGATATTTTTGGAAGTCAAATAATAAACATGAGATGGTGTAGTTTGAATTGGTGTTTCAAATGAGATGGTGTAATTTGATTGATTGATGGAAAGGTAAATTAGGTGGATTAAAATAAGGTGTACAAGTGGACCAATCAAGGTAAACCATATGGAAAAATTAGTTTAAAAGTGAGTGGATTTTTATGGAATGATATAAGTTATTATATGGAAAAATTTTCCCTAAAGAAGCACAATTCATGCATGTGAAATAAAAATGAACCAATCATGAAGTGCCAAGTCAACAATTAGTGGATGGAATAATTAATGAAATGAAATGTGATTGGTGAATTAGTTTGTAAATTAAAAGATTGTTGACCAAATTCATATGATTAAATTGTATATTGGTGGCCATTTTTTTATTTTAAAATGTCAAAGGGCAAGTTGCAATTAATTGAATTTATTTAGGCATGATAAGTGGAATTCCACTCACAAAGATAAACAAGTCAAACCAAAAAAAACAAACAATAAAACAAAAGAAGAGAGCTAACTGTGCATCAAGAGGAAGAAAGAAGATTCGAGAGAAAAAGAGAAAAGAAGCAAGTCCGTCGAAGAATAAAGAAAGAAGAAAGGAGAAAAAGAAAATAGCGACCGAAAGAGAAGAAAAGGAAGGAGAGTGAGAGCAGCAGCCGGCCAAGAAAAGAGAAAGGAAAAAGAGAGCAGTTCGGCCAAGCAAAGGAAGAAAGAAGAAAAAGTAAAAGGAAGAAGAAGAAGAAGAAGAAGAAGAAGAAGAGTCAAGGAGGACTTGATTGGATTTGAGTTGATTCAAGTGGAAATCAAGTGGGTAAGGTAAAGGAATCATCAAAAGAATCATCAAAGGAATCATCCATTGAGATTTACCCAAACAAATAAGGTAAGATTTTGAGGATTTTATGATTTTGAGTTTAGATTTTTAAATTGAGATATTATTTGAGTAATTGGGGTGTCTTTGAATTAATGATTGCATGAATTGGAATGTATTGTGTAGGGAATCAAAATAGCTCTCAAATTAGTGAACTAGCATTAAGAAGTTTTGTTATGTTGTGTTTGTTAGTTGATAAGAGATTTCGTTTGAGTTGATTTTAGTGTAGAGATTTCAATTATAGTATGATAAGGTATTAGAATTGGTGTATGTGTGTTTGTGAGACAAATTGGTGCTTAGAAATTCAAGTAATCATGTTGATTTTGGATGCTTGAAATTCGGTCAAGAAGAGGAATTGTATTGTAACACCCCCTGACCCGACCCGGCTGGATCGACCCAGGGAGTGCTACCGGTTTTTCAAAACTTTCTAAATTCATAAATATTTCCAAAATCATTGTGAGCCCATAGAATAAATTTTCAAAACATTGAAAAACCATAGAGTTTATTATTTTGAAAATCATTTTTTAGTGAGCCCAATCAATAAAATTTTTTATAAAATTTCAGCAGAATTCCGTTTGTTTTTCGGATTTCCCAAAACCTGTTTTTCAAATAAAATCCCAAATCACAACAATGCACAAAAACACTTCAAATATCATTTCAAACATTTGCGCACTTTGCCGTTTAGTGCGACTTTCCAACACAGTTTATAAAATAAAACAATTCCGACTTTAATATTTACAAACATTCTAATAACAAAAGACAGAAATCATAAAATAATTAATTACAGGACATAATTACAAAACATATTTACAAATCCTCCGTATATGCATGCTTTCAGAATATATACATATAACAACAATATAGCTACCCAACTGTGATAACTCTGGGACTCTGTCAGCAAATCTCTCTCTCTTCAGTCTTTAGCTTTTTCGGGATCCCTGGTACCTACGCGTTAGAAACAAAACTAACGCGCTAAGCAAAACTGCCTAGTGGGTGTACACTTAACATAAATGACAATATAATATAAAACAGTATAGCTAAAACAATATCTCGTAAATCAGAAATTCAGAAATGTAATTAGACAGTAAAGCTTATAAACAGAATTGTTCAGAAATATAAATATCTGTATAAAACAAACATTTCTCAAATACTAAAACTTTATAAACATACAATATGTCAAAACTTTATGGACTTCAGTTCAATATCATTTCTTTATTTCCAAACACTTTCTGCCCATAAATTCTAAATTTGGCCCGTGATACACATAACAGGGTGTACAGGACTGGATTACGGGTTTTACAGTCGGGTTTCCTATTTCATATGAAATGGTATCCCTATATAAACAGTCGGTTTCCCATTTCACGAAGAAATGGTATCCAGGTATTCTCACAGTCGGTTTCCCATTTCACAAGGAAATGGTATCCGTGGTAAACAGTCGGTTTCCCATTTCACGAAGAAATGGTATCCGTAATCAATGATCAGAGACAATACGGTGCAGTACTGCTATAAATTCACCCAATTGACATGTCAATCTCCTATATCCCAAATATCCCTATACATATATCAGGGCCACACAATTTATCATAACAAATCAGTTCTTTGGTGGTAGAAATTAACGATAACTATTTTAAATCAAAATTCATAAATAAGAAAATCAAACAACAACTGGAAATCGGATTTTCGAAACACACAAGTTTATTCAACATTTCACAATAATAAAATAAGGCACAATCACTCAACAATATTTAAACAAAATGCAATACGAGTATATTCACAAACCAATACGAATATATAAAATCCATAACGATATTTTTAACATACTAAATCAAAACTTTTTATCAAAATAAGTTCGAAATCGTGTGTACACCAACCTGGATACCGTTTCCCTTCGACGAATCGCGTTTCCACGATTTTCTTTTCCTTTCCCTTTTCTTTCTCTTCCACCTTTCCTTTCTTTCTTTTCTTCTTCTTTCCCTTCTCTTCTTCTTCTTTTCTTTTTCTTCTTCTTTTCTTCCTCTTCTCCTTCTCTTCTTCCTCTTCTTCTTCTTCTTTTCTTTTCTTTTTCCCTCTCTCTCTCGGTCTCTCTTTTTCTTTTTTCTGTTTTCTGTGGCTTCTGCGAGAAGCTAAATTTTTTTTTTTATATTTTTCGGTCGTCGCGACCTGTAGTCGCGCCACCAGGTTGCGGTACTCACTGGAGCGTTTCCACCGCCTTCATTGCGAGCAACCATGGTCGCGCTGGTGGTCGCGTTGCTCACTGCCAGAATTTGACATTTTCATCGCGAGCAGTTCATCGCGACCTGTGGTCGCGGTGACTGGTCGCGATGCTCACTGCCAAAAATCTCATTTTCCACCGCGAGCAAGCCATCGCGATGCTCTCTGCTTCAGTTTTCCTTTTTCTTGCATCATTTTTGGACCGTTCCATCTGGTCCACCTGGAAATCATAAAATAAACATACTTTTAATTACATTTACACCCCCTCCAATCACAAAATTTATTTTCACATATATAAAATTAATTATCCGAAATCCGGGATGTTACATGTATAATTGATATGTGTTCAATTAAATTGATATGGTTTATAGTAAATTAAATGTAATTGGTTGTGTTGTATAAGAAGAAATTGAGAAAGAAAGTGTAGAATGTGTTTTTATGAGTTTGATTTGTGAAAAACATGTTGCTTTAGTGTACTTGTGGTTGGATTTAAGTGCTTTTAATGGCCTTAAATAATTAATGGGCAAGGATATGTGAATGGGGAATGAATAACACATATATTAGTACATTAGTTTGCCTATAATTGAGTAATAGTGGCTTGAGTTTTAAGTAGCTTAATAGAGTTGTAGTATTTATATTAATGATTGATTTAAAATATATTGTTTTAGGGAGAAATCACCATAGTGTGGGAGAAGAGGAAACATATTAGAAAAGAGCTTTGCTATTGAGGAGCTTGAAATTGGTAAGTGTAAAACTATTTTTAAGTAAAGTATATTTTATTTTAGTAACATATTTTATGTGAGTGTTTAAAGTATTTATATGCTTTATGCAAGTTTATAGAAAGTTATTGTTTTCAAGTGAGTGCAAAATTATGTTTTTGATTTATATGTATTTTAGTATGTTTTCAAGTTGATTGAATTACATACCTTTATTTGTTTATATGTATTTTATAATTTAAATAGAAATTGATGCCCCAAATGTATTTCAATTGAGGTATTTTTATATTTCAGAAATTCTGAATTTATTTTCACTCAAAAAAATGTTTATGCATGAGGTTTTGTTAAAGAAATATGTTTTATTTATACTTCAAGCTTTTAGATTAAAAATTAGTTTCTAAAGTAAAAAAAAAAAAAATTTTAAAACCCATGGATTTCCCATCAGAACAGAAACAGAGATTCAGATTATGACCCGGCCGGAATACCTTGATTGTGTGGGGCAAGTGTTGGGAGGGCATGTCACTAACCAGGGGGTTGAGTCTATCATGTTCAGTGAGTCGCCCTCACATTTATGGGGTATTATCTCGCTATATGTAGGCGACGCAGAATTCCGCCATATAGCCAGTGAGATGTCTTATTTCAAATGTCACGGTGAACAGCGTCAGTTAGTCGCCTCGTGACCCCACTCATATGGTACGGCGCCAATTAGTCGTCCTATGAGTCAGAGCCAGAGCTTTATGGGTTTCATTGGAAGTTTTTAGATATAGAAGCCAAGCCAGAAATATTTTACGGATTATCAATGCAGAATATTAAATTTAACAGAAATAATTGAATATATATTTTGTTTATGCTTTAGTATTTACTAAAGAGCTTTTGTACATTAGGCTTTGCTACATTTCAGAAAACAGATTTCAGTACAGATTTTCATAAAACAGATTTCAGAACAGTTTTTATTAAACAGATTGCTTTTCAGTACAGTTTTTTTAGGGAAATAGATTTTAGTACATTGATTTGAAGATACAGATTTTCAGTATGTTAGCTTTTTATGAAAAAGATTTCAGTATAGTTTTATGAAAAAGATTTTAGTACAGATTTCAGTATAGTTTTCATAAAACAGATTTCAATTCAATTTTCAGAAAACATAATAAGATATATTACTTTGCATTTCAGTACATTGCTTTCAGTAAAAAGATTGTAGTACAGTTTTCAGAGAAAAGAATGTATTATTATTACTTATTTCAATATATTGTTTTCATAAAATAGAATAAGTTTTATTACTATACATTTTAGTATAGTTT
Source organism: Xanthoceras sorbifolium (assembly GCA_003430845.1). Lineage (NCBI taxonomy): Eukaryota > Viridiplantae > Streptophyta > Magnoliopsida > Sapindales > Sapindaceae > Xanthoceras > Xanthoceras sorbifolium. The sequence goes on from CM010614.1 coordinate 1,172,228, forward strand.
TTCAGGAAACCAGAAAAGTATTATGATTATTATTTATTTCAGTACAGATTTCAGAAAACGGATTAATATTCTTTTCAATATAGCTTTCAGGGAGGTTTAATTAGAAACATTTAACTGTTTAGAAACTAATAACACTCACTGAGTTCGTTTAGCTCATTATATTTTTATATTTTATAAACCAACCTCCCAGGTACAGGTACAGACGTTGCAGGGACTCCTATAACCAGCAAGACTAGTCAGACATTGCTGTGACTATTTTTAAGAATATGTATTATGTTTTATTTGTAACGTTTATGGAAAATGTATATTGTTAAAGTGCAATAGTTTATAATTGAATTACAAATATTTTTAGTTATATTTTGAAAACAATACTACATGGTTGTGGTTGATTTGAGACGGACCAGAGGTCCTGTGGTAGTTGAGAAAATAAAAATTAGAAGTGTACAGTTTCTTATGTAGGTCTCCTAATTTTGGTAAATTTTAGAAAAAACAGTGGAGACTCTGCCGAAATTTAAAAAAAAAAAATCTACTCAGATTTTCAGGATAAGTAACGGCTTAGCTTCACGGAAGCCTTTCAGCGGGACAAGCCTTGACTGAAAAGATACCGTGGGGTTACCGGCAAGCCGCCTAGCGTAAGGTAGTAGCTTAGGGGCCTGTCATTACTAGTTGAAGTTTTTTTTTTTTTTTTTCTTGCTTACTTGGGTTTTTTTTTTCTGGGTTAATGGTTTCAAATGACACTTGTTTGAAGTTTAAAGTTTTTTTTTTTTTGCTGGGTTGATTTTAGTATCTCAACTAGCTCTTCACATCTCAACAATAGTGGTGGTGTTAGTGGTAATATTGAGAGTAATAGTAGAAAATACTTGTTGTGATGATTTGGTTGATGAGTATTTTATATTTTCTGATAATGAAAATGAAGATGATGAAGTTTTTTTTTTTTTTTTTTTTTAAACAGAGGATGATGAAGATGAAATCTGAAAACACTAGTTTGTGTTTTTTTTTTTCTTTTTTTTCTTTTTTTTGTTTAAAAGTAAAGGAAGAAGAAGATAAGAGAAGATAAAAAAAAATTGGAAGAAGAAGAAGATAAGGGAAGAAGAATTGGAAAAAAAAAAACAAAAAGAAGAAGAAGAAGAAGGAGAAGAAGAGAAGGGAAACAAGAAGAATATGAAAAAAAAAACTAATTTTTTTATATAATTAAATATTATATGAATATTAAAAATATTTTGTTAAATAAAATAAAATGGTAAGGGTAGAATGGTTTTTTCAACTAAAATATTAACTTTAGTGTGAGTCAACCGTTTGGTCAACGAAATCGAGGGGTAATTTGTGCAATAAACGGAAAAGTTGTCAGCAAATGCAATAACGCCATTCAACGGGGATGTTAGTGCAATTAACCCTAAAATATTTATACTATTTTTTAAAAATAAATATAATTAATTTTAAATAATAATATTTATATTTTTATAAATATTAATATATAACTTTTTAAATAATATTTTAACAAAATATACTATTGTCCCAAACTGTGAGGCGGAACAAATTGTCCTGCGTCAGCGGGACAATTTATCTCGCCTTATCCTATTGAGGCAGTTGCACGAAAAATCTCATGCAGCTGCCAATCGTGGGATTGGACTGGGAATAGTCCAATCCCAGTGCAGTCCCACATAACAAATAGACCATAAGTAATATAAATAACCCTATAAAATATAAATACAAAATATTCTAGTAATATAAAAAGGGCTAATTACAATGATACCCCTGTGGTTTGGCATAATATCACAGATATTACAAGTATAGCATTTTTTTACAGTTAATTACCCTGACGTTTTAATGTTGCTACACAAACATCCCCTGCCGTTAGTGTCAGAGCGTTACCGTCAATGTGTCAGACCACTTTTAGGGGTAAAATGGTAAAGTTGCCTGATATTTTTAGACGCAATAAATGCATGTCAATAAAGAAAATAATAAAAAAAATAAGAAATTAATTTTAAAATAAAAAAGTTGCATAACATGACAATTGAGTATGGAACACTCAAGAACCATTTTGAAGAGTGAAGACTTCACCGCCATTTCTCCTCTTTGGTGCTAATAACACTTGTCCATCACAACAACACACACTTATATCTTAGTTTCTTTCATTGTTGAACACACACTCACAACAACACCGCCATTGTTGAACCTCCATTTACAACCGTTTACGAAGTGAAGTCGCGTTGGGAAGACTGTTGTCATGTTGACAAAGGTTTATCGGTATGCGTTAGTCCATTTTGATGCTTGTCATTTGGAAAGAAAATATTTTTGTTGATTTTTTTAAACACAGTATATGGGTGTTGCACAATCTATGGTTTACTGCACATGCATGCTACTGTTTTAAGAGTTTGATAATTGAAATTAGTGATAGGTTCAGTGGACATCAACATAAACAATTTATTTGATTTATTTAATTTATTTATTTATTTTTATTTCCATTTTGATTGGAAACCATTTCCGTTTCCTTTTCAAGTTGACCAGTTTCCATTTTTTGTTTTCTGGGTATGTAATATTTTAGTGAAAAGTATTTTTGTTATTTTAAAGTAGATTATGATTTTATAGACACATTTTGTATGGTATTACACGAATCTTTTGGTGGGTTTACTCGAAGGGAGTGAATTTTAAATTGTGAGGTGGGTTGCTTTGTTATATGGTTTGCTGCAATTTCAAAGTCTTAAATTCAGTGTCTTTTATCTCAGGATCAACATAAATATTGTCTTTTGCCTGATAGTAGTTTGGATAGAATAACTATCATGTGTTCGATTTTAGATTCTGGTTGAATATATAGGTTGACTAACAAGCCTTGGAACCCAAAATCCTTTAACTGAACTCAAATATTTTGATATCATAGATTATATGATTTAATTAGCAAGCATTTAATATGTCTAATTTATATAAAACTCCTAAAATTTAGAGACATTTCACTTTATACATACTTAAATGAAAACAGATTTTTTTGGGTTAATGTGACTTGTTGTGCTCTATGCTTAGTTTAATGCTATTATGGTGGGATTTCATTGTCACCTAAGATCTCGGCTATGCTATTATGCTTAGTTCAATCCTGAGATAATACAATTATACTGTAATATGTCCAACCACAGTTGTTGAAATGTCTTCAGATGGTCAGAATTTTTTTAATGTTTTTGTATGAAGAATTTGTTATTCTGTTATATATTTAGTTGTCTAATTTAAATATGACAGTTTAGGCCTAATGTTAGAACTGAAAAGCTGTTTGGTAATTCTTTGGGTTTTTTAAGCTACGGTCATAGATACAAATAACACTAAGGAATTTAGCTTCTCAATAGAATTTATATCATTACATTCAATCCATTTATACCTTTTTATTTTTTTATTTTCTTGGATATTACTCTATTACAATATTTCGGTCATATGTGTTTTGTGTGTTTACAGCATAAGTGTTTACATTATTTCAGTTCATATGTATGTATAGCATATGATTTTATTTACATTAGGGTCTGATATGAATGTTATTTAAATTGTTTCAAAATTTTGAGAATGGACATAATATTACGAGTAATATATGTGGGCATTTTGGTGGAATATCAAGTTCCTCGTCCAGAAAGTTACAGTGTGGCAGCCCTATGTGCTAATGTTTATATGAGGGCATGTCTGCCATGAAGGCGAGAAGTTTAAACTAGAGGCCAAGTGAGTGGACAGTACAGAAGGGTTGAAGATAATGCTAATTTGCAGGAAATTTTCTTACTGTATAAGGCTAGAGGACTGAAAATAGTAAGGTTGTTAATGGAGTCACTGCCACTAAAAGTAGTACCTCCTGCTGAATTTGTCAACCAAGAAGATTCGTGTGAACTAGAAGAATCTGACTCTGGCCCCAGCCTAGTGGAGATTTCATCCAGTTCAGAAGACAACGAAGGTTCCATTTATTTCTCATCGTCAGTTGAAGATGAGGATTACGTACCAGACAATGAGAGCAGCTCTGCAACAAGCACAAATTCAAACACACAATTAGAAGGGTCAGGAGGTGCAGACAACAATGAAGCCGAGGTTAACCAAGACCAACCTCCAATAAATGAGTAGCACTGCTCTGATGATGACATTCTGTCAAACGTTGCCTCTTTTCAAGGATAGGCACATGCCATGTTTGAAGATAGCTATGCAGAGTCAGATGAAAGGTATGATGTTCACACAACATGAAGGCCATTTAGCGCTATTGGAGATGGAAGGGTGGTATTTGAAGTGGGGCAGCTTTTCCACAACTTGAACCATTTTATAAAGACCCTTAGGGAATATGTAGTGTAAGAAGGATTTCAAATTAGAAGGATTAAAAATGAAAGGGATAGGTACACTGCTGAGTGTCCCTTCGAAGGTTGCACTTGGAGGATACATGCAAATCCAAACACAGAAAGAAGTTGCTTCCAGATCAAGACCTTACAGGACAGACATTCACGCTAAAAGGTTCATAAAAATCATGAGGTAAATGCAACATGGGTTACCAATAGGTTCAAAAGTCTGATAAAAGAGAATCCAGAAATAGAGGTGAAGTATTTGGGGTCAGAGATCCAGAAAATTTATGGAATCACAATTCCAAAGTACACACTGTACATAGCCAAAAATAGAGTCCTGGGAAGTACTGAAGAATATTATGCTGAATGCTACAACAAATTGTATGCATATGGTCATATGGTGATAACTACAAATCCTAGGTCAGTGGCATTGTTAAAGGCACTTGAACCCAAGCCAAATGCACCCTCAAAGTTTCAGAGGTTCTTTGTTAGCTTTGCTGCACAGAAGCAAGGGTTTCTATTTGGGTGTATGCCTTTTATTGGCCTAGATGGTTGTCATTTGAAGGGCAAATACCCTAGTATTCTATTGACTAGCAATGCAATTGATGCCAACTTTGGTGTGTTCCCACTTGCAATAGCCATTATGAAGACGGAGTGCAAGGAAGGCATGGTTTTTAAGGCACTTGTATGAGCACATAGGAAAGGATAACCGTAGAATCAGTTTCATTACAGATAAGCAGAAGGGAGTTATTAATGCACTTCAAACATAATGGCTAGGATCCAGTCACGGGAAAAATAATTGTTTTTGCACTATGTTTTTCCTGTTCATTTAGATGTTTTTGCACTAGTGCACATTTTAATAGTTGCATGTATACATGTTCTATGTTAGGCATATATTTGCCAATTTAAGAGCAAAGCATAGAGGAAACACATGTGCTGACTTAGTATTCAAGACTGGAAAGAGTACCAACAAGGCAGAATTTGATAATGCAATGAAGGAGATGAATGATGCTAACTTGGATGCATACAACTACATGACCAACATACCTGTTTATCACTGGTCTCGACATGCGTTCGATGGACATGTCAAATTAGACCACGTGACAAATAACATTTCTGAGACTTTTAATAGTTGGATAGACAAGATACGAGCAAAATCAGCAATAACACTACTTGAGGAGCTGTGTAGGTCGTTTATGAACTGCATCCACAGAAGGCATGAAGAGGCCAAGAAGTGGAAGACTGAGATTTCACTTGGGATTTTGGCAAAATTGACAACAAATCAAGATGCAGGAAAATATGTACAGGTGACATGTGCAAGTGACCAAGAGTATGAGGTTAAAGAGGGGAGTAAGTATTACATTGTCAAGATGGATATGAAGACTTGTGACTGTATGGCTTGGAAAATTAGTGGAATTCCATGCAAGCATACATTGGCTGTTGTAACAGCTACAAGAAGACAAGAGCACCAGTTTGTTTACATTTACTTGACAATGGAAGCTTACATGAAAACCTACTTCTATGTGATCCACCCAGTCCCTCACCAATCCTTATGGCCTGAGATGTCATTCAACAAAGTGCTTCCTCCTGACAGGAAAAATCTCCCTGGCAGACCCAAGAAAAACATAAAGAGGGATGCAGATGAAGCTACTAAAAAGAAGAGAAGCAGTGGTGCAAAATATGGTGCATGTGGAGCATTTGGCTATAATGTCAGGAGCTGTAAAAAAAAAAAGGGAAACAGCAAAGGTATGTCTAGCTGTTGCCTTAACTGTTTTATATTCTATTATTTTTAAAAATATTTTAATTTGTTGTTGAATGTGTCAGGGCAAAACAAGGCAACAGGGACTGTTATGGGGAAAATAAAAATATATGTTGACAGCAATTCCAACATGAATCAGAAGAAGAAGAAGAAGACATCACAGCCAAACTGTGCATCCTCACAGCCTCTACCTTCTACTGGAACTCCATCACAGCTAACCAATTTATCCTCACAACCTCTACCATCCATTCGACGTCCAGCAAGGCCTCTACCAACCTCTACACCTCAAGGAAAGTCTCTTACATCCCCATAACCTTTATCCCAGAATACCCCTCAATCACAGTCCACAGTTGGCAGAGCTGTCCTGGGTAAAGTACCTGTTTTTGCACTACTATTTTTCCTGTTCAATTAGATGTTTTTGCACTAGTACACATTTTAATAGTTGTATGTATATAGGTACTGTGGTTGGGTTGACTGATGATGCTTGTGGAGGTCAGTAATACCTATTACTGAAGCTCCATTTATTATGGTAATTTACTATTTTTGTGCATCTTTTGTGGACAACATATGTGGATATTGTTGTGTCTCTAATGGTGCATATTTTTGTACATCTTTAGTTATTGTTGGCATAGTCTGCAGTCTTAGGTTATTTTGTTGTGGTTCAACATTTGGATGATGTTGTTATCAGCTTGATTGCTACTTAATGTTGGCATTTTTTTGAATTATTTGGGGGTTGTAATTTATATGTGGGTGCTGCAACATGTTTTTTGTATTTGGAATTTGGATGTGGGTGCTGCAAAATGTACAAGGAATCAAACTTATGTAATTCAACCTGTACATTAGCATTATCATGCTTCAAATATATGATAATGTTTATCTATGCACATTAATTGTGGATGTATTGCACTATATGAAATTTTTACTTTTATTTCTTACAAACTATACGTATAACACATATTTACATTACAACAGACAAACATATGAGTAGCATTTGATATTGTTTGATCACAGCAATACTTGTTTCTTGCCTTCGATATATTTTTCCCATGCTGTCAATCATGGCAATCACATACTTGATATCTTGTTGTATGTTTTCGAAAATATCTGTATTTTTATCAACACTATCTTCACATTCACTTACTCTATACTCATCTCCGTCTAGATGCCAAAATGAGTAATATTTGCATGTTCCTCTCTCACAGTAGAAATATAATTTATATGGATTTGCCTTTGATTATGATATTCGCACAGCAGCTCTTCAACCGCATCCGTATTTTCTGTTTTTGAATTTAATTACCCCTCCATTAATTGTACTGTTCATAGCATCTAAGGCTTCCATTTCACACAAAAAAAATTGATGATTGAAAAAGGCAGAAAAATTGATGACTGAAAAAGGCAAGATAATATTTTAGCAAAGTAAAGTTGTTTTGGATAAAAAAAAAAACAACTAAATGGGTTGGGGAGGATGCCACCACCATTTCCTTTTAAATAGGCAAATTTTTTGTGACCGTTGGATCTGCATGCAACGGTCTCATTTTTTTAATTTGTCATTTGTAACATTGTTCAGGGGCAAAATGGAAAAAAACTTTATTACTTTGAGGCAAAAAGGTGGCAAGGGTGTCAGCGGGATGTCTGGCAACTTTTAAGGGCAATTTAGTCTTTTATCCCTAAAAGTAGTCTGACACACTAATGGTAAGGGTCTGACACTAATGGGAGGGGATGTTTGTGTAACACATTAAAACGTCAGGGTAATTAACTGTAAAAAATATCATACTTAGAATATATATGATATTATGCCAAACCATAGAGGTTTCATTGTAATTAGCCCATATAAAAATAGTGCATGATGAAACTCCACTTTAATAACAATAAAGCATAAAATTCTACCAACCTAAGGTAAGGAAAATAATCATAATAAAGTAAAATTTTAAGGGCAATTATTAGTTTCATCCCTAACTTTTTTAAAAATATCAGTTTTTTGACCTATTTTTACTTTTTAAGCTCCACTGATTCCTAAATTATTAAAAATCCATCAATCAAGTTCTTCTGTTAGCCAACTATTAGGCTAAGTTAATTGGAAACATGGTATTGTAGTTATTGACATTGATGAGGTCCAAGATCGCGACACGTGGATTAGTTTTATTAATTAAAATTAATAAAACAATAAAATAATAAAATATTATAAAACTTAAAAATCTAAACCTTTTGCTTTCCAGTAAACCTCACCCTTCTCAGACGCACAACCCTGCACACAATCTCATGGAACTTTCATCCCACAACCCCACCCCATATCAACCTCATATCAGGTTAGACGCACCAGCCCATCATCGTGAGATGACGATTTTGATCACCCAGACGTCGGCTTTTTCCTTGAACGGCAACTACAGAGATTGAAAGGTAAAGTCAGTTGATATTTTTGTGATTTTCATGGTTTTAAGCAGTTTCTTTTTTTTGGGGGGGGAAGGGAAGGGGGGGAGTATTTTGTTGGGGCTTTGTATGGACTACTTCTTCTTCTTCTTCTTCTTCTTCTTCTTCTTCTTCTTCTTCTTCTTTTTCTTCTTCTTCTTCTTCTTCTTCTTTGGGGGGAGGGGGGGTGGTATTTTGTTTCTCCTCCTCCTCCTCCTCCCCTCCCCCCTCCCCCCCAAAAAAGAAGAAGAAGAGGAAGAGAAGGAGAAGGAGGAGAAACAAAATACTCCCCCCCCCCCCCCCCCCCCCCTAAAAAAAAAAAAAAAGAAGAAGAAGAAGGAGGAGGTGGAGGAAAAACAAAATACTCCCCCCCTCCCCTAAAGAAGAGGGGGAAGGGGGGAGTATTTTATCATTCTAGTTTAAAAGCGTTTTTTGTTCAGTAATACATTCATATTGTGCAAGAACATCCAAGATTGTAAGATGTAATCTCAGAATGAGTATATAAAAGTCTTATAGTAGGATTCATTTTGAGACATGCAATCTAAAGAGTCCGTAGAGAGCAAACAGAGTTGAGTACTTTGTTTGTAGTTGAGTACTTTGTTTGTGATTGATCTACTACTGCGGTTCATTTTGTAATGTACGGTGGTCTTATCCTAGATCGCTCATGTAGTTGACATGAAAATTGAGGCACCTTATATGATGAGATCATATAGGACTGGACTACGATTTATATGAATCTCTCACTAAGATCCGTTAGTAGATGAGATATATATATATATATATATATATATATATATATATATATATGTGTGTGTGTGTGTGTGTGTATGTCTCTATATATATATATATATATATATATATATATATATATATATATATATATATATATATATAAACAATGACTATTTATAGGTGATCTTAATCCTGAGTGTCTTATTGACTCCTTTAGGTTGGATCGTGGCTTTTGATTTACCATGAGTGCGGTCGATGTGAATCTCGACCAATACCTCCGTATCTTAGAGTTGCGGTTTGGCTTGTGGCTGGGAAGATTTGAACACAATAGTGGAATCCATACCTTCTTGATTGAAGTAGATGAATAGTTTCCTTAAGGGTTGATTCGGGGCTTGAACAATTATGAGATCTCTCTTGTTTTCGTGAGGAAGACAGGATTTAATTGTTTATTAGAGAATCAATGGTACTTAAAGGAAAAGATATTTCTAGAGGGTTATAACAGACTTTATGACCCAGTTCTAGCTATGAACTACTTGTGAAGGATCACACTATATGTAAACAGTTATATCAATAAATGCTGAGACTTCAGATTGTATAAACACGTCTACAGTTCTGAGAGTCCAACCACGGATTTTTAGTGAAATAACTCTGAGATTAATTATCGTGAAATATTAATTAAAGAGTTTAATTAACATTACTAACTATTATTGGAGCTCAAAATTGTGGGTCCGTTAGATCCCCTTTTTAGCCCTTATTGTTGTTGGTAATGAGGGTCACAGTAGATTAATTGGATGGTCCAATTAATAGTGTTACGAAAGTAATGCAATTTAATTAAAAGAGAATAATTAAATAATGTGATTATTTAATTAATTAAACATTTAATAAAATAATAGAAATTATTAATTATTAATTATTAATTCTATTTATTAAATATAAGGTTATGTAATTAAACAATGACTAGGACAAAATAATTAAAATAATTGGATTATTTTAGTAGTCCTAAAAGTCAAAGGTTAAAGTCTTTAGGAGACCAAAATAAAAATGGATTGAGAATCCTATCTTGACTTGGTCAAACTAAAACCCTAAATAGCTAGTTAAAAAAATTGACCTAATTACAAGTGAGAAACACAAGAGGGTTCGGCCACCAAAAGAGAGAAGAAAAAGAAAATGTTTTTTTTTTCTGACTCTTTTCCTTGCAGGTGCATAGGGAGAAGAAGTTCTCCGTCCGTTTTTTGCGTGACCTTCATCTCTTGCCGTGACGTGCCCACACAAGCGTTGTCAGACCGCGGGTCATAGTTCGAAAGATATGGTGGTAGATCGAAGAATTAGAAAAATAAAATCAAGAAAAAGGTATGTAGTTAACAAAGTTTCTTTTTTCTGCGTATATACAGGAACTCGTTCCTAATTGAAAACTGTTTTCAATAAAGAAAATTTTTGAAACCCCATTCTGCACGTTATAAGATAATCAAACGTTTTCTAAATTTCCCTTCATATCTTGATTTTTATTTTAAATTATATGATTGATGATTTATTGTAATATCATACGTAACAATTAAAAATTAGTTAGGTTGAGATGATAAATTTAGCATATTTATAGAATTGTGGGCATTTATCACTCAACATATAAGGTGTTTTAGTTTTTTAAGTTTTTTTTTTTCCTTAATTAAGTATGATGGTGATACATTTAGGTTCTTGACACAAAGAATTAATCCCTTAGTGTGATACATTTAATATTAAATTTGCGATTTGTTTCAGTAAAGATGCTGTCGTTTCGAATATTAATGAAAAATGGTAACGCACGCTACAACCTACATAACCTGGAGAATGTAGTGTAATTAATCTCATTAATGATGCTAAGAAGGAATTACATGGGCATCATGTCAAGGAATAGGAATATCGATGAAGAGTTAATGATCGTTTTTGAAGAATTTGATCGTCATGACCTTCCTAATATCGAGTTCGTAGTGAATGTGATTCCCATTGATGTTCAGTGCCCGAATGAACCTGGTGACCTACTTCCATACAATGAACACCCAAACTAAGACCCAAACTCATACCTCACCCCTAACAGTCCAAACATACAAGACTCAAACCCAAACAGTCCAAACTTAGAAAATGGAATTTCTAGTGTATGAAGTAGTATCAGACAATGAATTTGACAATGATTACCATCTTGAGGAAGAGTCCAAGATGAATCTAAAGTGAGTTTAATCAATGAGTATGAGTATGAACACATGGAGGAGGCAGACATGTATGGTCATGCAAATTCGGATAGTGATGCTATTGTTATGCAGCACTCATTCGACGATGAAGATGGCGGTACTCGAATGGCCCGTTATTGCATTCAACATAAATGGGCCCTTAATCTAAATGGGTTAATTGAATTGGGTGCTTGGCAGAGGGACGGAACAAAATGGCGAAAGGTGGGGGCTCAAAATATATTTATCAAATTGTTTACGAAACATATGTTAATGAATTAAAAAAAAATGAATACTTATAGGATAATAAATTTAATTTATATCATAATTTTTTTTATTATAAAAAAATAAATATATATTAAATTAATATGTAATAATCTTCCTTTTATAGGGTAAAGAAAATAAAGTAGAATCATACCTATTTCGAAAAACCTCTTGAAAGTTAATTCATTCTTTTATTTTATAAAGTAATGTATTAGCCAAAACCTATAAAAGGTCTAAAAAATTTTGTTTATAACATCATATATAAAAAAAAAAAAATAGAGGCAACTAATTCAAAAGCCCCAATCAAACTGAAAATTAATTTGTAGCAGTAAAGAAAAATTAACAAAAGAGATAAAGCACTTAAATTTTCTATTATATGCCTAACAATATCATTTTCTTTACAAAAAGATAGATCTCAAATTTACCTCCAAATATCTAGTCAAGTGTGATTAAAATATTTGCAAAAGGAAGAATAAACAAAGGAAATATGTCAATAGCTCTCAAAGTTGTCCAAAATGCTATCTTAATGATCTGATGTCATCTATTATCAAATATGTGCTAAATTTTTCTGCAATTTCCTTCTCAATGTAGACAATTAAGTAATTTGCTAGAAACTTATTATCTATCTTATTGCGAAGATCATTTTTAACTAGTTTTATAGCTGAAAATACTCTCTTTGTAACTACTGTAGAAATTGGAAGTGTCAATATAAGATGAATTAATCTATCTATCAAAGGAAATTGATGTGAACTCCTTGTTCTACCAATGCTCGACACAATTCAGAAATTGTAGACATATTCTGAAAATGCTGTTGTTGAGACACATATAATTTATAATATTTCAACTCAAAACTCAAATGATCTCTTTCATGCTCTATAAAACCATAAGATAAAATTTATCTGCTAGCCTGTAAATGTTATCAATGTTAAATGACTTAAAACTATCCATTGGATCAAAAGCTGAGCTAAGAGTAAGTAATTCAATTGCTTGTTCACTGAATCTATTATTTAATTCTTGCAATTGAGAGTCTATTTCTATTAATACATCAACCCGATAATGATGATGTGCTCTTTTTTTATGAGAAGAACGACCTTGACCCATTAAATAACGATAACTCATATTATGCACATCAATTTCATACCTCGAACAAAATGAATTTACATTTTCAAGTAAATATTCCCAGCCATCTTCTCTCATATTCTGGGTAAGTGCCTTTATTGTATAGACGAGATGTATTGCATTAGAAACATCATGAGACTTTTGTTGCAAGGCTTGGCAAAGAATATCTTTGAAACTGAAGGGAAAAAGAAAAACAATTTGATTATCAAATAACGTGGGGAATAGGGTTTCAAAAAATTTTATTTATTGAAAACCTTTTTCAATCAGGAACGAGTTCCTGTGTATATGCAGAAAAAAAAATCTTTAGAACTACATACTTTTTTCTTGATTTCGCTTTTTCGATTCTTCGATCTACTACCAGATCTTCCAAGTTATAACCCACGGTCTAACAACGCGTATATGAACACGTCACGACAAGAGATGGAGGTCACGTGAAACACGAATAGAGAACACCTTTCTCCTTGGGCGGCTGCACCTGAAAAATTGGAGAGAGTCGGAAAAAAACTTTTTTTTTTCTTTTCTCTCTTACTATGGTCAAATTCTCTCTGTGTTTTTCACTTGTGGTTAGGTTATTTTTTTTAGCAGTATAACACTTATATACTAGCTCTTCAGGGTTTAACTTTTACTAGGTCAAATAGAATTCTAAATCCTATTTATTTTTGTCTTCCTAAAGATTTGAATCTGTGACCTGTGGGACTATTAAAATAATCATATTATTTTAATTCTTGTCTCTATCACAGTTTGATTCTGTAATCTCATATTTAATAAATAGAATTCATAATTCATAATTATTAATATTCTATTATTTTATTAAATATTTAATTAAATAATCATATTATTTAATTATTCTCTTTTAATTAAATCGCATTACTTTCGTAACACTATTAATTGGACCATCCAATTAATTTACCGTGACCCTCGTTACCAACAACCATAAGAGTTAGCAATGAAATCTAATTGACCCACAGTTTTGAGCTCCAATAATACTCAGTAATATTTATTAAACTCTTTAATTAATATTTCAAGATTACAGATGGTGGAATGATCGGGTATTGTGGGAGGAGGAGCCGATTATCATCAGAAGCTCTGTCAATGTTGTATGAATCGTAACGAATGGCAAGACAAAGTAGGGATTCTGGTAATATCACCTCATTTTACTTTGACATGGGCTCTCTTGGCTTTAATTGCCTCTTTTATGGAAAAATAATCACCTTCCGAGATAGTCATCGGTTGGAATGCATGTGTGTATTGATTTCAATTCTTGAATTTCTTGAAATTTAAGCATTTGATTTTAATTATCTTACTTTGTTCAAAGCCAAGAGTTTGTTGTAAAAGTAAATCGAGGTAATATTACCAGAACCCTACTCCGTCTTGCCATTCGTTGCGATTCATGTAACGTTGATAGCATTTCCAGTGACAATCAGCTCATCCTCCCACAGTACCCAGTCATGCCACCATCTACAGTCGATGTTTGGACAATGTATTTCTCTCGTAAATCGTAATATACACATCCCAGCAGCAGCTGCAAGTGGAGCTCCACCTTTATAGGTGGCAGTAGTCATGGTGGTCCTGGTGATAGTTGCTAGTGCGGAAGCAGAAGCGGACGAGCTTCGTTGTTTCTTTTGTTGTAACTTTTGCTTAGTTCTATTTGATTAGTTTGTGTAAAAGATGAAAGTTTACTAAATATTAATATTTTTCCTTAACAAAAGTGTATAACGAAAGACCAAATATGTCATGTGTTATCTTACATTTAATAAATAACAACAATTTTTGTTTATTAAAATATAAATCCAAATTTGAGAATTATATTAATGAAAGACAATTTTTGGTGGTTATTAAATGTAAAATAACACTTGTCATAATAATTTGTAATTTATATTTTTCGTATTGTCAAAGTTTGTAAATACTAACAGTTAAATTGTATAATTTTTTTTCTATTTATCAACATTTGACAGTAGTAATCAATATCCTATTAGTTCATTTTTGTTAATTGCATTCTTATTTGACATCATTCTTTATGATTATTCTATAGTTTTTAGATTAAAATCTCTATTTGTGAAGTAGAAATTAACATTTAAATTGTAATACACCCTCCCGATATTATGTACTGTACACTTACAGGTATTGTAATATATTTTTCCAGTATTGATTTTACGGTACAATAATGGAATCTATTAGACGATTAGTAAGATTTCGTAAAGTATATGCAAAATCCAATTATAAGTTTTGGAGAACATAATAAGGATATCCATAAATTGGAGTATTAAGAATATTTATTGGAAATTAAAATATATTTGTATGATATGAGATTATAATTTAATTAATTGATGGAAAAATAAATTGAAATAGATTTTTGTGGAAAAGAGTTAATGGCTTGTTATGGATTAAATTGTAAATCAAATGATTGTTGACCAAGATCATATAATTAAATTTTATGTTGGTGATCTTTTTATGATTTTAAAAGGTTTGCAATTAGAGATAAGTAATATAAAAATATAATATATATATATATATATATATATTAATGAAATCAGAAAATTTGAAGAGAAAAACAGAGAGACGAGAGAGAAAGAATCTAGAAAAATTGAGAAGGAAGAAGAGAGAGCTCGGCCGAGGCAAGAAGGAAGGAAAAAGGAAAAGAGAAAGAAGAAAAAGAGAGAGAGAAGAGGAAGAAGAACTGTCAGTCGAAGGAGAAAGAAGAGAGAGAGAGGAACTATCGGCTTGGAGAGGAAGAACAGACCAGAAAACAGAGCAAGGAAGAGAGAAAAGAAGAAAAAGAAGAAGAAGAGGGAAAAAGTGAGAGCAGCAGCCAGCAGGAGAAAAAGGAAAAGAACAGTGATCGAAGAAGGAGAAGAAGGAAAAGAAGAAGAAGAACAGCTCGGCTAGAAGAGAAAGGAGAGGAGGAAGAAGCTTCGGCCAGCAAGGGAGAAGAAGGAAGAAAGAAGAGAGAAAGAAGAAGTGGCAGCAGCCGAAGAAGGGAAAAGAAGAAAAAGAAGCAGAAACCGTCAAACCGTAACTCCAAGATACGGGGGTATTGGTCAAGATTTACATCGACCTCATTCATGGTAAATCAAAAGCCATGATCCAACCTGAAGGAGTCGATAAGACATTCAGGATTAAGATCACCTATAAATAGCCATCGTTTATCGATATATATATATATATATATATATATATATATATATCTCATCTACTAACGGATCTTGGTGAAAGATTCATATAAATCGTAGTAGTAGTAGTAGATCAATTACAAACAAAGTACTCAACTCTGTTTGCTCTCTATGGATTCTTTAGATTGCATGTCTCAAAATGAATCCTACTGTATAAGACTTTTATATACTCATTCTGAGATTACATCTTGCAATCTTGGATGTTCTTGCACAATATGAATGTATTACTGAACAAAAAACACTTTTAAACTAGAATAATAAAATGGATAAGTCTTATTAAGTCTTTAACCGTTTACAAATACAAGTTTTAGGGCATAAATCCCAACAAAATCCTATTATTCCCTTCATCCAATGCAAAATAAATACGAACTCAAATGAAGTAATAACATCATACATCTGCATCCGCACACTGAATCTATTATTTAATTCTTGCAATTGAGAGTCTATTTCTGTTAATACATCAACCCAATAATGATGATGTGCTCTTTTTTTATGAGAAGAACGACCTTGGCCCATTAAATAACGATAACTCATATTAGGCACATCAATTTCATACCTCGAACAAAATGAATTCACATTTTCAAGTAAATATTCCCAGCCATCTTCTCTCATATTCTGGGTAAGTGCCTTTATTGTATAGACGAGATGTATTGCATTAGAAACATCATGAGACTTTTGTTGCAAGGCTTGGCAAAGAATATCTTTGAATCTGAAGGGAAAAAGAAAAACGATTTGATTATCAAATAACGTGGGGAATAGGGTTTCAAAAATTTTCATTTATTGAAAACATTTTTCAATCATTTATTGAAAACATTTTTCAATCAGGAACGAGTTCCTGTGTATATGCAGAAAAAAAAATCTTTAGAACTACATACTGTAGTAACCAAAATATGTCTGGCCCAAAGACAAAGCCCATAGCTAAAAGTAGGGCTGCACTCTCATATAGTACGACGGTGGCTTAGCATGAAGACCAAAGTCGCACGACATGGAGTACCTTCATGTAGACGTACCAGTTGGAAGACTATGTCACACTACACGAAGCACTCGTGTAGTACGACGACGTACCAGTTGGAAGACTATGTCGCACGACACGAAGCACTCGTGTAGTACGACGACGTACCAATTGGAAGATTATGTCGCATGACACGAAGCACTCGTGTAGTACGACGACGTACCAGTTGGAAGACTATGTCGCACGACATGTACCCTTATGTAGTACGACAGTGCTACATCACCCAATCATGGTCCAGATTGACAAGAAACCTACATGTCGTACGACATAGCATCTCCGTCGCTCCGAGGGAGACCAGATTGTGATCTACTTGGAACGGGTCCTACAAAGTCATAATGACACTTGATGGCAGCCCAATCAAAAGAAGCACCCAGATGCTTTCTTAGTGGAAGACAGAGAAGAGAGAATGATGAGATCTCCCAAAAAGGAAGAAGCATGAGTCTCCTATAAAGAGGAGGATAAATCACTCATAAGAGAGACGGCCGAAAAACTGAGATCCAGAGATTACTACGAAAAAGCCACACCCTCCGGCCATTGTTCATTTTCTCCGATCACCCTCCGACCTTACATCTCCTTTGATAAGAAAAACCCCAACTGTGAAGATAGTAGGAATTATTTCTCACTCATCTCCATTTACGAGCATTACACCTTTATTAGCACTCGCTAACTTGACCGTCGGAGTGACTTTGGCCGGCACCACCCCGGTGTCCCAGACGTCCTGCGGGTCACGTGCGTTCTGTCTCTGCAGGTTGTAGTACCCCGTGTCCCCGAGCGATTTTTGAGGACTACAATTTGGCGCCCACCGTAGGGCCCGAAAATCTCTAAGCAAGCAAAGGTAGAACGCGGCAACCCCGACTATGTCATCTGACGATTTTCATCACGACGCGATGGAGGTTAGGGTACAGCTCCTCATATCCCAGATGCAAGAGAATACCCAAAGGCTCCAAGCACTCGAACAAGAGAATCAACGAGTGTTGGCGGAGAACCAAGAGTTGCAAAATAGGGTCAATTCGCTCACTGTCGTACGACCGTTTGGAGACGCTTCAACGTCCCAACCCTTGCCATTCGAGCAAGCCGCTCACACTGCTTATTACGCGCTAGTCCACCCGGACGAACAAGGTACTACCGCGAGAGACCTCGATCCAACCCACGTAGGCTCAGAGCCCAACATTCGAGTTACGAATGGACCTCGTATCGTCGCACGACATACGGCGGAAAACATACCAAATGGGATGGGAGGACATCGATCAGACGACATGGCCAGAGCTACACAAGGAGTGCCGCCTATGTCTACCCCCAATGGCAACGTCGGCTCAACCCAACCAACCATCCCGCTACAAGGAACGCCATCCGGCCCTTCGCATTCAGCGCCGTCAAACCCGAACTAAGTGGGTACCGAGCCGACCTTGGCCAACCGAGACTTGGCACGAAGGTTCACAGAGATGGAAGCACTCATCCAACGCATTCCGGGAATGCCCACTCCTATAAAGAAGAGTGCGGCCAATAGTTTTGCCGACTCTCCCTTCGTCGACACAATAGCATTGGTGAAGATGCCAAGGAAGTTCAACTTTCCAGGTATGAAGCAGTACGACAGTACGACGGACCCCGACGACCACATTGCGCAGTATCGACAACGGATGTTCACAGCCGCCATCCCGCGTGACCTTAGGGAAGCATGTATGTGCAAAGGTTTCAGTTCGAGCCTCGTAGGACCTGCCCTACAATGGTACACCAACATTCCCAATGTTTCCATCAACTCTTTTGCTCAACTCACTGACATCTTCGTAGAGCAGTTCGCTAGTAGTCGGAAGTTAGAAAAACAATCCGACGACCTTTATGCAGTCAGCCAAAAGAGGAATGAACGCCTACGTGACTTTGTTGGCCGGTTCAACCGTGAAAAAGTGTCCATCCCCCATTGCAACCAAGCGACAGCCATATCAGCCTTCCGCAAGGGTCTGCTCTATGATTCCGACCTATACAAGGAGCTCACCAAGTACCCTTGTAAAACTATGGAAGACGTCCTAGCCAAGGCATGGGCACAGATAAAATGGGAAGAAGACGAAGTAAACTACAAACCTAGTAGAGCGAACTACAAGGAAGATAAGTCGGAGAGGATGGTTGAACCACGAATCATCAACCGACGTAGCGGGCCATACCCAACAATACCCCAAAGGGACGGCCATATGAGGTACGAGCGACGGTGCGACGACAGACCACCAAGGCCGTTCATCCGGCCAAAGAATATAACGCCAGAATATAATTTGAACATCAGGCCGGCAGAGGTAGTCGCCATACTCAAAGGAATGGGTAGATCAATTCGATGGCCAGACAAGATGATGAGCCCGCCGGATCAAAGGGACAACTCCAAATGGTGCGAATTTCACGGCGACCACGGCCATCGAACTGAGCATTGTGTGGCACTACGATTGGAAGTGGCCGAACTACTCAAGAAGGGTCACCTTAAAGAATTCCTGACTGACAGGGGTAAACAGACTTTTGTGAACAAAGACAGGTCGCACAATATTGTTTCAATCCCTCCACCAGAGCCTCCCAAACACGATAGGACCGTGAATGTCATCTCTGGCGGATCAGAAGTAAATGGAGTAACCTACTCGGAGGCAAAGCGCCACTCGCGGCAGGCCGGTCGTACGGACGTCCAACGAACTCGTACGGCAGATCCTACATATAACTACCCAATCAGTTTCAGCAGCGATGAGCATATGGATTTATTCAATCCCCACCACGACGCACTAGTCATCTCACTGACGGTGGCCAATTGTTTGATCAGACGGATCCTAGTGGACAATGGAAGCTCGACCAATGTACTCTTCCTCGACGCACTAAAAGAGATGCATATCGATGAGTGTAACATCGTACGTCGCTCCACAGTCCTTGTAGGATTTAGTGGAGAACACAAGAACACTCTGGGAGAGATCACCCTTCCCGTTTACGCGGAAGGTGTCAACTTGAACACTCGTTTCCTCATCCTGGACTGTCCGTCGTCCTACAACATAATCATGGGTCGCCCGTGGATTCATGATATGAGGGCAGTCCCCTCGACATATCATCAGGTCATCCGTTTCCCTACCAGGTGGGGAGTCCACGAGATCCAAGGGCAGCAAAAGACCTCGCGCGACTGCTACCAAAACACTCTAAAAAACAGGTCGTCCGACTTATAGCAATTACAGAGTGAGAGCACCCCCACCAACAAAGATGGACCAGATATGGAAGAACTCGACGAAGTGTCCATACATCCAAATTTCCCAGACCACAAAGTTAGTATCGGATCCCGCCTTCCACAAAATATCCGGGCAAAGCTACTCAGCTTCTTGACAGCACGACACAACAGCTTCGCATGGTCGCAAGCAGACATGATCGGCATTAGCCCAGAAGTCCTAGTGCATAGGTTGCAAGTCGACCCGAATCATCCACCTGTGAAGCAAAAAAGAAGGAAGTTCGCGCCCGAGCGCAACAAAGTTATAAATGAAGAAATCCAAAAGCTAATTGACATTGGCTCGGTGAGAGAAGTAAATTACCCAGAGTGGCTCGCAAACGTAGTAGTAGTGAAGAAAAAGAATGGGAAGTGGCGAGTTTGCATCGACTTCACAGACCTCAACAAGGCTTGTCCAAAAGATTCCTTCCCTCTTCCACACATCGACATGATGGTGGACGCTACAGAAGGCCACGAACTATTAAGCTTCATGGATGCATTCTCCGGTTACAACCAAATCCTTATGCATCCGGACGACCAAGAGAAGACTTCCTTCATCACGGAGCGTGGCATTTTTTACTACAAAGTGATGCCGTTCGGCCTCAAGAACGCTGGGGCAACCTACCAAAGATTAGTCAACAAAATGTTCGCAACCATGCTCGGACAGACTATGGAGGTCTATATCGATGACATGCTAGTAAAATCATTAGTAGCAGATCAACACCTCGACCACCTCCGGCAGTCGTTCGACATCCTCCGGCAGTCGTTCGACATCATCGACAAATATGGGATGAAGCTTAATCCAACCAAATGCTCATTCGGGGTTTCATCAGGAAAGTTCCTTGGCTATTTAGTAACCAAGAGAGGCGTCGAGGCCAACCCGGATCAACTCCGATCCGTCATGGATCTGAGGTCCCCCAAAAGCATCAAAGACGTTCATCTCAAAGTCATCCGAAAAATGTAAGCCTTTCTTCGATGCTCTGAGAAAGAGCAAATCATTTGATTGGAATCAAACAAGCGAAGACGCATTCCAAAACATAAAGAGCTACCTAGCAAGCCCTCCCCTCCTATCCAAACCTAAGAAAGGAGAGACCCTCCTACTCTACCTTACTGTATCCGAAACGGCCGTTAGCGCGGTACTAATAAGGGAGGAGGATGGTAAACAACTCCCCGTATACTACATCAGCAAGACCCTACTCGACGCCGAGACAAGGTACACCCAACTTGAGAAATTAGCCCTCGCACTAGTCACAGCCGCAAGGAAATTAAGGCCGTACTTCCAATGCCACACTATTAGTGTACTCACTGCATTCCCCTTGAAGAATGTCCTACATAAACCTGAACTATCCGGCCGTCTAGTGAAATGGGCCGTGGAGCTGAGCGAGTACGACGTCAACTACCAACCTCGCACGGCGATTAAGTCGCAAGTGCTGGCGGATTTCATAGCAGACTTCACGCCTGGGATTCTACAACGAGCGGAGGAAGAACTTTGCACCATGTCGTACGACACACCAAGGGAGGAGTGGAGTTTAGCAGTTGACGGATCAAGTAACACTAGAGGCAGCGGGCTAGGGATAGTACTTGCCTCCCCTGCAGGACACATCGTCGAGAGGTCCATCCGATGTGCATTCAAGACCACCAACAACGAAGCCGAGTACGAAGCCCTCATAGCCGGGCTCACCTTGGCAAAGGACTTATGCGTCGAGCGAATAAAGGTACGCAGTGACTCCCAATTAATTGTGAAACAATTGCAAGGGTCCTATCAAGCTCGGGACTTGAAAATGTCGGCCTACTTGACCTTGGTAAAAGAGCTACAAGCTTCATTCGAGTCATTCGACATCGAGCAAATACCAAGATCCGAAAACGCGCATGCTGACGCACTCGCCAATCTTGGGTCCGCACTAGATACCACGATTGAACGAACCATTCCCATGGTGTTTGTCCAATGGCCAACTGTATGGAAGCCAACAAAGCTGGAAATCAAACCAATTTCGGACGAGCCAACTTGGATCACCCCGATCTACGACTACTTGAGGGACGACACCCTCCCATCTGACAAAATAGAAGCACGAAGAATCAAGATCAAGGCCGCCCGATTTTCTATAATAGAGGGTCAACTTTACAAGCGATCCTACTCCGGGCCCTACCTCAAATGTATCGACCCAGTTGAAGCTCAGCAAGTACTCAAGGACTTACACGAGGGGCAATGTGGGAATCACTCGGCTGGGAGAAGCCTAGCCAATAGAGCGATCACGGCCGGGTATTACTGGCCCACAATGCGGTCCGAGTCGCACGACCTCGTCAAAAGGTGCGACCCATGTCAGCGCTTCGCCCACGTTTCACATCAACACCCGGAAAGACTCCACCCCATCTCAGCACCATGGCCCTTCATGAAGTGGGGCATGGACATAGTAGGAAAATTGCCCGTCGCTACCGGAGGCAAAGTCTACATACTAGCCGTGACCGACTACTTCACAAAGTGGGTCGAAGCCGAGTCATATGTGAGAATCAAAGACTCCGAGGTAAAAAGCTTCATTTGGAAGAATGTCATATGCCGCTACGGAGTTCCAAAAGAAATAGTCACCGATAATGGCTCACAATTCGTTTCATACGATTTCCAAGACTTTTGCGACAAGTGGAGCATCAAACTAAGCTATTCAAGCCCAAGATACCCCCAAGCTAACGGACAAGCAGAATCCACTAACAAGACAATCATGTCCACCCTCAAAAAGCGACTCGACCAATACAAAGGGAAGTGGGCCGACGAGTTACAAGGTGTGCTATGGTCTTACCGTACGACGGTCAGGACGTCAACAGGCGAAACACCATTCTCTCTATCTTACGGCTCAGAGGCCGTCATCGCAACAGAGGCTGACTACCCTTCTTATAGGGTACGACATCGCAACAGAGGCTGACTAACCTGTGGGACTATTAAAATAATCATATTATTTTAATTCTTTTGCCCCTATCACAGTTTGATTCTGTAACCTATTATTTAATAAATAGAATTAATAATTCATAATTATTAATATTCTATTATTTTATTAAATATTTAATTAAATAATCATATTATTTAATTATTCTCTTTTAATTAAATCGCATTACTTTCGTAACACTATTAATTGGACTATCCAATTAATTTACCGTGACCCTCGTTACTAACAACCATAAGGGTTAGCAATGAGATCTAATGGACCCACAGTTTTGAGATCCAATAATACTCAGTAATATTAATTAAACTCTTTAATTAATATTTCACGATTATTAACCTCGGAGTTATTCCACTAAAAACCCAAGGCTGCACTCTTAGAACTATAGACGTTTTTATACAATCTGAAGTCTCAGCATCCATTAATACAACTATTTACATATAGTGTGACCATCCACAAGTAGTTCATAACTAGAGCTGGGTCATAAGGTCCATTATACTTCTCTAGATATATCTTTTCCTTTAAGCACCATTGATTGTCTAATGAATAATTAAATCCTGTCTTCCTCACGGAAGAAGGAGAGATCTCATAATTGTTCAAGCCCTGAATCAACCCTTAAGGGAACTACTCATCTACTTCAATCAAGAATCGTGTTCATATCTTCCCAGCTACAAGTCAAACCGTAACTCCAAGATGCGTAGGTATTGGTCGAGATTTACATCGACCTCATGCATGGTAAATCAAAAGCCACGATCCAACCTGAAGGAGTCGATAAGACATTCAGGATTAAGATCACTTATAAATAGCCATCGTTTATATATATATATATATATATATATATATATATATATATATATAGACACACGCACACACACACACACACATATATATATATATCTCATCTACTAATGGATCTTGGTGAGAGATTCATATAAATCGTAGTCCAGTCCTATATGATCTCATCATATAAGGTGCCTCCATTTTCATGTCAACTACATGAGCGATCTAGGATAAGACCACCGTACATTACAAAATGAACCGCAGTAGTAGATCAATCACAAAAAAAGTACTCAACTCTGTTTGCTCTCTACGGACTCTTTAGATTGTATGTCTCAAAATGAATCCTACTATAAGACTTTTATATACTCATTCTGAGATTACATCTTACAATCTTTGATGTTCTTGCGCAATATGAATGTATTACTGAACAAAAAACGCTTTTAAACTAGAATGATAAAATGCATAATTCTTATTAAATCTTTAACCGTTTACAAATACAAGCTTTAGGGTATAAATCCCAACATAATCCTATTATTCCCTTCATCCAATGCAAAATAAATACAAACTCAAATGAAGTAATAACATCATACATCTGCATCTGCACACTGAATATAATTACATCCATCATTTATGATATTAAAGCACTACACAAGTTGGACCAAAAAGTCTTAATTAACTACAAATAGAATGAAAATGAGAACCCCGTCAAGTATCATCTGCTCTTTGCAAAGTTCCAAGTTGATTTACCCTTTCATTGGTCTCAAGCTTATCAATGGTTATCATGTATGCAATTGCATCTACTTGAGCAGATTGTAGTTCACTGTCGCATTTGCAAGAGGCACCAATGATATTCACAATAGAAGTCGGCTTAGAAAAGAATTGATATACTGGAATTACCTCTCTAGATGAGCCAATTAATGCTAATTGTAGTAGATGAGCCATGCAATGTATATAATAAGCATATGGACACTCACCGAGAATAAAGTTTGCAACCGATTTCATTCACCACGCATGTTACTAGCATCATCATAACCTTGACATCTAATATTTTGAATATTAAGAGCATGAAAAAATGGTACATAACTCTTTTTTAAGCGTAGTTGTCGTGGTATCTTTTACATGAACAATGTTAAGAAAACACTCTCTTATAAAATCTTTTTTATCCACAAATCTCAAAACAAGAGCCATTTGCTCCTTCTTAGCTACATCTCTAGCCTCATCATCAAGAACATAAAACTTAGTATCTCTAATTTCCTCACAAATGTACATCCTCACCTTATTGGAAAATATTTGTATTATTTCTTTGTGAACTTTTGGTGAGGATGTATTTGGCAATTTTCGGAGCATTTTCTAGTACAACTTTTGCAACATCATCATTGTAGTTTGCCAAAATTTTAAGTTAACTCCATGAAATTACCCCGATTTTTTTTCATTCGAGGGATTCGTTGTGACCTCTAAAAGCACATCCTTAAAATATAAGTCATCTAATAGAATCGATAGAGCTCTTCAACCATAAGCGATTATTCGTGATTTTTTCTAAAGTTTGGGTATTAATTGCCTTGTCAATGTGGCAACCTTGATTCATTAGATCTTCACGAGATTGCACAGCAACATTATGCGTTAAGCAAGGCTTTTCAGTCACATGCTTTTTAAAAGCACACCTTATGCCATCATTAACTTTTTTCCAATTTCAAAACCCATTAAGTGTAAATGTGTTTGATCCATGTGGACCATGTCCTCCAAGTTTTGCAAATAGAAAATATGGCAAGCAAAATGCCGTGTCTTTTGAAGGAGAGTATTCTAACCAATGGAAATTTTCAAACCACCAAAATTGAAATATACGAGGATGCTTGGACTTTGAAAGTGGATACTCAAAATGTTGAAACTTGATATGGTCTTGCTTTGATGTAAGTTCGTCGAATTTATCTTGTTCATTAATTAGATACTCTCAAATTTGCCGACGCAATCCCAAATCATGTACTAAAGAATTTTTATATTTTCAACGTCTTTTGATTCAACTCTAGGAGATTTAAAAGGACATTGCTCGTCCTTGGAAGGTTCTGGGTTAGATGGAGAAGGACTAGGAGGTGTGTCATCTTTATGTACATTTTTTCTCTTAAAAAAAAGAATCAATTGTCCTTACCGACTTAACCATAATTCTAATTATGATTTTCAAGATTGCACAATCACAAAACCTATAATATAAAACATTTAAAATGTTTATTTAATTTTCAACTATAAGTCTACAACAGCGCACATGAAAAATTAAAATATAATTATCATCTCATACAAACCATATCTAAACAGGGGCGTATCCAGGATTTTTTATTAAGGTGGGCGCAAACAAAAGAAAAAAAATTTTACACGAACATCAACAATACGAAGAAATTTAATTAATTGAAAAGTAAAAATAAATAAAATTAGATGAGGACATAATAAATTTTACCTCTCAAAATGCATATATTAAACAAAATACATTAACTTTCAATAAAACTAACAAAAAAAAATAAAAAGAAACATGCAATACAAAATACAAATAAGCCTTATTTAAACTTTTTCTTACGAGATTTTACACAATCAAACTCATCTATAATATGTTTTAAGTCAATAGTATCAGCTATCTCTCTTTCAATATATATGATCATACAATCTGTCAGAAAATCATCCTCCATCTTAGTTGCAAAGTGGTGTTTTGAGAAGATTCATAGCAGAAAATTACTCGTTCTGTTGTTGGCTGTGGATACTGAAAGTGTTAAGACTAAACGAATCAATTTATGAACCAAAGTATAGTGTTTTGACCTTCTTGTTTCAGCTAAACCTTGACATAGTTATGATAGAGAAGCAAAATTCTGAAATGTCGGATTACAAAGAACATCAAACCTGTAATGGCTCAATTGTCTTTTCAAATCTTCAATGTCATTTTTATCAAAACATTAGAAACCAGAAAAAGAAACAACCCATGCAGTTCATGAGCTACATGGGTTACAGTTCCAGAAATATAAGGAACTTATACTACTGTGAATTGTGATACTGTCATGTTGTGTTTCATTTTATTGATATATCCTTGTAATTAATTTGACTAATTCAAAGAATAATTTAGCTTATTTTATTTTACATGATTTAACAAGTAGTTAATTCTCACATCTCCTTTTAATCACAAACTGAAAATCACACTAAGAAAAAAAAACCCAAGTCAAATTTATTTCAATTGGAGAAAAAAATTCAATCAAATTCAAGAATTATACAAATGTGATTACGTGAATATTCCAAACAAACTCAGAAATTAAATATAATAATTACCAAAACATAAATTCAAATTAGGAATAACAAATCCAAAACCCTAACTTTTTAATCGAAATGTATAAACTGAAAATTAAGAAACTTACTTGAAAATAAGAAAATAGGATAATTGACTCTTTTAATTCATTGACACTTGAGAGAAAGAAAGCATATGGAGGGCAAAGAGTTTGGTGAATGGTGAGTATAGGAGAAAAAGAAGAGGGAGAGAGCTTTGAAAGAGAGGTGGTCTGCTCACTGCTGGTTCGAGAAAGAGCAAAAAATTGTGTTTTGTTACTTTAGTTAAAAGCAGATTTTTTTTTATATAATATTATTAAATTGTGGAGGGTAAATAAGTAATTAATTGTGAATTTTTTTTGTAAAATGGTTGTTGCCCGACCCTGCCCACTAATTGATCCGCCCCTGTATCTAAATATATAAAATTTGTACAGTTGTACTTTATTTCTAAAAGATATGTCAAGCAATAACAATTAAAATAAAACAAGTAGCTAAAACAACTATAAAAATGTACATATAAAACAATATATATAATGAATACTTAATATAAGAAAAATGCAACAATCTTCAAAATAAAGAGCCACTTTCATTTGTTTATAAAATCTCGACACAAACATGAATTATCCAATGCTTAAAATATCTACAATTTATCATCATAAATTTTTATCCTCACTTTGTTATTTAGTCATCGCATTTGATAGACACATTTATGGTATAAATTAGTAATCACAAAATTATTATTTTTTTTTCCCTCCAATTTCTTAATAAGTCTTAATAAAAAATTAATTTGTATGTTACGTGTGGTCCAAATAAATCTAGTTATTAAATTAAAAGCTCAATAAATTTTTTTTATATAAAACCAACAAACAATATTCAAATAAACTAAATAGATATGAAAAATATAAATTACCTTGAAAAATGTAGAAGTATCAAGTATTGAATTAGAGAATGTTAGCAACCAGCAGGAAAAAGTGGCCAATTGGCTACAGACTCGAAGGCTGAAGCATTTTTTATTTGGGTGAATTAGGCCATCATTTATCAAAAGATTTTTTTCATCTGTCCGTTTATGTGCATGGCTGTGTAAGATGAAGCTTTCATGGTCAAAAGTGTCACTGGGGTAGGGGACACAGTTTATGTCCAAGAATGGCAGCAAACAAGAAGGCCAAGGCACGGTGGGTTCACTCGGTTGCTGGGACCACAATTCACTCAAACCCAACAATTTATGCCAAGATGTTAAAGAATGAACTGCAGGGAATAGGCACTGCTTCAGGCATATTCTAGCTAATTTCAAGAGCACCTTCAAAAATCTCTCCATAAATGGCGAGCTATAGAAGGTAGCTAAGGTTGGAAGTGTAGCTGGATTTGAAGAAGCAATGGAGTCTATCAAGGAAGATTCAGTGCGTGCATACAACTGGTTGATGCAAGAGCCAATGGATAAATGGTCGAGGCATGAATTTGATCATCACATCAAATCAGATCATGTGACAAATAATATGTTCGGGTGCTTCAATAGTTGGATCAATGATGAAAAGGATAAACCAGTTTTGACGTTAATGATACATTTGACAATGAAAATTATGGTGCGATTTAGCGACAAATGTGATTTAAGTTCAGAAGTCAAACGATTGCATCACACCTTATGCAAGGGAGAAGTTGAGAAAACATGAACAAGAATCAAAGAAATTGCAAAATATTCATGGTAGAGGGGAATACCATGAGATTGTCAAATGTAAGGGAGGAAAATGCTTGTGAACATAGGCAAATTGACTTGCGATTGTAGATTGTGGCAAATAAACGGGTTGCCATGCAAGCATGTTATCGCGATGTTTACATACCTAAGGGAGTTTCCACATGAATGTGTTCATTAGTATTACACCAATGAGCATTGGAAATGGCTTATAGTGAGTCTATCAATCCAATACCGAATGAATCTAGGCGGCTTGATTACGAAAGTGAAAGAATTGAACCACCTATAAAACGTAAAAGAGTCAGTATGCAAAGTAGTCCTGAAGAAGAGAGTTTGATGAGCCACGAAAGTGAGCTTTTTCTCCGTTATGTGGAATATATATCTCCTAAATTATGAATAGATATTCAAACTGCACTAATAATGATTAACCTCGACAAGTCTCTGACCTATTCAATATCAGCTTTCAAATAAATACTAAAAAAAAAATACCTTCAATTATTTTATCTCTCAATGAACTTATTATTTTAAGTTAATTACCTCCCCTAAGGTAATTAACTAAAAAAATTAAACTCAAAGTTAGGTGCCATGGATGGAAAATATATAAAAATTGCTTTTAGAAAACATTATTAACTATTAAGGACTTCAATGCAGACCATCAATTTTACAATTTGCTGCAACCAACTTTTGACAACTTAAGATTTAGACATCATCTATCTGCCAACACTTATTTAAAGAGTGTTCAGATCATCATCACACAGAACAACATGGTACAAAGATCAAATCACAACACTTGACATAAAGACCAGCCATTAGATTGAGCGGCATAGTTATATGTATTAACTTCAAACATGTACTCATGCAACTTCTTGCATATAGATACTTGACAGCTGTATTCGGATCCTCCATGTCGATGATCATGGAGGCTTACACGATTCTGTACGAGAAAGATTCAGTGGGCTGACAAACTTTTACAAATCCAAGACTGGGAGGAAATATGTCATTTGGTATGGAAGTAATAAAGGAAGGAATTACCCTCAATAGAATTCAGAAATAAGTTCTACTGAGAGGCTTCAACCTCGGCAGCTCCGCCGCTATCTGCAGTTCCACAGTTTGATGCATTCTCTGTAGTATCTAAGCACGAACTGGTTTTAAACTGATCCACGTGCTGAGGTTCAGGGAGTGGACAAGGATCTTTGGATCCTTGATGAGAAAACATGATTTTGGAACCTTCTGGCATTGATGCTGTTGGAAAGTTCAGTAATCTCATTGCTCCACGGTCATATGGAAATTTACTCGAAGCAGGTGAGTCAGGTGTCTCGGTGTGTTTTCCAGACAACTCCAAGGGTCTATGAAAGAGCAAATGAGCCACAGTCCGGTCGATGGGATTGGTCTCCGTTTCTTCATCTGGCATTCTAGTATACCTGCATTACCATAACATACAGGAAAAGAATTGAACCGGAGTATACTGAATGATGATAACTGCATGATATCTTAGCATTGAAGATATTCATGATTTATATCCGAAGGTCTTTATATCCGATGGTCTAACGCATGATTGAGCACAATTGAGGGAGAAGAAATCAAAGAGAGTTATTTATGAAGTTCAGCAGAAGCAGAAAATGCATGTAATTACCAGATTAATTAAACATTCACTTCTAATGATTATATTCATAGTTTATTTCTTATTTTTTTAGGAAAAAAAAGGGAAAAAGGACTAAATATAAAATTTACAAGGGAAAGGACAGTGAAGGTCATAAAAAAGAACAAGCGATTCAACCAATTTCTAACATATTGCAAAAGGGGCAATTGCTCTCTTCCTGAGTGTGTAGAATTTTAGTTAAAATGTACGGATATACTAATTACAATGTCAATGGAGCCAAAAAACCACACAGATTTATTGTTTACTTCTATAAGATTCCTCTCAAAAGAGATACAGTAAAGCTCTAAAATTTCCAATGATGCAACTTTTTCTTTTATTGAACAAAAACAATTGTATTGAATAAAAACATATACAATAGGAGAAAACAAGCTCTCCTTAACAATAAAAGAAAGAACAGCAACCAAAAAACAAAAAGCCACCCACAAAGCTCTAAGCAAGAGCAAAAACAGACCCTATCAAGCTAGAGCAGTTTCCCAATTAAAGTTGACAAACAAGACAGGAACTTCTTTAACAACCGGAGAAACTGAAGCCCAAAAGTGAATCTGTTGAGGACCTAGGCCCTTACTTGCACAGCAAGCAACTCACACAAGATAAATTTGAGTTAGGTCACCTTATTTAGGGTTCACCAACTCTCTAGAACTTGGATTATTTAGCCCTTGCTAGCCCAAGCCATCCTCGAGTGCGAATCCCAAAAAAAGCCAAAATAAATTTAGAACTCGGGTTATTACCCCTTGTACTAGCCCAAACTCTCTTAAAATCTTAGAAAAAGCCGAAAGTAGAGAAAATATCTCAATTTTATTGATAATCTGAAAAGATACGTCCAAATACTAAAAAAAATAAAATAGCCTAATAGAGTCCTAATAGGAATTAAATAACTAAAATCCTAATACAATGCAAATAGGAAACCAAATAGACCTAATACAATTCTAATACTAAAAACCTAATAGAAAAAGAACTAGTTAAAAAAAGAATTAAAACTCAATTAAGATATTTCACTTGAATTACAACTCAAACTAAAGTACTTCTCTCAACCTCAATCTCTCCAATCTCATAGTCCTAGTAATGCTCTCATCAGAATCCTATCCCACAAAAAGCACATATGTTCTCCTGTTTCATTCTCATAAAATTTTTTATTCCTTTCCGTCCAAACAACCTAAGGAGAGCCATCATGGCACACCTCCAAAGAGTTTCAGCTTTGATACTTCCCCCAAATGAAACAAGAAATTCACTTAGGGTATCTCTACAATGAAGAGGCAGAGGCCCCTTAAGACAGACAGCTTTAAAAAGCTTATTCTATAGGCTGGAAGCAATGTGACAATTGCGAAAAGGATGATCTATGCTCTCAAAATTCTTTTTGCACATGATACTTCATTGAAGCTGCAAGCACCTTCTCGGTCTTCTCCTTTGTGCTCGTATTTAATTTCCAATGACATTGTCAAAGCTAAAATTTTAACTTTTGTAAGAACCTTAGTCTTCCAAAATACTTTAGAAAGGTCAAAAGATGGAATGGATGACTCTTCTATTAAGCTGGCACAAAAAGACTTCACAGAGAAGTTGCCTGGCTTGTTAAGAGTCCATATTCTTCTATCCTCCTTAGAATCGTCAAGCATAAACCCTTCAATGTTACCCACTAAATCATCAAGCTCACTCATTTCTTCTTCTTTCAAGTTTCTACGCAACAGGAGATTCCATCCCAATTCATTTTGGGACTGAACTACATAGCTAGCTACAGGAAGATTTTTCCCTGTTGAAAGTCTAAAAAGATTGGGAAAAAGTGTGCAAAAAGCTGTCTCTCCTCTCCAATTATCTTCCCAAAATCTGTTGGACTTGCCATTTCCAACAACAAATCTGGTATTTCAATAGTAAAGGCTGCTAATATGGGTGATAAAGATCCATGGGCAGCGGCTGTTGTTGAAATAACCTTAAGTCCCACCCATTTTCTTGAAGGCCAAATTTGCTTTCAATAACTGCATGCCATAGGATTTGATTTCCAATGAAATCTCCATAACCATTTCCCAAGGAGAGCCATACTTCTTTTTACCAAATTTCCCACACCTAGGTCTCCTTGATGAATTGGAGGACTGTTTTCCATTTAACCCATTGCCTTTCCTCCCCTCTCCAACTCCATTCCAGAAAGAATCCCTCAAAGACTTCTCCAATCTCTTTGCCACATTGACAGGAATGCGATGCAAATTTTTTTCTAAGACAAAGAAAACTGCTGTTCAAGCTATCTCACCCGGTACGAGACCAGAGAAAACTGAAACAATTTTTTTTTTCTTTTTTACGTCATTCTATAATGGAAAAGGCATCTTGTTACTGGATCAGCATTTTAATGCTCTAATGATGTTAACAACTCATAAGCTATTAACTGTCTAATTTCAACACTTTCCATGATGAGTTCACGACCCCTAATAAATATTTTTGATACATGTCATACATGACAAAATAATTGATATTGAAAAAAATAACCTACTTGAAGAGAACTACATGAAAATTGCGTAATTTACCAACCTGCTAGAGCTATTAGCTTCTGCTTTTGCAATGACTTCAGGTTCATCCCAGCTACTTTTGTCAGTACTGATTGTATCACTAGCATAATGCCTCTGCATCGCACTTTGTGCCAACCGGAACAAGCTATCCCGAATGCAAAGTCTTATTCTAACATCCAACTTTGGCAAACCAGAAATTTGGCATTAATGATAGGTTTGAATTACTCTACAAGGAAAGAAATTAGTTGGCAAGTCAAAAATACCTTTGCAATAACATCTTGAAGGCGGTAAAGTATTGTGTCCTCAGCTGAAGAATTATCAACCGCCAAGTAGGATGTATTAGAGTCATCTTGCTCTATAGGAGAATTTGGGTCAAAAGAAGGGAGAGTGCTTAGGTCTTCGACTTCAAAATCAGCTCCCTCAACATGCTGAATTTGGTTTTCAAGGAACTTTGGAGGTCTACAATGATCTCTAGGAGAGATCTGATGATTGAGCTGCAGCTGTTGTTTCTGAATTGCCAGCATTGCCTGCATTTGCTGCCGCCGCCTTAATTTTTCAATTTTTTCCTGAGGTGTCATAGTCAAAGGTTTTGTAGGAGCAGCTGCTGACTTGTTTGCAGGATTTGCTTTACCAGGAGAAACTTCGTAACCAGAAAGCAAAGGTTGGTTCTTAAATTCCCCAGACTGAACATGGGCCAGCACAGGCATGGCAGGATATGGATTTGTAAGATTTCCATATGCAGAAGGAGTCACAAATGAACCAGAGATTTGTTGGTACTGCAAAGTCTCAGATTTGTCAAGCTGTCTCTGTTGACTAAGAACTGGTGAGACAGAAGACTGTAGCATGGAGTGAGCCTGTTGGTTCTCATATTTTCCAGTTGGAGACCATGTTCCATACATATCTTGCAATAATTTTCCCTCATTTTTTTCTTCTGATTTTTTCCGGCCTTTCACTAGATTCTTTTGTCTATATCCCTGTAGAATTGGGGTATGGGAGAGAAAGGATATAAGGGCGACAATTTGAAGGAAGAGGAGGAAATAAAACTAAAACATTTATTTTGACACGTAACCGATATAGAGATTTGGCTAAAAATGTTATGTGTTTGTCTGTAATTGAATGAAAATTTCAGCAACAATACAAGTCCCCATGCTCGGTGATGTGAGTATCCATTAGAAATTTAGAATTTGATAAAATGCATACAGTAGCAATAAAATTATACTCTTCAATACAGCCAGAAATGACAGAAGATGTAAAACATACATAAACAAGCCCAAAAATGGAAGACTTCAAGGAAGATTAAATTGAATGATCTTCTAATTCCCAGTGGTTATTCTTTTAAGCTTTTACAACTAACCAAATACTAGCATTAGTTCATGCAGATTGTTTCCAGAAGGACCGGACCCTGGGTAGTCTAACACATCAATAATCAGAATAAGAGAGCAACTATTTGTTAATATAGTTTCTACTTTGAATTCTTCCAAAATGAGAAAGTAGTATTCTTTTTAAATATCTGTAAGCATTCCAGAAGCATACAATTCAAGATGAACCAAAACTATGCAAGGCACAACAGCATCCAACCCATTGAAAATATTAAATATAAGTATTTCTCAGCCTATTTTCACACATGTTACTTTAATGAAAATATTTTTGGACTTCAGAAGAAACTTGGATTAACATGGATCCTTTATTTAAAGTTCTCATCGAAAATCTTCAGCGTCTATTGAAAATTAGTCTTAAAAAACCCCAACTTCAGCTCATAAATTTTTTTTGAACAAAAAGATATGCATGGGGAGAGAGCAAGCTTCAGCTCATAAATAAATTGCTCCATATCATCAAACACTACAATTTCTCATAGGTGCCATTGGCTTCCCAAATGACACTATTCCTCGTCCTTTCTATCATCATTATTTAACTCACTACATTGTGATGAGAACCATATTTTTATTGAAAGGAAAAAAAGGGTTTTCGCGGACAGTGAGTACCGCAACCCTTTGTCGCGAGGGTCGCGACACTCACTGTTTTGGTGGTGAAATTTCAATTTTATTAGGTTACGTTTTTTAGGTTTTTAGTTTTATTTATTAAAAGTAGTTTAGTCTTTTTGTATTAGGTTTCTTATTATTTATTTCCTATTAGAATTGTATTAGGTTTTTTGTTATTGTTTCCTATTAGCACTAGGTTAGGTTATTGAGTTATTATAAATAGACTAAGTTTGTATTCATTCAATAATTTAGATCATCAGTAAAACTTGAGAGTCTTTCTCTACTTCGGCTTTTCTAAACTTGGGCTAGTTCTAAGGCTAATTACTTAGATCTAGATTAATCGGCTTTTCTCGGGATTTCGTACTCGAGGATTGCTTGGGCTAAGGCAAGGGCTAATTAACCCGAGTTCTAGAGAGTTGATGATCCCTAATTAAAGTGATCTAACTCAATTCTATTGTGTGTGTAAATTGTCTGGGGTACAAGTTAGGGTTTGTTGTTGGATCTAGACCTAGGTCCTCAACACATTGTGACATTGTCCTAGGAAAAATCAATTAATAGCAAAATAAAGGAAAACATCAAAACCGCTCCAAAATTATAGGTTCATTTAAACATGCCAAAAAAATTAGTGTACTTTCTTTTTACCCAAACCTAGCCCAAATAGACAAAAATACCTTTATCTTCGTCCTTTCAACCACTTTAATTTCATATTATTCTAAAGCCAATTAGTTAAGTTTACTAGACTATTTGGTCTAGTTTGCTAGACAATTTGTTCCCGCATTTTGGACCATTTGATCCCGAATATTGGACAATTTTTTAAGAAACTGACAGCAAAGTGAGTGTGTAATAACTGTGGTGTTGTTGTTTTTTCCCCCTTATCACTTAATGGGACTCAATGGGATCCATTTAGTGATTTTGTTTGTTTCCTTAAGTGATGAAGAATCTGAAATGACCCTATAATTCAAAAAAAATGAAAATTTTTAACTTTTCATTTAATAGAAAAGTATTGAATCACACACGAGGTTTTTTCTTCCCAAACAATCCTCATAAAATACCTATTAACAAAAAACTTTTGCCCTACTTCATATCCCTAAAATATATTTTTTTTTCTAATGCCTACTTGAACAAATGCAGGGATACCCGTATAAAACGTCCTGGTAACCTCTTAATCTCTATTATATGAAAGATTATTTTTCTAAAATATTTATAAAATCAACTAATATTTAGTAGACATTATTAGTCATAAAATTAAAATTTTGAATATTACTAAAAATTGTTTTGAAATCTATTAAATCATTTGTTTTTAGTTGTTGCTAATATATTAAAAATGTAAACATATAACAATTACTAGTTGAAAGGGTATCAAAAAAAGTATTTATTTTTAGATACTCCTAGCTTAAAAAAACAAATAACTTACACTTATATTTAGTTTTCCCAGAAAAATAAATAAATAAATAAAAAATCTCATCCAATTTTTAGTTTTCAGCCACGAATTATTCTTCAAACAGAAAACAAAAGCAACCTGTGACCAAATGATCTAAAATACTAGACCACATGGTCTACTAATTGGTATAGTACACGTACCAAGAGGTCTAGCAGACTGGAACAATTAGTCAAGGTCAAGTATGATGATGATATGAGATTAAAGTGGTCGAAAGAAAAGGATAAGGTTATTTTTGTCCATTCAAGTAAGGTTTGGTAAAAATTTAAGCTTATTAATTCAGCGAGTATTATTAAGAAGGCTAATAAATTTTAGAGCATTTTATGTTTTCTCAAAAAATACAGAAACATCAATCAAATTCCATAATGGAAGGACAATGAAATAGAAGATAGTCCATTGTTCCTTTCCTAATGCTCAGAATGCATTAACTAATTACAAATTTCTCCCTCTTCGTAAGGTAAAGCTATAGTGCTCACACAAGCAAGCTTGCGTAGGAACCCTGTCATTCCAAATACTTTCTACATAAACACCACAATAATTAGTACCTTGTAAGTGAAGTATAAAACCAAATATAGCACACTGTCTTCTTTATTATCAGTCTTCGAGCTACCTTCTTCGTTACTTACAGTTTCTTGGATTTATTTAATATCAGTTGCATTTCCTAGACTAGAATTATAACAGTTTAAAACCAAAAAAATCCAGTCTTCAACAACCAAACACTTTCTACAAAAACACCATAATGTTAGTACCTTGTAAGTGACGTATAAAATCAAATATAGCTTACTGTCTTCTTTATTAGTCTTCAACTACCTTCTTCATTACTTACAGTTTTTTAGATTGATTTAATATCAGTTGCATATCTAGACCAGAATTACTACAGTTTTAAAGAAACAAGATTGACTGTTCGGCTAAACCCTTTGACTCTTCATTTTTAGGTAATTATTAAAATCCTCCTATAGTTTGGGGTAATGGCCAAAATCCTTCTTATAATTTCATTATTACAAACACCCCCCACCACAAAACACCATTAACTTAATAGGCAAAGACATTTTTACCCTTCAATATAAGAAGGAAATTACTATTTTAACTTTTGCATATTTAAAAAATTAATAAAAAAATAATTTTATTGAAAATTAAAATACTAAAATACAAATCAATTTCTCACTTTCTTATCAATTTCTCAACGCCGTCATCAAAAATCTCATTTTCGCAACAAAGAAACATATCAAACTCTCATTTTCTCACCAACCAAACATATCAAAACTTCAAAATCAATCCATTATAAAAAAATAATAAATAAAATTAACAAATAAAATAAAATACTAAAAACAAAAAACAAAAAAAAAATTCTCACTTTCTTATCAATTCTTGACACCCAAACACAAAAAGAAACCAACATCATCAAAAATCTCATTTTCTCACAACCAAACATATCAAAAATCTCATTTTCTTACCAACCAAACATATCAAAACTCTCATTTTCTCACCAACCTAAAATTAACATCAAAATCAAAACCTAAATCCAAACCCAAAATACAAAAAACCACCCACCAAATTCACCACCACTAAATTCAACCACATACCAACAATTCACCACCATCCCCTATCGATCTCCTCCTAGGATTGATCCCCACAAACCACCGGCGAGAGAGAGACAAGAAGAAGCAAAAGAACAAGAACAAGAACAACAAGAAGAAAAGAGAAACAAGAGAAGGAAAGGAAGGAGATTGGAGAGAAAAGATAAAGGGGAGAGAGAGACAGGGGAGAAGAGAGAGAGGAGATAATTTTTTTAGAATTATTTTAATATTAGATTTCGATTATCTTTATTTTAATATTTTATTAAATAGTTTTAAATTTAAGAGTTTTCATCCTTACCTTTATAACAACTATTAGAATAAAGAAGTGTAAACCGTAAACCTGACCGCCACAAAAAACTAGAGTAAGGGGCCAGTCAGCCCATCAAATAGAATTGGACATCAATCAATCAGTGCCGATGGTCCATTCTATGATAATCTTTTTAACGAAGTACTTAAAGGTCAGGGGTATTTTTGGAATTTAAACTAATGGGGAGGAGTTTGGGGAAAAAAAAATTATAAAGGATTTTGGTCAAAAATAAAACAACAGGGGCATTTTGGCCATTACGCCAAACTACAAGGAATAACACCATGCTTCTACATAATCATTTCATAAAATGGGCCTATCCTTATTTCAAAAGTGGGAGCACCAGTTAATAAATATAGGATGAGGGTTCTATTTTGTGTGGCCAACTTCTCATTCTCTAGTTCTTCTATTCACCTTTTCTTCTGCTCCATTCTTAGTGCTTACATCCACAGTTTAATATTTAACGAAGTATAAAAAGCTGAACAAAGACACCAGGAAAACATTCAGCTAGTTTACCAGCACAAGTGAAATAGAAATACCTTATCTGCATAGTTGTCAGGAGTAGCAACATTCTCGACAACCAGGCCAGAATCCAATGTGGAGGCATTTCTCCCAACATCCAAATCTATCTGCAAAAGCAAAAAAAAAAAAATGTTAACTTCATATTTAACATATGTTAACTTCACCAAGGAAATCGACTTTTGTTACCTGCTCTTTTACTATAGGTTTGATTTTTCCTCCAGGGGATTCTGCATGATCCAGGATTGCATGTGCATTCTGCAGATCAAGAGTAGAATTATTCAACTTTTCATGGCTAATGGTCAATGATAGGACATCTTGCTCAAATTCTGATTTAACTTCCACATGGTCAGATATACTCTCCAGTGCTCCTAACTCCAAACTTGGAGATTCGGCAGATAAGGGGAAAGATTTTACCGGGCTGTTAGATACATCTTTAGAAGAAGACCATAGCTCATCAGCATTACCAAGATTTACATGACCAAATATTGGGTCATCATTGCTGCAAAAGCATCACTTGTGAGGATAATGAGTCAGATGGATACCACAGAGTACAGAATTAAATGGAGGGAGGGAGGGGGAGAGAATTGTATCACAAAATAGAGGAAACATACACTAGTTAAAACGGGAATTTAGGAAATTTAAAAAAAAAAAACAGCAGCATCAAAATTATCAAGATAGAATATAATGTTTTGGTTCCGCTTCCAATAGATAGGTTTTGGTAAATGATGGGAAATTGACAGTCAGTGATTAAAGATAAACTACTAGGTTTGTTCAGATGATGGTCTCTGAATGGCAACAAAACCTCTCACACACAGGATTTTCCGTCAACCTCTTGTAAGAAATAAGGGGAAGAAACAAAAAACTTTTAAATAGTTGCAAAACTACCAAGTTTTCTCATGAGGAGAGGACTGTGATGATGCTTCAGTAAGATAGAGGAAGAAGGATTCAGAGATGGGTGCATACCTGAAAATTCGATCAAGATCATCAAAACTTCCAATGTTATCCCAGCTATAGTCCACAAAATCACCTTCATCTTTACCTTCATCAGGATTTTGGAAAATTTTGGGATCTTTATCAAGCTCAGCTTTCACTGCAGTTAAAATTGTTGCTGTTAGGAGAAATTATAAACCATGATCTAGACCATGATATCTAATTTTATTCCACAGTTAATGTTCTTACCACCACTTGGTGAACAAAACTTGGTAATTTCAGCTACATTATCAGTGACTTCTGTACCCATGGAATCCTGATCAGCTTGGGCAGCATTGGATAAAGATAGATCAGACCATGAGTCCATGCCAAATCCTGAGGGCGAATTTCTTTCATTTGAGTTAAAGTTCGAAACGCTCTCCAGCTTTTTGCCATTGAAATCAATCTTAGCACCTGTGGCTTTTCTCTCAGTAGGTTTAATGCTTGCAGGTTCTTGACTCCATGCCTTATTGTTACCATAATTTTCATTTCCCTCTTGATATGGCACAATGTGGTCATCAGCTTCCCCAGCCTCACCCCATATTATGTCCGTAAGCTGAAGATAAATAGTGTCAAGCATCATCATTGGAAATCACAACCAGTTCACAGAAATAGGGTTGGCAATTAGTAATAATAACAACAGACAATAAATATAATAGTGATACGATGATGATAGGAAAAAGAAGGCGGCAACTGCTGGCATTAGCTTTGCGAACACATGCAATAATGAAATTTCACTTTTTATAATTATCAACCACAGCACTCTTTTCACGTAATGACCCCATACTAAATTACAGATTTAGTTTTATATAAGGCATCTAATGCACACCTTTAGGGTGTGTTTGGTAGGCCGGTTATAAGGCCGTATTGGACTCAAGAGGGGATATAATTTTCGAATACGGTGTTTGGGACATGCACGGACTGGATATAAGATATACATACAGTAAACTTTTAACCCACCACCACCAGATTTGAGCAACTCATTCTCATCATGGGTTTTGATGTAACCCATGAACACTGGACTGAAAATCTTTATGCTGAATTTAATTTGGATTTTTTTTTTGTTTGTGGTTGCTGCCTGGTGAGAAAAATGCACCTATTTTTATTATTTAAAATTTAATAATAATAATAATCTTTCAAATAAATGTTGAGAGTTTAGTTTAATGATTTATTATTAATTCTAATTAATATTTTATAATTTAATTTATTTTTAATTCTTAATATTAAGTATTAACTAAAAATTTGTTTCACTATATAATATTTTTATTTTATCTATAATTAATGTAATTTTTTTTGTTGTACATCGTTCTCTTCTATGTAGTATGCAATCCTATCATACACATGGGAGATAAATTTTATTCAATCCTATCATACACCAAACTCAAGACAGTACAACCAATCCAATCCTATCATGCACCAAACAGGATTTGATTACATCCAATAAAATCAAATCCAATCCATTTAATTGCACTACGGCAAACCAAACGAAGCCTTAGTAAATTGACTTAAGGTGATACTGCTTCAAACTATTAAGCATGCATCAAACCTCGAAGAATATGAGGTTTGTAGAAACAAGGCCAGAGTTTAAAAGATCATCAGACATGACTAACTAGAATTGACTACTATCAAAGCTATCAAGAGAACAAACAGCTAGTAAGTGCGAAAGTAGATGCTATTACAAAGAGCATAAATTTAAGACATTCTTGAACTGTAGATTGTTGCTACAAGGGAAAACATGAAAAGATAAGATGCTAACCAAAAAATGAGGCCCAAAAGAAACTCGATAAGGGCTGAGAAAAATTAATCAGATTCTATTAACAGAAAAAGGATTTTTAAGATTTGAAGCCTGTATATAATTTGCACTACAATATTTAAGATAATAAAATAAATTATGAGCATATCATGTCTGTTAACAGAAAAAGGGTTTTTAAGGTTTGAAGCCAGTATATAATTTGATTGCGATTATTAAGATAACAAAATTAAATGATGAGCATATTGTATTTGAAAAGACTTGGTATGTTTTAGAAACTAACTCAACATTGCAACCTTGACTAGATTAGGAAAGAATATACAAACTTTTTAAACAAAATAAGACATTAAAGTTACATTATTTTTTTATAATTAATCTATAGATAAGCATGGATCACAGAAAGTGGCTGGTGGCATTATGCTCAATAGAAGATTTGTTCCCAGTGGCATTGCCTTGTAATTATCTTAGGAAGGTTTGATAAAAAAAATCTGGCTTAATGGTCACATGTGACAATTATATAAATATTTCAATTAAGAGTGAATATGACAAGATGCAGAATGAGTGAGAGCGACCATATACAAGACATTAACAACAAGATACTGCAGTCTTCTTGCACAAACCTGATTACTTCCTCTGTTACGAACAAATTCATGAGAGGAATAACAGTAAGGTTTTAAGCCATTGTACAATGGGAGCAATTTCTGCAAAAGATTTGTCAAGCAGTTGGGATTATTTAAAGGAGTCATGCACCATATTGTGAGATGTGACATTAAATACCAGTCGTGGCTCATTTCAATACAAACAGGCATCATTGATGAGAATAAAAGGAGATCATTATGAGACTGGGGTAAAATTCCAAATACTTCATGAATCTTTCAATTCCAACTAGCAAAAAATGAATGAGTGTTATCTCTAAACTTTCATAGTATCATAATAAAGCCAAACCATATCTCGTACTTCAGCTAATGACATTAAATACCAGTCGTGGCTTATTTCAATACAAACAGGCATCATTGAAGAGAATAAAAGGAGATCATTATGAGACTGGGGTAAAATTCCAAATACTTCATGAATCTTTCAATTCCAACTAGCAAAAAATGAACGAGTGTTATCTCTAAAATTTCATAGTATCATAATAAAGACAAACCATATCTCGTACTTTAGCTAATGAGGCAGCTGCTATGTCGCAAAGGGTATCAATAAGAGGAAAATTTTGTGAATTCGAAATTAAAATTTTCAATAACATAGAAAATATTTTTCCCCTTTAGACTAATTAATCTCATGTTATCTTATTATTAGAAGAAATGAGTTTACATTTGAAATCACTACCCCTTTTTTTTCTAAATTTTTCCTTTTCTATTTTTGCTCTTTTCTCCTTCCTCTCTAGTATATTTTTTTTTGGCTCTTGTTATTTGGATATTGTCTCTACCAATTTGATCTCCGAGCCCAACCGTGTTCCACATTGCTTTCACAAAAACCTTCTCACATTCATTCCATGCACCTCCTTGAACAATTATCAAATAAATTAGTCAGCAAAAGCACCCTAAAAGCCTCCCATGCGTGTAACGGCACATCCATCTACTTTAAAATGTTGACACATCAACCATACCCAACCCTTATCTCACCATTCTCATCAAAGTCACCAGAAACTACCACAAGTATCTGAAAAGCAACAGCCCCTTAAGTGCCATATGCCTCCACGTGTGGAAAAAGCCCCCACCACCACTGCCATTTTGCCACCATTATACAGTGAGTGACAGTGCACCATCTCCTCCAAAATTTTCATAAGTGACCAATCAATGAAGCCCTGTTTGTTTCTCACCAGCCCATGTTCTGCTATGTGCTAGTCAAACACCTTTGTTTTTTTCACCACCCCAAAATTTTCATGAATAGCATAATAACAAGCTGCCACCTTCACCATTAAAAAAAAACATATGATCTCAATATGGCATGACTTGATCCCACACCTTTGATGTAGTAACTCAAGAACCATAATAACAGAACAGTCAGCACCTTTTCGCGTCTATCCAGAATTTCACTGAAAGCCCCAGGCAAGTACTCCCAAGCATCTTTTCTTCATCGGGCTATCAAGAAGACCAAAAAG
Source organism: Xanthoceras sorbifolium (assembly GCA_003430845.1). NCBI lineage: Eukaryota > Viridiplantae > Streptophyta > Magnoliopsida > Sapindales > Sapindaceae > Xanthoceras > Xanthoceras sorbifolium. Next base: position 1,215,871 of record CM010614.1, read on the forward strand.
TCAAACCCCCATACAAATGTCACAAATTGCAAAATTTTCATATCGCAAAATCATCTTGAGGGACAAAGTTCCACAAATTTTCTTAATGTGTCCTATTCACTTAATCAAGACTCTTCTTCTCCTAACTAAGCCACTCTTTAGCCGAACTGAATCCAATGTCATCAACCCCAATGAGAAAGATATCTAGTTTCCAAATTCACTTTATATGTACTCTATAGAATTCTTTTATTACTTTCACTTAAATCTCTCAAACTGAGAGATTAGTATATTTATTAGACGGAAGTTCCATACCTCCTTAATTCTAGGAGCAGTAAAAACAAATAATTACAGCCTTATAAGGATTGAGTAATAACCTTACTCAAATCCCTTTATTATAGCTAATTAACACACACAGCTCCTAACAGCAGCACAGTTGCACAAACAAAACTAACAGTACTTCAAACGTAAGAGCTTTGATGAATTATTCCCTTTATTGATCAAATAATTTTTTAACAAGGAATTAAAATACTCATTTCCATTGTCAGTTCTCAAAACTTTAATTTTCTTTTGAAATTGATAATAAATCATTTTATTACAATTTTTGAAAATCTGACTTAGTTCCAATTTTTCTTTCATAAGAAACACCCAAATAAGTCAACTATGATCATCAATGAATGATATAAACCATTTAGCTCCTGTAACATTAGCAACTCTAGAGGGACCGCAGACATCACTGTGTATCATAGAGAAAGGAGATAATGGCTGATATGATTTTTGTGGATATACTTGACGAGTATGTTTGGACAATTGACATATCTCACAAGAAAACAAACTAGGATTTTTATTTCGAAACAAAAAAGGAAATAACTTCTCTAGATACATAAAATTTGAATGTCCTAATCAATAATACCATAACATAATAGCATTATCATTATTTGACCTAGAATGTTATTGAAACTGACTCTTAAAGGAAACAACTCAGCTGATCAAAATTGTCCAGAACCATTATCAGGCTTTAGGAGATAGAGTCCAGCATACACCTCAGTATTGCCAATCATCTTCCCCAAAATCAAGTCTTGAAATTCACAGTGTTTAGGAAAGAATTTAGTAACACAATTCAACTCCTTCACGAGTTTACTACTTGACAATAAGTTACAATCCAAATTAGGTATTAGGAGGATTGAATGTAATATCATATGTTTAGTTATAACAACTGAACTTGCGCCTGCCATATTAGATAATGACCCATCAACAATCTTAACAGACATATTACCATGACAAAGAGTGAAACTACTAAAATTCTTAGCATTTCCAGTCACATGATCCGAAGCACCATAATCTACAATCTGCTTTGCTCAATTTTCACACTCAAGGCATTCAAAAATATGCCTTTTCGGGCTAGAGTACCAGTACCAAAACTCTCGGTATTGGAATTCTGTGAATGTTGGTGTTTGAAAACTGTAGCATTGCTTCAATTTGTTCTTTACTAAAAAGATTGGACTCGGGTGCGAAGGAGTTCTCATGACTAGTTACTACATTCCCGCGACTGCTGCTGTGAAACTTTTGTTTTGACTAGGCTTCCAATCTGTTGGTTTTCCATGAATCTTCAAGCAGGTGTCATTGGTGTGGCCTGGCCTACGACAATGGCCACACCATGGCCTCCCTCTTCTAGACCGACTATCATAGGGATGAGTTTCTTGTGCAGCAAAAACTGAACTTTCAGGTATAGAACTGTGAGAATGGGATTCTGATTTCGATGAACCTATCATTACTCACTTTCGACTCTTGTCTCTGCGCACCTCCAAGAATACTTTACGGATATTTGGCAGAGGTTTGACTGCAATTCGGCCTCTGACAGCATCCAGGTTCTGATTCAGGTCGAGTAGAAACTTAAAGATCCTCTTCTGTGCCACTATCTCCTTGTATAGTGCTCCATCATCTGGACACTTCCATTGATGCTTCTCAAATACATCTAGCTGCTGCCAATGTTTGGTGAACGTGTTATAGAACTGAGTGACTGACATTTCCCCTTGTCGCAAGTCATTTAGAGTACTCTCACGCCAAATAGCTCAGCTGTATTGTCACTAGTGGAATAGGTTTGCTTTGTTGCATCCCATATTTCTTGCACAGTTTCATACAGGAGACAATTTTTCCCTACATCATTTGTCATGGAATTTATTAACCATGCCATCACCATACTATTTTCGGTTCTCCCTTTTTTGTAAGTTGAATCCTCTTTAACTGGTGATAGAGAACAGCCGATGATATAGTCATATCTTCTTTACCCACAGATGAACATAAACACTAACTAAAACCATTGACGGTAATTATATCCATTTAGTTTATGACCAGTAATTGGTATGTGACGAATCAGACCCACCATTATTATTGCTGGTGGATTCTGAGTTTGAAGAAGAAGAAGGTGTATTTGAAGATAAATAGGAGTATCAACTTCCTTAGTTATCTTAGAAGAAAGTTTGATTCAAAGGATATGCTCTGATACCATATAGAATTCTTTTATTACTTTCACTTAATCTCTCAAACTGAGAGATTAGTAAATTTATTAGAAGGAAGTTCCATACTTCCTTAATTCTAGGAGCAGTAAAAACAAACAATTACAACCTTACAAGGATTGAGTAACAACCTTACTCAAATCCCTTTATTATAGTTAACTAACACACATAGCTCCTAATAGCTGCTACTAACAGTTACACAAACAAAACTAACAGTACTTTCAATATACTCGTTCAAATTCAAGGACTTAAATTATCTTTAAAGATCACAAAGCAGCACCACGCTGTGAACTTCAAAATATAAAACATTTAAGTAATAAACAATAAAAACAAAAAACAAAAAGGGTATTCCACTTTTTTACATAGAAAATCATGCTACACATAGGATTAAACCTCTTATATCAATTGAAATGAATCAAATATTGATATGAACCCATTTCTAAAAAATATGGATTCTCAATAAACTAAATAACAAATATATGATTGGTTGATTCAAGGGAACTACTCTCCAATTGATTTTCCAAAGAAAATCAACAACAAAATGATGTAAAATATGCTGACGATTTTATTCAATTTACAAAGAAATAGGAGAAGTTTATCACGCCCCTTAAGACTAGGACCTCCAACTTCACTACTTAGATAAGAACTAAGTACATTAACTAACCATAACTCTAATTTATCTCGCCACTAACATAACTTTGAGTCAATTAATCACTAAGTAAACTAAAACCTAGCAAGCCACTTACTTAAAACTAAATGAAGATTGGTGGTTGCTGCCCCTAAAACCCAACATGCAACAAGGCCATATTTTTAATCACATGCAGCCGTGTGAGATACAACTTAACAAGTGGTTGTGTATGGAATTGAGTGTGTAATATGTCTCTCCTGTTTGTCGTCAAGGATGCAATGGGTGATGCCTTGGCCTGTTTCCTTGCCCAATTTGATACTTCACTTTGAAGAACCTTCAAAATGGGGTCATGAAGAGGCTGAATTCATGACACTTTTCTTAAGAACAGTGCTGTAAATGCAAGGTGACAGGAAACAAACTTCATTTGTGTCATGGCCTGAATCATTAAAGTTCCCACGGTGGCATAAAGGGAGATTTTTGGTGAGTCTGCTATTGAATTGTCAGTACCGAGATCCAATTCTGCATCATCTTTGGTATCCTCAAGACATGCTTGAATCAAAAACAACTTTTTACAACAATGCTCCCGTCCAATTCTTCATTCAATTTAAAACAAAGCTCCTTTTTTCTTTGTTCATTTAACTCTTTAGTAGTCATCCTTTCTACAGGCATCACATAAGAACCCATGTCAGCTGTGTTTTTGGGTTGTGTGCTTTTCTGCTGAGAAGTAACCTTGCCAACTTGAGAAGGTTCTGTAGAATTTTCACTAAGCTTCATTGGTAGACTAACTTGATAACTAATCCAAACTAGCACTAAGTTTGCTTAATAACTCTTTCATGCGCTTAATGATCTATTTTTCCTAGTTGAAAGAAACTCTTTTCATGGAATTTGAGTAATATGGACTTTTGAGTAATTAAAAAACAATATATTGGTTGATTTGAGAGAACCACTCTCGGTTCTCTCCCTCTCCAATTTGAAAACCAATAACAGGAAAATATTGTGTTACTTTTATTCAACATGGACAAGCAAATTAATAAGATACAGTTACCAACTATCAACTAGAAACTAGGAGAAGTTTATCACTCCCCCTAAGACTAGGACCACTAACTTCACTACTTACATAAGAACTAACTACATAAACAAACCATAATTATATTTTATCTCACCACTAATTGCGACTAACATAATTGTGAGTCTATAACTAACTAAACTAGAAAAACTAGCTACCAACTTACTTAAAACTAAATGGAGATTTGGGTGGCTGCTGCTTATAAAACCTGAACATGAAATAAGCCATAATTTTAATCACCATCCAGCCTGTGAAATACAAAAACATAACAATTAATTGTGTATAGTCGAAAGTTGAGGTGCCCCAATAGCAAGCCTCTCACACTCGCGTTAATTAGAACCCATGCGTGTTCGAGTCATATCTCCCTATCCTTAACTTTCAAATTAGTAACAGTTCACAAATAAAAACAAGCTGCTGTTACATGAAACAGTCACATGAAAGAAAAATAAACAAGAAAAATATATATATATATATATATATATGAAAATGATCTAAACAATACCCAGAAAGCCAATTCATATCACATTCACAAATCACCATAAACCACATAATTGTTTAAGAAAAATGAACAGGTGGGTTGTTATTGTTGTTGTTGATGACAAGAATTACAAACTAACCTCTTCGTCGTTCCAATCAAACATAGCTAAATAACCCAAAACAGCAAATCACGAATCCGCAACGAAGCTCAACAACATGCTCGCATATTAACCCACGCATCGCCAAACTTTCCTTTTCAATTTAAATAGATAAAAGAGAAAAAAAAATAGCCAACTAATGGAAACCCAGAACCAGAAAAAACACAACAAACACTGTCTTTTCTCTTTGAAGACAACAGAGAGACTGAGAGACGAAAAGAGAAGAAACAGAGCAAAAGAGAAAAATAATGGTGAGTGAGTTGCAGAGAGTTCTACAGAGGTGGAATACACAGGTCACGTGACGTCACGTGGGTGGGGTGGTGGTGGTGGTGGCTGGTGATGCATGTTTGTGGAAAGGGGGTGTTGTTGTAGGTTTTTGACATGTGTCATGTTAGTGTATCTGAAGTTGTGGCTAGGAGACGAGCAGATCAAATGCTGCAACGTGATTGGACAGACGATTTTGTTTGAATTTTCATTTGGTGTGAATTTCGATTTCATTTCATTTGAATCCAAATTTTTTCATTTTTTATTATTATTATTATTATAATAATAATAAGGAGTCGGTGGTGGAAGATGATTTGGAGGTCATTTTCAATGTGGGGTTTATTATGGACCAAACCTAAGTAACGTAATCTTTATGTCTATGTCTATAAATGTCTTTCCACAAAATTCACATTTGTCATGAAAATTATATATTATTTTATTTATTTATTTTTCTTAAATATTTAGTAAATTGGTGAATTGCAATAAAATATCTTTATAGTCTAGTCATATTAATGAAATTGTGAGTATATCTTTAATTACACATTAATACTTACCAGTTAATTAACTCTGTTTATTATAACGGTTTGAACCTTGATTTATTATTAAAAAGACATAACTACATGTTGACGTGTGAATCACGTCAGTGCAATAAACAGTGAATATAATGATTCAACAATAAAAAGAATATCAAAGACGCAAAGTTTTTAAAGTGGTTCGGCTGAAAATTAACTTCAAGTGAACTTTAGGGGTTTAATCACTTCTTCACCTCTCATAGTGAATATAATGATTCAACAGCAAGCTTCGAACTTCAGGGGTTTAATCATTTTTTCACCTCTCACAGTTGAAATTTACCTGTTACCTCAACTTTATCAACTTTTCCAGCCCATTGGGTTTTATTGATTTTTTTCAGATCTATTAGGCTTTGTTGACTTTTCCAGGCCTATTGGGCTTATGAAATTATATGCATAACACTACCCCTTATTAAAAATTTAAAAAAAAAAATTAAATGGACCTCACCATCCATTAATAAAAATAACGGTTTGATTATGATCCACTTTAATTTTATTTTTTAAAAATAAATGTAGAATGATTATATTATCCTTCTAATTAATGGTTAACCGTCAGCTTTAATAGACTAACCAGTGAGTCAATGGTACTACTGCGTAACTAATGCTATACTCACGATTTTAATGCAATATAATCAAATGTTAATGTACTTCATTGTATTTGCCCTTATTAAATTTAATTTAATAGAATTTTAATTTTGACTTCCGTTTGAATCTAGGTCACGTTCAACTACTTGCCCAAGTGCGATTTTAGCTCCATTTAAATTTAGGATACGCTTAACTAGTGGTTCATGTGTGCAATGAAGTTGTTCAAGTCGCAAGATCAGTCGTTCAAGACAAATTTAAGTCACACTCAACTAGTTGTTCAACTATGATATTAGTTGTTCAGGACACTTGACTTTTATTTTGATCCAGCCCGATGGGCTAATTGTGCATCTCATGAAGTCGAGTCGGACAACCATGACTTAAAATGTAATGTAATTTTTATGGAACTTGTTAAAAAATAATAATTAGATATTTATTAAATTTAGTTTGCAATCGTCCGATTTTAGCTAGACACTCAATTATTCATTAAGTATGCAAGGAGTTGTTCAAATCACAAGTCAGTTGTTTAGGTTATTATTGGACTTTTTTTTTATTTTGATCTAACTCGATTGATTAGTTATGCATATCGCGAAAATAATTGTTCAAGCCGAGTCGGATAATCATGGCTTAGACAATAAAATTTATCAAACTTTTCTAAGATCCTTAATGAATTTGTTTTAAATTAAAAAAAATTAAAAATACATATGACTCAAACTCTCCATCTTTATTAATGCAGATATAAAAGGTTTAGCAAGCTTAAACTTATGTCCTATATGAAGCTTTTTAGAGGTCTTTTTCAAGTTCCTTTTGAAAAGGCTATACATGAAGAATAAGAGCGCATTTGGAAAAACTTTCACTTTTCACTTTTGACAGTAGAAAAAAAGAAGTTAAAAACTTGTGTTTTTTTAGTTACTGTTTGGATAATATATTTTAAAAGAGTTTTTGTACTCATAAGAGATTTTGAGACTGTTTGGTTGAAATATTTTAAAAACTCTACTAATTATGTTAGGATCTTTTTATCCTTCTAAAAGAGCTTTGTAGTAGTCAAAATATGTTGGCCTAACAATGTCCAAAGACAAGCCCAAAGCTAAAGTGGTACTACATCTTCATGTAGTACGAAATGCCAGTGAAGACTTAATGTCGCACGCTACACTCGACATGAAGCAACTCATGTAGTACGACGATGGACCATACGAAACCTTAATGTTAGACATCACTCGACACAAGATTATGTATACGACTAACACCCGACCTGCATGATCGACCAGGGAGCGCTAGGGTTTCAAACTTTCTATTTTGTTATAATAGCAAACATATAGTTTATACTTTAAATTTTCAAGTGAGCCCAATAAATAACTTTTCAAAATCGGCTTCCTTATTTTTCGATTTCCCAAACCTGTTTTTTAAATAAAATCCCAAATCACAACAATGCACAAAACACTTCAATTATCATTTCAAACATTTGCGCACTCTGCCGTTTAGTGCGATACTTTATAAAATAAAACAATTCAGAATTTAATATTTACAAACATTTGAATAATACAGAAATCATAAAATAATTAATTACTAAACATATTACGAAACATAATTACAAACCCTCTGTATATGCATACTTTCAGAATATGTACATATAACAATAATATAGCTACCCAACTGTGATAACTCTGGGACTCTGTCAGCAAATCCCTCTCTATCTTCAATCTTTAGCTTCTTCGGGATCCCTGGTACCTACGCGTTAGAAACAAAACTAACGCGCTAAGCAAAACTGCCTAGTGGGTGTACACTTAAAATAAAAGGTAATAGAATATAAAACAGTATAGCTAAAACAAACAGTATATCGTAAATCTTAAATTCAGAAATATAAATAGACAGGAAAACTTATAAACAGAAGTGTTCAAAAATATAATTATATAAAGTAAACATTTCTCAAATACTAAAACTTTTAGAAACATATGTCAAAACTTTATGTCAAAACTCTATGGAATTCAGTTCAATATCATTTCTTTATTTCCAAACATTTTCTGCCCATAAATTCTAATTTGGCCCGTGATACACATAACAGGGTGTACATGACTGGATTACGGGTTTTACAGTCGGGTTTCCCATTTCATATGAAATGATATCCCTATATAAACAGTCGGTTTCCCATTTCACGAGGAAATGGTATCCGGGTATTCTCACAGTCGGTTTCCCATTTCACGAGGAAATGGTATCCGTGATAAACAGTCGGTTTCCCATTTCACGAGGAAATGGTATCCGTAATCAATGATCAGAGACAATACGGTGCAGTACTGCTATAATTTCACCCAATTGACATGTCAATCTCCTATATCCAAATATCCATATACATATATCAGGGCCTTTAAAACTCATAACAAAACGATTCTTTAGTTTCAGAGATCGACGAAAACTATTTTACATCAAAATCCCTAAATGAGAAAATCAAACAACAACTGGAAATTAGGGTTTTGAAACACAAAATTTTATTCAACTTTTCACAATAATAAAATAAGGCACAATCACTCAACAATATATAAACAAAACGAATACGAATATATAAAATCCATAACGATATTTTTAACATACTAAATCGAAACTTTTTATCAAAATAAGTTCGAAATCGTGTGCACACCAACCTGAATACTGTTTCCCTTCGACGAATCGCGTTTCCACGGTTTCCTTTTTCCTTTTCCTTCCCTTTTCTCTTCCTCCTACACTTCCTTTTCTCTTTCCTTCTTCTTTTCTTCTTCTTCTTCCTCTTCTTCTTCTTTCTCTTTCTTCTTCTTTCTCTTCTTTCTTCTTTCTCCTTTCTTTTTTTTTCTCGCTCTTTGTCTCTCTTTTCTCTCCTCTGTGCTGTCTGTGGCTTCTCGCGGAAGCCAATTTTTTTTTTATATTTTTCTGCTGTCGCGACCGTCGTCGCAATCTGTGGTCGCGGTACTCACTGGAGCGTTTGCACCGCCTTCATCGCGAGCACACCTCGCGGTACCTAGGTCGCGCTGGTGGTCGCATTGCTCACTGCCAGAAATTGACATGTTCACCGCGAGCAGTTCATCGCGACCTGTGGTCGCGGTGACTGGTCGCGATGCTCACTGCCAAAAATCTCATTTTCCACCGCGAGCAAGCCATCGCGACCTGTGGTCGCGGTGACCAGGTCGTGATGCTCTCTGCTTCAGTTTTTTCAATCTTCAAGCATCGATTTCGACCGGTCAATCTGGTCCACTTGAAAATCATAAAAATAAACATACGTTTAATTACATTTACACCCCTTCCAATTACAAAATTTATATCCACATATTCAAAATTAATTATCCGCAATCCGGGATGTTACAACGACGATGGACCAGTACGAAGACCTTAATGTAGTACGACATACACTCGACACGAAGCACTCTCATGTAGTACGACGCTGGACCAGTACGAAGACCTTAATGTAGTACGACATACACTCGACATGAAGCACTCTCATGTAGTACGACGATGGACCAGTACGAAGACCTTAATGTAGTGCGACATACACTCGACATGAAGCACTCTCATGTAGTACGACGCTGGACCAGTACGAAGACCTTAATGTAGTACGACATACACTCAACATGAAGCACTCTCATATTGTACGACGATGGACCAGTACGAAGACCTTAATGTAGTACGACATACACTCGACATGAAGCACTCTCATGTAGTACGACGCTGGACCAGTACGAAGACCTTAATGTAGTACGACATACACTCGACATGAAGTACTCTCATGTAGTACGACGTGCGCTACATGTCCCACGCATCCAAGTAGCATCAAAGGAAATAACTCAGTGTCCACGCTTGGAAGAGCTCCTATGTAGCATGACATACCCTTCTCATGTCGACATCCAATCAGCACATCATACGACACGCAATCATGGTTGTCTAAATTGACAAACCTACATGTCGTACGACATAGAATCTCTTTCGTTCCGAGGGAGACCAAATCATGATCTACTTTAAAGCAGGTCCTACAAAACCATAATGACACTTGATAACAGCCCGATCAAAAGAAGCATCCAGATGCTTTCTTGGTGGAAGACAGCAAAGAGAGAATGATGAAATCCCTCAAAAGGTAGAAGCATCAGTCCCCTATAAAAAGAAGGATAATCCCTCATAGGAGGGGGACCGAGAAACTAAGATCCAAAAGGCTACCAATACTAAAACCACACCCTCCGGCCATTGTTCATCTTCTCCGATTACCCTTCGACCTCGCACCTCCTCTGACCGAGGAGGCCTCGATCACAAACAATACAGGAAGCATCCTTCACTCATCACTATTTACAAGCTTACATATTTATTAGCACTCGCTAACTTGACCGTCGAAGTGACTTTGACCGGCACCACCCCGGTGTCCCAGACGTCCTGCGGGTCACGTGCGTTCTGTCTTTGCAGGTTGTAGTACCCCGTGTCCCCGAGCGATTTTTGAGGACTACAAGCTTTTGAGCCCATTAGGTTGGAACATTTTATTATAATATATATTCAATATAATTTAAACTTTGTAGTAAAAAATACATGTAATTTTTTAAAAAAAAAATTAGTTCTTACGGGATAATACATTTTCTAAATTTATATTTCCTCAAAAAAAAAAGTAATTAAAATTAATTTAAAATTATAAATACATACATGCATAATTGCTAGAGGGAAGGGTACATATGAAATTACAAGTTTGATGTTTGTTATAAAGGGGGCAAATATGTCAATATAAAATTTTCATTAAACCAATTTGGGCCTCCAGTCTTTTGTTAAAAGCTCTCTTATGATCTAAAGGCTTGTTTGACAGGGCTTTTGAAAGCTTATTTTTGACTTTTTGAGTTCAAAATTTTTTTTGAGAGTGTTTGGATATTACAAAAGCTCTTTTGAGAGCGTTTGGATATCTCTTCCAGACAATGATATATAGCTTTTGTAGGAAGAGTTTTCAAAAAGCCAAAAGCCAAATTAAAAGCTCTGTCAAACCGGGTCTAATAAGTCACTTGAACTTGACTTTTGATAAAAGAGCTTATGCTCTATTAATAGGGTGAAATTTATTTTGGTCCCTATCTTTTATTGAAATATTACTTTTTGATCGATATTTTATTTTTTGGCTTGCGTGATCCCTAACTTTTCAAAAATCCGTTATTTTAGTCATTCTAACCTAAATTTTTGACAGTCAAACATGACAAAATATGCATATTGATCATTTTACCCTTAACTTTAAATGTTTAAGTTAAAAATACGATTTTACCCTTTATTTTTTAAAATATGATGAATTGCACTCAAGTACCCTGACTTTTATCATAATTGCACGTTTAATGGCAGTTTTGCCATAATTGCACTCAAATACCCTGTAATGCGTTGACCACCGTTAAAGTGACGGTTGACCAAACGGATTATGGTAAAATGACGAGACTGCCCCTGCAAAAGAAAAAACAAAAAAAAAAAAAATTAAAAACTCAGATGATCTGGGTTCGCGTTTGAACTCAGATCTGGGTTTGAACGCGAACCCAGAAACTGGGTTCGAACGCGAACCAGAATTTTTTAAAAATTTTTTAAATTTTTTTTTTTTTTTGTTGATGTGGTGGAAGAGATTCCAAATCTCTTCCACCTGTTTTTTTAATTTATTTTTTAAAAAAATATTTTTAATATGACGTAGCATGTTCTTATTGATTGGATGATTTTTTAAATTTTTTTAAAAATAAATTTAAACGTAAAAGACCAATTTGCCCCTGAACCGTTTGGTCAACCGTCACTTTAACGGTGGTCAACGCATTACAGAGTATTCAAGTGTAATTATAGTAAAACTGACATTAAACGTGCAATTATGATAAAAGTCAGGGTACTTGAATGCAATTCACCCTTTAAAATATAACAAATTAACTTTAACTTGTACATCCAATAAGAATCTAACATGTGTCAACAAGAATAATTAAAATTACAAAATATACAAAATTTATAAAAAAAAAAGTCCTTAAATATTAAAAATAGTTAAATTAATTAATGAACACTAAAATTAAAAATCTTTAGAAAATAAAAAAAAATCAGTACAATAATAATTAATTTATGAAAATTCAATAATTCAATATAACACTTCAAATTAATATTAAATTTTATGTATGAAATAAATTATAATAGATTAAAAATTAAAAATAAAAAATTATTAAAGTAATAAAAAATAAAAAATATTTTTTAAAAATTTCAAGAAATAAGGCATTATTATTTAAAAATTAAAAAATTATATTTTTGAAAATAAAATTAATTATTAAAGTAATTATTAATTATTTTTAAAAATATTTTTTTCTATTTTTTATTTTTTTCAATTATTATTATTCTATTTTTTAATTTAATTTTTATTTTATAATTTTTAATTTTTATATTTAAAGGCTGAAATACCCCTAACAACATTAAATTTGACTAACATAAGGACTAAATTGATGAATTTTTAAAAAATTAAGGATCATACAAACTAAAAAAAAATACTTAATTAAAAAAGTAATAATTCAAAAAAAAAGTAGAGACTAAAATAATTTTTATCCCCATTAATAATAAGCTCTTTTCATACAAAAAGTTTAAACAACCTTAAAAGCTGCTTTCTGACCCCAAAAATGTGACAAATAAGCCCTAACACCATCTTTTAATGAACTTTTGAGAGAATCACCTGAAACTTAAACATAATTTCTTACTAAAAATAGTTTTTAGTTTTGAAACAAATTTGATACTTAGAAAATGGCTGACCTTAGTCAATACTACTTTTAAATTGTTTTGACTTTGATTAATTAGGTAAAAGTCATAAAAAGTAGATTTGAAAAATGATTAGGTGGGCATTAGCTGAAATGATTAGGTGGGCATTAGTGAACTCTATCAACCTCTTATTTTGTCTATTCTTTATACAAGGAAGTGGTCATCACGACTAATCCACTAAGAACTTTTTCAAATAAATCTTTTAAATGTTAAATTTCTACAAATAAAATTTTAAATAAAAAATATTAGTGGCTTGATTATCAGATAAAAAAACTATTTAAAATAAAAGAATTACCTAAAATAATACAATTTTTGTCAAAGAACTTTATAAAATTAATAAAACAAAATAGGATCATATTACACATTTTAATATTTTTAAAAGTTTAAAAATATCTTAAAAATTTAAGATCCTTCCAGTAGACGTAAAATAACTTTTTTAATCGTTCAAAAATTACACTGGAGTGACAACCTAAACGGTACAAGATAAATTAAAAAGAATTTTTGAAATTAAAAAAAACTCTTTTGATAGTAAAAAAACTCTTCTAAACGTACACTAAACATGTTTTTCGTGATAATAATAATAATATGATCCAAATTGATTCATCTCGTAGATTCTTGTAAGAATAGGAATTTAGAATTGTATGTATCGTTACAAGTCAATTGATTTTCATTAGAATGAAGGGTTCAAAAAAGTTACAATTTTGAAAGAGGTAAACCCTAAAACTTAAAAATTACTAGTAAGGATCCAAACAATAATATTAAGCTTTCGGACATATAAACATATCATTATAAGAACTATTTCAGGAGTAAATGTAACACTATAGGCTAAAGTCACCTTTTTCTAGTTAATTGATCAGAAAAGTATGAACAACGTCCGATCCAGATATGCTTCGCGCAAGAAATTATCAAATCAAACGTCAACACTGAGGTTTGCTTTTCAAGCCTGTTGATCATGGAGGTAGTAGAACTATGAAAAAGAGACCAAAACAGGAGAGCAATCGATAGCAACGTTAATGAGTCAATGGGCTCACCAGTTTTCATTTGATTTGGCAGGTTTAATGACTGACTAACTTGCTTCCCAGAAACAGAGAGGAAGGACACGGCAGCTCTGTGCTCTTACTGTTCTTTCATCGACAAAATAACAGGTAACTAAGCTCATTTTTTCCCTTTACGAGCAAGAAAACGCTCTCTCGCTGCTTTAATTTTACTTTCACGGTCATCAGGAACAGCATCACCATCAACCTTTTTTTCCACGATTTCTGTTTGCTTTATCTCGGTTGCCTCTTCTATATAAGAGGATCCACCACTGCTTCACAAGCAAAACGGCTCAAATTTAACTAAGTTCATAATGTATTATGCACGCTTAAACTAAGTATAAAACCATCTTCTCATTTTTCTGAGATAAATACGTTACCTCAGTTTGTTTGTATCTAGCTTCTCAAGCTTCTTTAAAATTGGCTTAACCCATGCCATCTCCACGGCACACACATTGCGCATATAAGGACGTGAGGTAGCAATAAGCTCATGATACACAACATAATCTGGGAGACTTCCTTCTTCATCTGTTTGTAACACAGAGGACGGATGCACCTAACATAAAAAATAATCAACTTCAGTTTACCAAGATAACATCGAACTTGAATGTTAAAACATACAAGCACCTGGAGCTATAGACTCTTATACTCCCAATGTTCACTTATTTTCTGAATCTAAATTGAGTTTGGTTATAGCAATCTCCTGATTGCTTATATGCAAGGATTTCAAATGTGATGTTTGTGCGTTTGAAATTGCTATAGCTTATGAAATAATCACTTATTTTATAATTTAAGATCTAAAAAGTGCTTGATAAATTAATTAAAAGTTAATTATTTTTAAGTTGTTTTTCTAATAATCACATTTCCAAAAGCAACTTAAAAAATAATTAACTTTTTATTAAATTACCAAACAATTTTTGGATCCTAAATTATGAAATAAGTGATTATTTCGTAAGCTACAACAATCCTAAAGTCACACTGAACCTCAATCATTAACGTGGCATCGATTTTTCCAGTATATTATCTAATATAGACCAAACTTTTAGATTGCTACCTGAACCAGCTGGGACTTAAAACTCAAAGTTCGATAACCATTGTGACGAAGCATTCTCTCAGCGACTTGGTTTGCATAGCCTACACACAAAGCCTTTCTCAAATTCTTATAATCCTGCCTGCCTTCTTTCCATCTTTGTTTTGCTCGTACATCTAATGATCCTGCTTTCCACAAGCAATATGAATTGTTAGGATAAAGAAGAGGGAAAAGAAAAAGGTATGATGGTAGAAATACAAGCTGTGAACTTCTAAACTGAATGAAAAAATTGTTATGCCCGCATAAATTCCTAATATGTTAAGTTAATCTCCAATTTAAAAGAAGTGCAGCCAGTCAGACACTGATTAGTGTGATTTCCAATATCTAATATACCATCAAGGTATCTCAATATAACTAACAAGACACGTGTAAGTTCCATAAATACAATGAATACTAACCCTTAGCTATTTTCTGCATTATCTGAGCTAGTTGTTTCCGAACATCTTTGACAAACATCATCCCTCGAACCTGCAAACAGAAGATGTTTTATAGCTTGAATACAGACCATAAAGACGCATAAATAACAATGAGTCCATATATTTGTTGCGTTCTGATAGGTTCATGACCCAAAAGCCAACATATATGATGGAAAATGGATGATAAGTATGCACACTCATCAAGTACTCCCAGCAGATTCCCCTGCTTCATGGTCTAATACATGTAGTATAAACATGAAATAACATTCAGACTCGATAATCCCTATGTTCTTTCAACTGCACATGCCATCAAAGCTAACTCTTACTGAAAATCTAAGGTCTTTATGATCTTGGCTTACAAATTTCTATGACTTGTAACAATTATATTTCTTTTTGGACAATTAGATGCTATATCCTTTGGAGCTTCATTATTAGTCCCTTGGTCCCTTCTTTCAGTTAGAGTGCTTAAATACTATAGTTGAGCCCTTTCCTATTAGTTTAAGCTTTTAGGTATATTAGTTACTAACATAGTATCATAGCCTTGTTATATACCAAGGAGTCCTAAGTTCAAGTCCCCCCTACGTGATTATAGTTGAATTTGTTATTTGATATTTGTTATCTGAATTTGTTATGTGTTTGTGCTTGGGCTAGAGCTGCAAGGGGTGGGGGTGGGTGGTGTTAAGAGTGCTTATACTATTGTTGGGCATTTTGCTATTAACTTAAGATTTTAAGTCTGTTGGTTACTAACACTTTCTATTTCTATTTCCAAGTTTAGCTCCTGTATACTCGATATGTAATGCACTCAGGTGCACAAGTGTGCATGTACACACACAGTTACCTAACAAGCCTTAAGAAGAAGAAGATAGAAAGGTACCTGCAAGTCATTGTCTTTACACCAGTTGACGTTGTAATGATTTTCGTCCCAACACTCAAAAATCTGTAGCAACTGGATGTGATCACCCCAACCAGAACCATCAGGAAGGTCCACAGAAGGGTGTTTCCTCTTTTTCTCAGTAATCTTGCTGCAAGTGAAAATAAAACTATCACCATCTCAAATCAGAATATCCATTGTTTGTTTAGAAGAGTTATATTTATTGTCATCGTGATTGTTAATGATATCTTTACTTAAATTATCAAGTTACATTAAGCCAGCTAAAAAAGTCAAATAACAAAAAGGTGAAAACAATCCATTAGGAATTTGGAAATACCCAACAAGTATACAAAATTAAGAAAGCATACAAAAGATAAAGAACTGAACCATATCATTTAATTAATTCTTATTTAGTTTCTGGCTGCCAAAAAATATATGACATAACATAACAAACCATTCACAGCATCCACAAGAAGGGCCATTTCATTAGCAGATCAAAGACGAACTAACCTTCGACCCTGAAGCAGTGTGGTTTCTGCTGATAACATGGCAGCTACTGTCAAAGCCTGTGATAAACAACCATACTCATTTGCCTCCATTAAGGTTCTTGAGAGTGAAGGTTCTAATGGAAGCTCTGTATACAACCACAGCAAATACTCAGTAAGCTCGTATTTGAAATAATTACAGCTTGAACTAAATTTATTAATATTGAAATTTTTTTTACAACGAGGCATAAAAATTTCGAATGTCTAAGCATCTAATATTTGTTCATGAAAACTGTAAGAAAATTGTTGCCAAGAAGTGGTCTATAAATTTATCTTAGGTCTATAAGTTAAAACTATCTTGTCAGCAGAAACTTGAGCAATCAAGTAAAACAAAAGTGGACACCTAACTAATGCGAATATGTTTATTTTTTTTAAGGACAACCAGGAAAGACAAATTCATTACCATACATCCAACGTCATCGAGAATTAGGGCCAACAAGAGCCACTATATAATGCATATGACTTTTATAGTTCATTCATAAACAATCCATTTTCAAGTTTAAAATTGTTGCAATAGTCAAATAAAATGGTTACAAGAAAGTCGATGCAAATTATCAAAGGGAATAACCTAAGAATGGATGTTTAAATCAAAGGTTTATTGATAAAATGCATTGATACAATCATACAAGTGGCTTTGAGCATCTTAATGAATGAAAACTGTTTAGGTGAGGCCATTATTACGATAATGACAGTGATGATAAACTAAAATCATGAAATGAATTCATTTTGCTAGGCAACAAGAGACATATTGATATTAAAGGTTAAAGTTATAAAACTTAAAAGAGTGGGGAAAGTCAAGAGTACCAGCCATTGTTCTTCCAAAAGTTGTGATGGATCCATTTTCATCAATAGCATCAATGAGATACAATTGTTTTAAAGCATCTCTTAACGACTCAGCTGCAGCAAAACCATTCCAATTAAACCAACAAATTGAAGTGCACTGGCAAAAGTAATGCCAATCATAAAATTTGAAGACCAATTGTTGAAAAGGAAAGAATATATGTACACCCCATACCACACTCCCCCTTCTTTTGCTCATACTTTTTCCCTAATCAGGTGGATTGGGAAAGATAAATTTATCAATGAAGATATATAACCATGAATTGTTTCTTACCAGAAGGGGGATCAAGAAAATCAAACTTGAGAATATCCATGTCAGCAAGATCCAATGATTTCAAATAAAGAACACTGCCAGCAAGAGAAGATCGCTGTATTTCAGGCACTGTTACATCAAGGAACTCATCCTGGTAAACCTTGGAAGGGTACAACCGGTAGCACTTGCCAGGACGTGTTCTTCCTGCTCGTCCAGCACGCTGATTAGCTTGCACTCTACGATAACACAAACACAGCGAGTCAATATAATTATAAGCACAATAAATGCTACTCAAATCATCTTATTTTAAAGAAAATCATTTACAAAAACAAATAGACAATATGGTATACTAATGAGCAAAATTCAATAATTGGGCTAGTCTACAAAAAAATGGGTCAAGGAATAGAAAAAACTGATAATAACCCAAGAAATGTCAGGGGAGTTAATGAGATGAATCTTCTCTGGATTTTATGAAGGGGACCATCAGACAGCTCTATTTAACTTTCTCAATTATAAACTCAACCACCTATCTCATGCTGAGGAAAACAAAAGAATACACATGAAAATTCAAACATAAGGACGCAAATGGATCAGTAATGCAAATTTACAGCTAAAGCACTAACACATGCTGCAAAAAGCATTGAGTGGAAGTATCCAGCTTACTTGCTAATTTGAACTACATCAAGAGAATACATTCCAGTCGATGGAATGTATTGCCGTTGCTTCACATAACCAGCATCAATAACGTACCTGTTTGATACACATAATTTGCAAATTAAGAACCCAAATTTGGAACAAATAACTGAACATGGTTCTAAATGATTGAATGTCATGTGGTGCAGGAAGGAAAATTTTACTGGATTCCATAAATTTATATAAACTAGTGAGTGTGCCGGCCATGAGAAGGGGAAATGACACTTATGTGGAGTGGGAAACTTCATATAACAAAAACTAAGACCTTAAATTTGAAGGAATTCTAAGTTTTCTTCCTAGAGTACCTTACATACTATGGAACAAAACAACTTACTAATGAATTCAGCCTCTTATTCCTCTTTTTATCTTCTTACCTTTATTTTATTTTATATTTTTTTTGGGCAAATAAGCTCCTTCTCTCTGTTCCCATTACAACCTTCATACCAGCAAATCTCATTACTCAACTAATGAAATTTCAAAAGCCAAAAAGAAAAAGTAAGAATCTAGAAGGTTGTCATTTTCATACTAAATCGTCCATTATCTTGTTTAATTCAGAAGTAACCACTGATAAACAATGAACAAAAAGCAATTTGCTCTTGCTTCTTGTATTGATGTGTGTTACCTCTACAGATGTACAGTCCAACACTGTCATCAATTACAATAAAATTATTTCTGTACAGTACAGCCACCAATGCTAACATCTACCTCAATTGATTTGGTATAATGTAAAAGGTACATCATTAAAAATGTTTCACACTATACAAACGAATCAGTAATTACATAGGGCTTCCTAATATTTCTCCATCTGCCTCACTGAATTTTGACTCTATTTACAGTGACATTATATATATATATATTGTAGGAAAACCTTGTGTGTAAATAATTTTAAGAAGCTTTTGCTGCACAGCTTGCTAGTTATTTCCTGATTTGTAGGGATTCCTAATCTGCAAGGATTCCTTATCTGTAGGGATTCCTGATTTTAGGGATTGCTAGATTATTCTGCTATTTTTCTTGTATTTAAATCTGCTCTTGTACCGTTTATGATGAGATATTATACAGAATAAAAATTTCTCCACATATATATATATAAACATAAATATGTCAGCATAAATGCAATCACCAACACAAAATTAAATATTCATGCAAGTATCACGTCTCCTTACACTACACCGTCGACAGTCAAGGAAGTTTCTGCAATATTTGTTGAAACAATAAATCTTCGACAATTAGGAGGAGGAGCACTAAATACACGCACCTGTAGGGAAATAAGGAAACAAATATCAACCATAAAAATGTGGAAATTTAAAGCTTCCAAAATCTACATCTTCAGAGCAATTAACATAAAGGATTCACATTGAATAGGTGGCAACATTTGGCAGACATGTTCATAGGCTTCACAAAAATCAGAGAAGGCGTGATAAAGGGAAAGAAATTTACATATACATGTGCATATCTTTATATGCAGTACACCAAAATTAGGATTAGCATGCAATCACAACTCTAGCTAATCAAGGGATACAGTTTATATTCCTCTTAACCCAAGCCCTGTATGTCAGTCTCCACATCCATTCGTTCCAATGAATAAATATAACGAGTGTTTATGCCATCAATTTTGATGCACAACGTCTGTTCAATGTAGTTATCAAGGGTGCATTACGTATGGCAAGTATAAGTAGACCGACGCACACATTTCTGGAGAAGACTAAAACTAGAGATGCCAAAGACTAAAAACTTAAAGGTCTCCCATATGAAACAATCCTAAATCAGTAGATACCTTGAACTAGTTAAAGGGTTTAATCAAGAAAGTTAAAAGGAAGAGAAAACTCAAAAAGAAAAAAATGATAAACTTGCCTGCATTTCAGGTGGCAAAGAACCATGAAGAGGAAGGACTACTGCATCCATGCAGGATCCTTCCTCCAAGCTTCGAACTTTATCCTCTAACATTGATACCAACTTCTCTATGTCATCCTATACGAGACCACATGTTATAACCATTATAAGCGTGCATTTCAAGCATCAAATTAAAAGGTGAAACTGCTAAGCAGTAGTTAAAACGTATATCCCATTCGGAAAACTAAAAATAATAAAATTCACCTGTCCAGTCATGAATATCAAGACATCACCTTCTGGTTCCCGTACATGTATATCTGTAAGTAGCCATTAATTACTGAACCTTATGAACAAGTAAAATCTTCAAATTAGAGAATTACATAATGGCAGCAATACTATGGCAGCTTAAGATTTGTCTTAGAACTGATATTGTCCAGAAATGGATCCTAGTTTCCCTTTCTTGTTGGTGGAATTGTGCTAAGAAGTTCTTTTTTTTCTTTCTTTTCTTTTTTATTATAGCCTTTGGTTAACTCAGAGAAATATAGGTATCAAAACTATGAATTCCAATGCTCATGCATTGATGCATATATATTTCTACATTCTACTAGTATGTCAAAAAAGCAAACAGTTAACAGATTAATTGAGGTTAAATACAAAAAAAATATCTCCTGTTGGCATCAACATTTTAAAACTTCTATTTTAGTCATGTGAACCAAAGAAAATATATGTGAAAACAGCAGAAAAAAGATTCCAAATTTTTAAGAGATGGAGTTATTATAAATTAATCATACCAATAGCTGTTTTCAAACAAGAGTCAAGATAGCTTGTAGGACGCTCCTTGCTATGCAATATTTCCACAGGGAATAACTTTCCAGGGACATTCAATATGGGGCAATTTGAAAAGAATTTAGATACTTTTTCACCATCAAGAGTTGCTGATGTGATCAAAATCTTCAAATTGGAAATTCGCATCTTAACCAAACGTTTCACCAATCCCAGCAATATGTCCCTGAGAACGAATGCACTCATAAATATAGTATACACATAAAATACAGTATATTTAAGTAAGTATATTTTCATTTCCTTTTTTCACTGGTAGTGGAATGTCTCAACCCACAGTAACTCATACTTAAGATCAATATATATCTGATTTAACTCACTGCTGAATTGTAGGCCTTTAGCATACATATACATATATATGTATGTACGTATGTACATACTACTTATGAATATAAACCCATATTGTCATTAAATAGGGAGATGACATTTATAGCAAAACAGAAATATGGACTAGGAATGGAAAGCAAAATCTTACGTGTTCAAACTCCTCTCATGAGCTTCATCCAATATGATTACAGAATACTGATCAAGATTTGGATTAGATAGACTTTCACGAAGGAGGACTCCATCAGTAAGGTATCTAGAGATTCACATACCCTACAGTCAGTCAACAATTAAGTAGGCAAAAATACAAAACAATTGCATCAAAACTAAAGTCATTAACAAGCTGAATATTTCCCATTACTTAATGCATGTTTTTTCAGAAGTTCTATCCTCAAATCGTATCGCATAACCCACTTCCTCCCCAAGCCGAACATCAAGCTCTTGCGCTACTCGTCTGCACACAGTATCATAATAAAACAAGGAAGTAATTACATTAGATGGTCAAAATTGAATCCTCATTTGATTTTCCCTTACTCCCACCAATTAATTGTTGAATATGAAAACATATTGAATCCAGCTTCCTATGGCTCTTTACTAATGGATATTATCAGGAGTCGGATCCCAATTCTGAACCACCATTTTTTTTCTTCTAGTAGTTCTCTGATATTAGAGAATATATTTGTGTCTCTGTATGTATGTCTGTCTATGTATATGTTTATGATAAAGGGACACAAAGGTATGAAACTAATGAAATGTTTGTTTGCGTTTGTTATCATGAAGAGTAGATACATATGATATTACCACAATCTAGATTCTCACGGGAAACCGCTGTGTTTTTCATCTGACTTGTTGGACATGCAAATTAAACCTAAGAAAATTATAATAACTAAATATGCTTAATTTGTTTCCTTGACATTTCTTAAAAGTGTCACACTATTGAATTGCATTGAATTTGTTCACATTTGTAAGGCTGGTTTTTGCATTAATTGTAGATAGAGTAAATTTGTTACATGTTACATTGCTAATTGTTGGACCTAACTATTCAAAAAAAATTTCAAAGAATAATATAAATAATCCAAAAAGACCAACAAATTCAACAACTAACTATATTTTACGGACTCTGAACTAACCTGGCGACGGAGACAGCGGCGACACGGCGAGGCTGAGTGACGCCGATGATACCGGACTTTGTGTATCCACGTCGGTGGAGTATCTGAGAGAGCTGCGTGCTCTTACCCGACCCGGTCTCTCCGATAACGACCACCACCGGATTCTGCTCCACTGTTTCCACGATTTTCTCTTCGAATTGAAGAATCGGAAGACTCGCCATCAACTCAACAAGCCTCTTTGAAGCTGCGAAGAAGAAGGAAAAAAAACCGAAGGATATTAGGATTTTTATTATTTGAATTTTTTTATATTTTTTTGGACAAATTACAATTAACCACCCCGAGTTTAACTTTTTACAGACGGAATCTATTTATTGAAAAATTAACGGTTAACTTCCCTACCATTAGCGTTGACCGTTAAATATGACCGTCGGCCATTTCAAAAGTGTAAAAAGACCAAAATATTCCTAATTAAAAAAATTAAAAAATAAAAAATAAAAAATAAAAATAAATCTAGATCTTCTTCATCCAAGTGGTGGAGGAGATTTATTCAAAATAAAAAAATTAAATAAAATATAAATTAAAAAATAAAATAAAAATATTTGAGATCTCCATCGTCCAAATGAAAATAATAAGGAAAAAAAAAAGACATCAGATCCATGGAGGTTCTCCATGAGAGATCCATAGAGGACCTTCATGTGAGACCAAGCCTCCCATTCGTCGTGCGATGACCTTGGAAATTTTATTTTTGATTAGAATTTCACTAGAGATAGAATCCCTAGTTCGTTTGAACTGAGAAAAGAGAGAGAAATTGAAAACTCAAGAAACTGGAAATGAGAGTGAAGAATATGAGAGAGAAAAAGGAGCAGAAGTTAAAAAAAACCACTGGTGACATTTCACCCAATTACTAGGCATGTCTCCCATAACCGTCAACACGAGACACGAGGGGTCTAGTACCTTCCCAATACAACGCAATGATTGCAAAGGCCAACAGTCAGCCACATGAGCCCTACGAAGCAAAGATATGGTTGAACAACCATAGTCAACCCGTATGAGATTACAAACAAGACCTTGACCCTCTACTCGACATAGTCAAGCCATATGTTGGTTGGACTCCGAATTTCTTACTCGACATAGTCAAATGCCAAGAGACTTCTAGCTTCCTACTCAATATTGTCAAGTTATACGTTGACTCATATGAGTGTCAACTTTTATACGACACGGCCGTACGACTATGGTCGAGCCATGCATTGGCCCCACAAGACTTCGATTATCTACACGACATTGTCGAACCATTGATTACGTAAGTTCTTGAATCATGACATTGAGGTTCGACCCCTCCATCTTACTCGAGCTGGTCGAACCAACGTGTCAAACTCATTGATATGAACACTTCACTCAAGATAAGAAGTTTAGAGGCAAACTGTAGTGACCAAAATTAGTTAGGCTCAAATGTCAGGCCCAAATATCAAGCCCAAGAAAGCTGAATCCAAATAAGCATCACATAGGCTCAGAACCCAATTAATTTCCTTCTCCAATGTAACATCCCGGATTTCGGGTAATGAATTTTTGATATATGTGAAATATGTGAAAATAAAATTTTACTATTTGAGGGGGTATAAATGTAATTAAATGTATGTTTATTTTATGATTTCCAGCGGACCGGATTGAATAGTGAAAAATGAAAAAAAATGAAAAATTGGAAAACTGAACCAGAGAGCACCGCGACCTGGTCACCGCGACCACAGGTCGCGATGGCTCGCTCGCGGTGAAAAACGCAAAAATCTGGCAGTGAGTACCGCGACCACAGGTCGCGATGGCTTGCTCGCGATGAAAATGGCAAAACCTGGCAGTGAGCAACGCGACCAGCCACCGCGACCACAGGTCGCGATGGACTGCTCGCGATGAAATTGTCAAAAACAGGCAGAGAGCAACGCGACCATTCGCGCGACCAGGGAGCGCTCGCGACGAAGGCGGTGCGCGCACTCCAGTGAGTGTCGCGACCTGGTGCCGCGACCACAGGTCGCGACGGCGGTCGCAGTAGCGAAAAAAATATAAAAAAAAGAAGTGGCTTCTCGAGGAAGCCAGAAATCATCACAAAACAGAGAGAGAGAGAAAAGAGCGAGAAAAAGAAAGAAGAAGAAGAAGAAGAAGAAGAAGGAGAAGAAGAAGAGGAAAGAAAGAGAAAAGAGAGAAAGTAAGTGTAGGAGAAAGGAAAAGGAAAGACGAAATCGTAGAACCGCGATTCTCGAACGAAAAGACGGTACCGAGGTTGGTGTACGTTGTTTTTTCGAAATCGTTACGAAAAGCATTTCGTTAACATTTACGTTTTTGTTTTCGTTATGTTTATCGTTTTCGTTTAGATTTCGATTTCGTTAATTGTTTCCGATTTCGATTTCGTTAATTGTTTTCGATTTTGATTTTGTTAAATGTTTTCGATTTCGATTTTCGATGTGTAAAAATTGATGATTGATATACTTATGGTTGATTATGGAAAGATTTTATACGAGATCGCATTTGTTTGTGTTTCGAATATTTCCGATTTCGTTTTAAACAGTTGATTTAGACTTGTATGTGAATATTGTTCATATTTCTTGAAGTTTATTATGTGATTTATATGACTATTGAATGATTATCGATTATTGAGTAATTATTGCGAAAATTGATTGTGAATTTGGTTTATCGAAACGGCCCTAGGATACGTAGACATAGAAATGGATATAGGAGGTTGGTATACCAGCTGGGTTTTATTGAGCAGTACTGCGCCGATATTGATTGATTGATATTGATGATATTGATGTACCTCCTCTTGGATTCGTCCAGAGGCTGGGAGATACGTACCTCCTCGGGATTCGTCCCGGGGGTTGGGAGTTAATGTACCTTCCCAAGGATTCGTTCCTGGGATAGGGAGCTATGTACCTCTCTAGGTTCCGTACCCACGGTCCTAGAGTTGGGAGACACGTACCTCCTCAGAATTCGTTCTGGGGGTTGGGAGCTTGACCCATATTCCAGTCCGTATATGTTTAGTATTCTAGCGGGCCAGAATTGATTGGAATTGAAAAGTGTATTGAATGCTTTTATTGATCGAAAATTATATATATTGACCTCATTATTGAAGTTCAAGTGCTTGAAATTATTATATACTCTAATTCTGCAATTTAATTGTTTTGAACATGATTTGAATTGATATATATATATTGTGAATTGTTATTATTAAAAGTTATATATGTTTCCATATTGAGATTTTAGTACACCCACTAAGCTTTATGCTTAGCGCGTTAGTTTTGTGTCTAACGCGTAGGTACCAGGAATCCGGACGAAGGTAAAGACTGAAGAACTGGAAGAATTGCAGACCGAGTCACAGGATTGTACAGTTGGGTAGCTATACTTTTGTTATGTGTATATATTCTGAAAGCATGCATATACAGGGAATTTGTAAATATGTTTTGTAAAATGTTTTGTAATTAATTAGTTTCAGACTTCTGTATTCTATTATCAAAATGATTGTAAATGTTTAAGTTCGATTTATTTTATTTTATAAATTATTTTGATAAGTCGCACTAAACGGCAGAGTGCACAACTGATTGAAATTGTTATAGAAGTGTTTGTGAAAATGTAATGTGATTTGATTTGTGAACAAACAGGTTTTGGAAAGTCCGAAAAACAAACGGCACTCTGCCGAATTTTCGTAAAAAGTTTATTTATTATATTGAATGGGCTCACTCTGAAAAAGGATTTCTAAAGTGTTTTATGGGCTCACAATGATTTTAAAACGTAAAATGAGTTTTGAAAAGTTTTGAAAGTCCGAGTAGCGCACCCCGGGTCGGGTCGGGGGGTGCTACATCCAAGGCCCAGCTCAAAGACTTTCATGTGACCTAAGCCCAAGACTTGAGCCCATGAACCTATCGGAATTCCCATTTGTAGTCTGATGGATCAAGTCAAAGAGGTAATCAAATCCTTATTGATATTGGCCGAGAAATCAGGTAGGGTGATCCACCTTCCAACGGGTGGATCACACCTTATAAAAACCCAACCCTCACTTTGAGTGAGGGTTTACAATTTTTTTTTATTATCAGACCTTTAGAGCATTTTTACTATTCATTGTCTACTCTTCAAACGTACTCCGGCCAACGACGAACATTATTCACTCACAATTATCGACCGCTCCGATCACCTTGTCTTCCTACCTCGGATCATCACCATTGGAATCCATATACCCAGGAAGTATTTTCGTACTTTTGTTCTACTTATTCGATTTAATTCTCTTTCAGTTAACTGACTTGATCATTGGAGCTTAATTGGCCGGCATCGCCCATGTGTACTAAGCATCCTACTGATCATTCTATCTCTGGTTTTGCAAGTTGTAGTGTATGTATCTCCGTCTTACCATTTCTACGGTCTACAGACCTTCGTCGCACCAAGTCGAACCAAAGGAGGCTCTTAACCTCTCATGGTTTGCTAATCTCCATGGAGATAAGGTTCCATATTTGATGTTGCCTTTTTTTTTTTTTTAATCTCCACCGTATATTTGAGATAGACGGTGGAGATCTTAAGGGTTTAATTTTTTTATTTTTTTAAATAAATCTCTACCGTCCATCTCGTTTGAAATAGAATGTGGAGATCTTAAAAAAAATTTAAAAATAAATTGAAATGACTAAAGTACCCCTAAAATAGTTGACTTTGACCAAAGTTAACTAACTTTTTATAACGTTTGGCTAATGTCGAGGGAGTTATCTGTTAGTTTTTCAATAAGTTGATTCAGCCTGTAAAAAGACAAATCCCAATTAGATTGACTGTAATTTTTCCTTCTTTTTTTTTTTTTGGAATTATTCAAAAAGATTTTTGAATTCCGGTTTTGTAATCCCTTTAAACCTACATCATTACTTTTGAATTCTTCTACTACATCAGTTTTTCTTGAATTGGAGAAAACACTTGTACAACAGCTTGGAAACTCATCTAACACGTGGCGCAATTAGAACAATCATATTTTCTCATGAGCGACGTGTTACATTCTGAATGGATTTCTGATGGTGAGACCGTTATAGCCAATGTTATCTCTTATACTTCTAGAAATTTTCGTTTCGCTTTTTTTTTTTCTTATGTAAATTGCAATGGAATACTTTGACATAGAATTATATTGTAATGAAACCGCATTTTTACTTAAACTATAGCTAAGTACCCCCGACAATTATTAACTTGATCCTTGACGTATTTAGAAATATCACTTTTTGACCTATTTTTATTTTTTTAACTCATATGGTCCCTAAGTTTTCTAAAATATATCAGTTTAGTACCTATGACCGAAATTTTGACGGTCAAATATAACATAAAGTATAAATTATTTATTTTTTTTATTAATTTATTAAATTAGAATGATGCTTTAACCCTTTAATTGTTTAACTTTACCTATTTGGATAGTCCAATAAAAAATTAACATATGTTATAAAAATTCATTTTTTTTAAAAAAAACCTTAAAAATGATTAAATAATAGGGATAATTGCACAAACTTCCCTGACTATTGGCCATATTACACTTGTTGGCAACTTATGTTTTTATTGCACAAATATCCCCTCAAAAAGATTGACCAAACGGTTGACTAACCTAAACTCTAACGTTTTAGGCAAAAAGACCATTTTATTAATATCTTATTTTATTTAATAATTTAATATCCATAATAATTATTTAAATTTAATTATATAAAAATATTTTTTTAAGAACAAAAACAATTCTAGATTATTCATCTTCTTCTTTATCTCCATCACCCATACTTCGTCATCACCATCATCTCCAACTAAAATAATAAAAATAAATCAAACTTAAGCAAATTGAAGAAGTTCATCACATTCACAAACTTAAGCAAATTAATTTGTATCCCACATTGAAGAAAGTATTATTCATATTCAATGTGTAAAAACTCTATATTTTGAAAGTGGCAACAAAAAGTAAAAGTAAGGAGATTAAAATCTGCAATGCCAACAAATGAAACATGTCCTAGAAACGAACATACAAGGTACAACAACAAAACCAGAAAACATGAGAAACATTTTCACTTTCCCTGCTTTCAATCTCCCCCAACAAGTCCGGCAAGAACAATCAAAATCAAATATTCAGAATTTCTTTCACTTTCTCTTTTCATTATCTCTTTTGCTTGGGACTGTGTCCCTTATCTACGTCACTCTCCAGCTCCCCATCTCTCTTTCTTTCTTTCGCTTTCACATTTTCTCTCTCTAATCTCACCGTCTCTCTCTAACTCTCACATCTCTCCATCTTCTCCCGGTCTCTTATCTCTCTTTTGTTGCTTGGATGGTGGTTTGGGGTAGTGTTGGGTGCTCGAAGCAGGTGCCAAGGAGGAGATCGAGCGGCGGCGGTGGTTGGATATATTGGGCAGAATACTTCAGCAAGAACACGATCATGAAAATGATTCATCAATAGTTTCATTATTATAAGAAGAAGAAGAAGAAGAAGGCAGAGGAGGATCTGTGTTTTTTGATGAAATGTGATGGAGATGGTGAACTTTAGCTTTATCTCCCTTCTAATGACCATATCAAATCTGGTCCATTTCCATCTAATGGACCAGATCTGTCCATTAGAAGGTTTATTTTTATTTTTTTATTTCTTAATTATTTTAATTTTTTAATGAGAAAATTTTTTTTTACCCTTACTACAGTAACTTAACGTTAAAGTTAAGGTTAGTCAATTGCTTAGTCAACGTTTTTCAGGGGATGTTTGTGCAATAAAAACATAAATTGTCAGCGAGTGCAATATTGCTAATAGTCAGGGGTGTTTGTGCAATTATTCCTAAATAATAACATAAATATAATAAAATTTATTAAAAATAAATTAAAAAAATCTTAGAAGTAATATTATGTATTATAAATAAAAAAAATTTAAAATTAATACTTATAAAATAAAAATATAATACCAAAACTACAAAATATATTTATACATATATTTTACCGTGTTATTATTATATTTTTATTTGTATAATATAATAATAATAAATATATATATTATAATTTTATTATTTTATTTAATTTTTATAATATATATATATAATATATTCTAAAATTTGTGTTTATAATATTTTAATATTTTATTTTATTTAACTAAATTTTAAATTTTATAAGTGTTCATTCCTAAATTTTATTTATATTTTTATTAAATGATATTATTTTTAAGTTTTTTTTTAAATTTTAATAAATTTTATCATATTTATTTTTTAATTAATTTTTTTAAGTATTTATTTTTAAAAAATATTATTTTAATTTAATAATTTAATAAAAAAATATAAAATAAATAATTTATAATTTATTTAAGGTTTAATTTTTAAAATCTTAATTATAGAAATAAATTGATGTATTTAAGAAAAATTAATAATTATATAAATTATAAAAGTAAAAATAGAACAAATTATTTTTAAATCCGTTGAGTACCAAATAAGTAATTATTCGATATAATTAGATATAATTTAAATAAAAATACAATTTTATTATAAAATGCCAAACCGCATTCCATTGCAATTTGCAATTTTTTCTTTCCTGTTTCTTCCACTTTCTCGTCAACCAAACAAAGCGATCACTATGTTCTCGGTTGTTTCGGCTACCCACTGAATCCACCGAAGTAACCGAACACCGGTTCCTTTTGTCTTTCTCACGAAACTTTAAAATTTTCCTTTCGTTTTCCTCCACTTTCTCAACAACCAAACAGAGAGATCACTAG
The DNA here is from genome assembly GCA_003430845.1 of Xanthoceras sorbifolium. NCBI lineage: Eukaryota > Viridiplantae > Streptophyta > Magnoliopsida > Sapindales > Sapindaceae > Xanthoceras > Xanthoceras sorbifolium. Next base: position 1,246,404 of record CM010614.1, read on the forward strand.
TTTCAGTCAACTATCGAACTAACAGAACCCTCCGAATCCAGATTTCAAAGTTTCGGTGTGTTCGGTCCATTGTAGTCGGATTTCATCAATTCCCTTTTTTTCGTTTTCCTTCACTTTCTCATCAACCAAAGCAGAGAGAATATTAAGTGATAAAGAGTGCAGGGTGTTCTTGTAAAGTTTTCAGACATATAGTTGTAATAATAATACCAAAAGTAAGGGTGTGATTTGAAATTCAAATGCAAATTTGGTGAAGAAGATGGTGGAGAGGTTCTTTCTGGGCATCCAACAAACGGGTACCCACCAACAGAGCCAGTCCGATCCGATTACGCTCCTATCGGGTCCTCCATTCTCGTAAATCATCTCACTCTCTTGTTCCATACCATTTAACATTGTTAACTGACATTGTATTGTTATTTATTGTAATTAGATCTATAGTGAGAATTGATATATTGTTTTTGTTCTTTTTTTTAATTATCACAAATTTGGAAGTCGTGTGTGGGATATATTCGAATGTATAATCTAATTGATATAACTTCCTTGAAGTGAAACTGAATGTGCGTGTGTGTATATATATATAGTGTGAATTGTTAGTTGAAATTGGGTTGTAATTTGTGGGAATTGTGTCTATAGTGGGAATTGTTAACTGAAATTTCATTGTTGATTTCTTGTAATTTTATCTGTGGGTGGGAATTGTTATCTGTGAGAAACAAAGTCTCACATTGGTTAGAAATGGGGAGGATCATGGGTATATAAGGATGGACAAATATCTGCATTGGTATGAGGCCTTTTGGGTATAGCTCAAAAGCAAATCCATGAGGGCTTAGGCCCAAAGTGGACAATATCATACCAATGTAGAGATAGGTGGTGTCCATAGTCTTAACAAGTCGTATCAGAGCCTAGGTTGGTTGCTAAGGTATCAGATATTTTAGAAAATTCTTAGTATGCTCTGTGGTTGCAGCATTGTCAGATCTTCCACATCAGAAAAGAATTGTTCTTGGTCTAAATCGTTCTTGGTTGCTGGAGTTAAGTATGGTAGTATTGTGGAAGTACATGTCTAGGGAAGGTTCTGGTTAAGAAAGACTTGGTATTAACCACACTTGGTATTTAAATGTGTCCATTGTGACCGACCTCTCTTTCCTGGGAACTTACCTGGAGTGTTGTTCACGAACTACGGGCACTATTCCAGTATACGGTTAGAATGTCTAAATTTTCAAGTTATTTGAAGTTTGATGTAGAGAAATTTGATGGAAAGATTAATTTTGGCTTGTGGCAAGTGCAAGTCAAGGATATGTTAATACAATATGGGTTACACAAGGTATTAAAGAAGAAATCAGGCTCTGTTTTAAAAGATTCCAGCAAAGGTGAGTCTAGTATGAGCAATGAAGATTGGGAAGAAATGGATTTGAAAGCTGCAAGTGTGATTCGTCTGTGTTTGGCTAAGAATGCTCTTGCAAATGTGCATGGAATACTGACAGCCAAGGAACTCTGGGAAAAGCTTGAAGGGTTGTATCAGGCAAAAAGCATATCAAATCAGTTATACCTGAGGGAACAGTTTCATACTCTGCGTATGGAGGAAGGTGCGAAAATCTCAGATCATCTGAGTGTTCTCAATGGTATTTTTTCTGAATTGGAGTCTACTGGAGTTGAAATTGAAGATGAAGATAAAGCATTAAGGCTTATATTGTCTCCTCCATCTTCCTATGAACATATGAAATCTATTTTGGTATATGGGAAGAAGACTCTGAATTTTGCAGAAGTTACCGGTAAACTCCTTTCTGAGGAGAGAAGGCTGAAGGGTGAAGGTCGTACCTCATCAGAAGACACAGCATTGGTAGCTAGCAATGGGAGCAATTGAAATAAGAATAACTCCAGGAAGAAAATAATTTGCTGGGTGTGTGGACAATCTGGGCACATTAAGAAAAATTATCAAATCTCCACCTTGGCAAAATACAGGAAACCTCCGCCCTTCCGCCGCAACTTTCATGCAACCATTGTCTATACCGACAATCATAATTCTCAACTCAGAGAACTATCATACTCCACCATAAAAATATACCACTTAGAATTAATCACCAATTCTAAGATTTCCACCTCAGCACATGTCGAACAAATTTGCTGAAAGTTATGGTGCAACTCCCATGTTGGCTTTCCCTGGAAGTTCTTCAACCATCGACATAATTCTACCACACACCTTGTATCAATGCCGCCAACCAATGCCCGTGTGCAAACTTATAGACCCACTAGTAGTGACACATCCTTTTTCATAGCACCTAGTGATATGCTATAAGGATGTACATATCTTTCTCAAAGGACAAATTCAGTGTCTTCACAAGACACTATTAGCTTGAGTGTTGGAGCTACCTGCCGAACCTGCTCCACCGTTTTGACAATTTTTCTTAACGTGCCCAGATTGTCCATACGTCCAGCAAATTATTTTCTTCCTGGAGTTATTCTTCTTCCAATTGCTCTCATTGCTAGCTACCAATGCTGTGTCTTCTGATGAAGTACGACCTCCACCCTTCAGCCTTCTCTCCTCAGAAAGGAGTTTATCGGTAACTTCTGCAAAATTCAGAGTGTCCGTCCCATATACCAAAATAGGTTTCATATGTTCATAGGAAGATGGAGGAGACAATATAAGTCTTAATACTTTATCTTCATCTTCAATTTCAACTTCAGTAGACTCCAATTTAGAAACAATACCATTGAGAACACTCAGATGATCTGAGATTTTCGCACCTTCCTCCATACGCAGAGTATGAAACTGTTCCTTCAGGTATAACCGATTTGAGATGTCTTTTGCCTGATACAACCCTTCAAGCTTTTCCCAGAGTTCCTTGGCTGTCAGTATTCCATGCACATTTGCAAGAACATTCTTAGCCAAACACAGACGAATCATACTTGCAGCTTTCAAATCCATTTCTTCCCAATCTTCATTGCTCATACTAGACTCACCTTTGCTGGAATCTTTTAAAATAGAGTCTGATTTCTCATTTAATACCTTGTGTAACCTACCAAAATTAATCTTTCTATCAAATTTCTCTACATCAAACTTTAAAGAACTTGAAAATTTAGACATTCTAACCGTATACTGGAATAATGCTCGTAGTCCGTGAACAGCACCCCAGGTCAGTTCCCAGGAAAGAGAGGTTGATCACAATAGACACACTTAAATACCAAGTCTTTCCTAGCCAGAACCTTTCCTAGACATGCACTTCCACAATACTACCACACTTAACTCTAGCAACCAAGAACAATTCTTTTCTGATGTGGAAGATAAGACAATGCTGCAACCACAGAGCATACTAAGAATTTTCTAAAACATCTGATACCACTTGTTGGGAAAATTACCTCCCTAGAAATATGTTAAATATCAGAAATAAAATAGAAAATAATAACAATTACCATAACACAATAATTTACGTGAAAAACTCCAAAACCAGGAGAAAAACCACGGTCCTCAAAAAGAAATTCACTATGATAAATTGTTACAATCGCACAAACTATTATCTCAGAACTACAACACCAATACACTCACACTCTCTCAAAGTATATAATAATTAACACCCTCTAAACTCTAAAACAAGAGAAACAAGAAAGGAATTTAATTAGAATTAAGTACAATGCTTAAAGTGTATTCAATTGGTACAATTAGAAACTAAGGACTTGGTCTCCTTATATAGCCTTGAGAAGCCTTGACATTTTGTTATCTTTCCAATGTGGGATTCATTTTCTTCTCTTTTTTCTTTCTTTATTTTGCCAATTTTCAACAGTCTGTATTGTTGATTTTTTGTAATATATCTATAGTGTGAATTGTTAAGTGGAATTTTATTGTTGATATATGGCAATTATATCTTAGTATGAATTGTTAACTGAAATTGTAGTTTGGATTTATTGTAAATTGTAATTTTATATATATATATATATATAGTGTGAATTGTTAACTAAAATTGTATTGTTGATTTGTTGTAATTATATCTATATTGTGAATTAATAACTGAATTTATGTTGTTGATTTGTTGCAGTTATGTATATATAGTGAGAATTGTGAACTGAAATTGTGGTGTTTATTTATTTATTGTAACTATATATGTAGTGGGAAGACTTCTTTGCTTTTCCAGTTCGCATTCAACTGTGCAACTAGTGAAAACGTTAAAGTGGTATTCATCTGTAAGAAACGCAGGCTCGAGAGCAAGCCCCCGTATCTCTCACAAGGGATCGACCCTTCTTCTGATGTCTTCCAGCGGATTCAAATGAAGTAAGGAACTAGCTAACCCTTTTGATGTTCCATGAAAATCGTTTCTGGGGTGTTGATGATTTTTGAATGGTCTCTTGGTTTGTCTTTTCTTGAAGATATCTGGATGATGATGAAGGGATTAGAAAGTACTTTGCTGCATTTCACCTGTATGATGAATTTCCTGTTGCGGTTGTTGTTGACGATTTTGGAGATTTCTTCCATGAAAGGTTTTTTCCATTGTATTCGCCTTCTGTTCTTCTCAATGCGCAGAAATCTTGGAGTGGTTGATAAGTGGATTTGAGAGTGCTTTTGGTACCACTAAAAGACTTTTAAGTGTTTAAATGTGTTTTTAAGAACTTAAAAGTGCTTTTATTTAATAAACAGAAAGTGCAATTGGGACTGAAGAACACCTGGAGTGCAAGTGTTTTTTGCATTAAAAATACTTCCAAGTTTTTTCTGGAAAACCATTTGACAGTTGTTATTTCCAAAGGTGCTGTTAAGTGCTTTTGCAGATAGCACTTTCACTTGAAAGCACTCTTTGTGAATATACTCTCGAACCCACCAGTAGTCAACTTTACAATCCATTTTGCTTCTTCCGGGGAACTTAACTTTCTTGTAAATTGTCAGGAGCTGCCAGGAAAGATATGCTAATCCTCGCGGAAGAGATCTGGCAATGGTTCGGACTCTGGCTTTATGTTACAATGCCATTACTCATGCAAAGTAATGAATCTTCACTTCAACTGAAGGCCATATCCATTTTACATTAATCTTCATTAGCCAGTACTGATATCTGCTTTTGATTTCTTTTTGTAGTGAAAAAGGACCTTGCAAGCTGCTGTTATCTGATACACACCATGGGAACTCCCCAAGGTTGCTATTTATCTATAAGAGATGGATCTCAACCATCTTTATAGTTGAAGGTTAGTCTATTCTCTTAATCTTTATACAATTTTCTGTTTTTGTGTGTATTAATTCCTATTTGAGCGTTAGAACATGATTAGTTTGGGTTTTTGTGCTCAAGGTGATGGCTCTACGGGATCATTTCTTTTGAAAATAAACAACAATTTGGGAAGTGGGGGCTCGAAAAGGATGAGAACTGCAAAGTACTCCATAGCTCTTCAGTATCTGTATTTGGAAGGGATCACTGAGGACAGTGAGCAGTGATGTTTGCTAAAAAAAAATTTGGGTTAGTTTCCAAGTTCATTTGGTTGACTACAAAATAGTGTATAGCTTCTTCAGTATTCTCAAATAGGAATTAATACACATGATTTGGAGTAATTGACATGCTTCTTTCATTTTTGTTATGTAAATAACCATTTGATTATGTAGCTAACAATGTTCTTGAATGATGATCCTATATTTGAAGCTAATTAATTTACATAATTGCTAATTGCAAAAAGCCCAAATGGTTAATTTACATAATTGGTTTGGGAGAATTTAGAACCATATTTGTCAGAAGAGGAAACGATACACTCTTCACTCTTCAGTGAACTCCTCTAAAAAGAAAAGCGAAGATAAAATGCTCTAGTAGACTCCAGTCTGATACTCAGGCTCACAGAATTCTCCTCCAAGGTCATCACAAGCCTCTCCGGGAAACACTCTGCAACAATCATCAAACAAAAGGTACTTGTTCAAACTTTTTTTCTTGTTTAATTTCTTTAGTTGCAAACTGAAGCTCTTAAATCATTGATGGGATCTAAGGATCTTACGTTTTGGGTCCGTTGTAGTCCTGATACTCTCTGTCGATGAACTCTGAACTAGTCCTGTCCTTCTCGCTTTGTGTTTCAGGTTTGAGCTTCACTTCAGGGTACATATCAGCTTCACAGGCATCTCCTCCAAGTGTCTCACAAGCCTCAGCTGGAAATACTCTACAACATACAAACTTGATCTCAGCCAAAACATATGTTAAACCATCAAAGAGAATTCACAAGCAGGTTTGTTTGGGAGTGCTTTTCATTTTGACAAAAGCACTTTTAGGTAAATTTTATAATGTTTGATTGAAAATAAACATCACCAAGTTCAAAAGTGCTTTAATTTGATGGATCATTGAATAGACTTACGAGTTCGTGGAACTATAATCAGCCGTTGAAGAATCATTCACCACAGCGGTTACTTTGATTGAGGGACCATGGGGAGTAGTAGTAGTATTAAACAGCCTTGGCACTGTTCTGCAAGGCGAAATTAAGGTTTTTGCAGGTGTCGAAACGGAGAGAAATGGTGGTGGAAAGCTCAAAGCTGCCTGCATTTTGATGTCAAGAGAAAGAGAGTTGTATTAAGGCTTGTTTTTTATGGTGTTTTTGAGAGAGAAGGGAGTTCCGCAGTGTCAATATGATGTTATATATTAGCTTGATCAATGACTTGTATAAGATAAGGTTTGAAGATATTTTGAGATTGGATAACAAATGTTTATCCTCTTTAGATTGAATGCCTATCATGTTGGTTGTTGGACTTTATTTTGGAGCCCACTTAATCCTCTACTAAAATTGTTATTTGCCGTTGGTGAGTAATTCGAATCTGCGATAATGAGTACTTTTATTATTAAGCCACATTCGAGAGTGATTATTTTGGATATATTTACTAATTAAGAATATTTGACTTCTAATTAAGGAAAAGAATTTGTTAAACTTTTATGAGATTCCTATATTTACTAAAATTTTTAGAATTAAGTGAATTTTATGTGCAAATTAAGAATTAAGTTAGCGGTAGAAAGGGAATTTAGGGTCAGCTTGATATTATTGTAATTTTTAAAATAATCACTATTAGTTAATTTGGTTAATTTTGCTGTTAAAATATTTTAAGACTAGAAAATAGTATACATGTATTTGATAAATTTTATATAAATTATAAATTGTATTTAGTATTCAAACAAAATTAATAGTTAATATAAATATTTAAAGTAAAAAAATTAAAATAAATTTATAATTCTAATTTAATATAAAATAAAATAATTTTAAAATATCTAAATTTATTTTTTAATAATTTTAAAATATAAAAAATTTAATGTTTTAAAATATCAACAATGAAAAAAATATATATAATAAAATAAGTAATTAAAGTTGGAATTAAAATTAATGAGGATAATTTAGTCATTTGAAAAGAGTTATTAACTCCTAGAGTTAATTATTCCATAATGATTTTATAAAAATAATTATTCATCACCTATTTCTTAGATTATTAAATAATTACTTTTAAAATAAATTGATTTTAACTTATCAAAAGCAATCACTATCTATTTTTTCTAAGTACACCCAACTATAGATTGTTTAAGAAGTTCTTTTTTTTTTTATTTTTTTTTTAAATCTGACACCTTTCGGATCAGAAGACTACCAAAACCAACCGAGATTAAATCATACAAGTACGGTCCGAACAACTACTCTCAATAGCAGGAGACGAGAACTACTGGAACTAACAGTTAGGACAACTACTCCCAGTAATAAAAGATAAGAACTACCAGGATCAATAGTCCGGACTACTACTTCCAGCAACGAGAGGAGTCTATCTACACAATTGCATTTTTATAAGTAATGGTGGGACAAAATATTTACATATACTAGGTATTGAACCTTAATAGCCTCTAACTATCAAGACAACTAGTCTAGTGTGAAATTCTAATTTGTTTATAAAATAAATTTAGTGAGATTCATTTACAAAAAATGTAATAGTAATAAATGATATTTCTCTTATTAAGTGGATTATAATTTACAAATTAATTAAAAAAATCTTAAATGGGATATATACTTATATAAAAACAAAAGCAAATGATACAAATGGGCCACATTTGGGTTAATATAGGTCATTTTGGGCCCATTTTTAATTATGAAAACAAAAACAAAAATTGTAAATAACACTAAGACCTGGGATTTGTTCTTATACATATAAAAATAATATTTAAATTTATTAATAAAAATCTCCATTTTTAATAACGGTTAATCAACTTTAACTATAAAAAAATAAAAATATTCCAAAATAATATATAAAAATATTTTAATTTATTAAATAAAAAATTAGTTAAGATTTAATTGTCCATTTTAACTATATTTTTATTTTTTATTTAATAAATTTTAATAGTATTATTTATTAATTTAAGAGCATATTGATCTTTTTTATAATTAAAGCTGAACAACTGATAAATTGAATAAAATTTAATTATCAATAGAAAATATTTTAATTAATAAAATCAAATATTATTTTGACTTATAAAAGTACAAAATTCAAAAAATTAGGATGTTATTTGTTTAAAAAAAAATTATTAAAGTAATTGCAGTCCTTTTTACCAGACGCTTGTCTTGTCAGATAGGATTTTTTTCAAGAAATAAAATTGAACAATTTCTCGGTAAAAACTGATTTGACAAAAAAATAATATTAAAATAGAATTCAACCGACATTATTGCCCATTTCTCCACTTACAATATAAATCAATATCACGACAAAAGTATTGAAAAACTATGAATAAATAATTAAAAAAATGAAATTATTGGATATGTCTACACCCACACCCTTTCCGTTCAAGTTTCACAATACATATACTAATATATAAATAAATTTCATATCCCCAATTGTAGAAATAATATTATGATTATACATATACAGCACACTAGTAAGAATTAAGTTCATTTTTTTTCATTATTATTAATTAGTAAACACACCCGTAATATTTAATTTTAACAGATCTGGCAAGCCATTTGACTTAATCGGGATTGGATTGAAAAAATAAAAGACCGTATGGATAGATTTATTTTTTTATCTTAACTACAATCATATTTATTCTAATGTTAATTATCTCAACTATAATCATATTTCAAAAACTTTTATACAGATGGATGTGTTAAACGGGTCGGGTTAGGTCAAATTGAATTATAAATTTTACGCCCAACCGAGGTTGAGAGCCCGGTACAAATTGGGGCCTTCATTATTTTTTTTTTAATTAAGTTCGATCATGTCCATGAGCTATGTTTAGACCAGACTTGCCCGTGCGGGATTGGGCAGCCCGCACATGAGCCTTGGCTAATAGTTAAGCCCTGCCCATCCGACCATAGGACTTGAACCGTGAACCAAACCCTCAATTAGATGGCCGGGCATGGGCTCACGTGGCTAATAGTTAAGCCCTGCCCATCCGACTATAAGACTTGAACCGTGAACCAAACCCTTAATTTGATGGCCGGGCACGGGATGAGCTCCGGCAACCCGGCCATTTGACATCTACTCCTATATAAAATTGTACACATAATAGTGTTTTAATAGTATTTTAGTAGTTGCATATACCATTTAATCTGTGGAAGAGGAAAAAAAGCATTTTTTTTTCATTGAGAATATAAATCACAGCTGTTAAGGGATGTTTGGCAGTGTTTTTGCTTTTTTTTTTTTTTTTTATTCTAAAATCTGGGATTTTTGGAGGAAAAGTGCTTACTGCTTGCTGCTTTTTGGTCCCATCCCAGAAGCATGAGGTATCAGCACCACCCAGCACACCACATGCTTTTTTTCTTTTCATGATGCTCCCTATGCATATCCAATGCATGAGCACACATTTTGTCACATAATTTCACACAAAGACAAACCCATTTAATGTGCCTGTCTGTCCTATTTACCAAGCACACTGTACAGTCTACAGCAGAGGCAACAAAACATTTAAAAATAGTATTACTCGCATCAAACTACCATGAGATTTTATTAATTACAAATTCAATCAACTTTATCATTTATTAATAAATACATTTCTGTCCTTAGTAAAATTTATCATTTCGAATGTATCGAAATCTAAGTCCTAACAAGAGAGGTTTCTAATGAATTTCGAAATTTTACCAGTAAAAATTATGTTGTACCAACCAGTTGGTGATTACTTCAATTTGATCAAGAACCAAGTGAAAAAGGAGAAAAACATAATTCAAAAGATATTGCAAAGACAAGAAGACAATGAAGATAGCCAAGGAAACCCCACCATTGTATAGATGGTTGCGAACACAATAATGTGATTTCAAAAGAGTTATCAGATGATCAAAACTAGTTTGATCTTTTTCGGGTTAGAAAATTTACTCGATGACCAGTCTACGATTGATTTACATACAACATTAGTCATGTACACGAAAAGAGTACTCTATACTATACTACGATGATAAGGAAATCATACAAAGATATCAATAATTGAAAAGGCCGCAACTGAACACAAAATGCCAATGATCTATGTTCTAATACTCATCCAAGTTATATGACTTTTAAAAACTCCACACGGGTTCTAGACTGGCGATCGATCCTAATGCAGAAAACGCGAAATATCCAATTTCCAAAAATCTTGCAGGACTGAAGAGATTGAATAAGATACTTACATTTTTGTTTTCCATCAAAAACTATGCAGTTGGGTCAGCATGGGAACAAGCTCATCACTGGAAGGCCTGTCCGCGGGTAAATCTGATAGGCAAACAACAGCAATTCTCACTGCCATTAACATCTCATCTTCCTCCACTTCTTCTCCTAGAATACTTTTATCTAGTCCTTCCCGTGCCTCCCCTGCTTGCTGCAAATGCCGAAGCCACCTTCCCAAACTCCCCCCATTGGCTGCTGCTTCCCCGAAGAATGGATCCGTTGGATCCCTACCAGTTAACAGAACAGCCAGCATCATCCCAAAGCTAAAGATGTCGCTTCTATCAGTATAGCTGTCCAAACATGCAAGAATTCCTCTTCAATATAAATAGCAGATAGTATTGAATATCTTCAATCAACAAAAATGCAACTTGTTTTCATTCACCGAAGCCAAGACGGAACAGGAAAGGATAAAACTAAAATAATGCTACATACCAGTCTGAACGGCTTAATGTTCATTGAACGAAAAAGATACCATTTTAATGCAAAAATTGGTTTTGATCTAAGAGTAATAACACTACAATCAAATACTTTAAATGACATGTATTTTATAAAGTTATAATTTTCTAAAACCACCATTTCTTGAAACAAAGTTCACAGAAGCACCTAGAGCAAGACATCCAAATTTTATTGTCATTACCAGAACTCTCCAAGTTAGATTACAGTTGCAATAAATACATCCAAATTCAATCGACCGATAAAAAGTTCATGAAATGTCAAAATAAAGCTACAACTTGTATAGCAAACCATAATTCTCATTCCCTATAGCTTCAACAATGCATTGAGTCTAAAGATTAATAAAAGAAGCAATCTCTGGATTGAAGGTCATAATTCGGTACCTGAAATTCTGAAAACATTCTGGAGCTATATAAGCAGACGTTGCTCTATTCGAATTAGGCACGAGCTTAGCCAACCCGCAATCAGCCAATCTAGGCTCGAATTCTCCATCCAACATAACATTGGAAGGCTTCAAATTGCAGTGCAGAATCTGAGGATTGCAAGTGAAATGAAGATATTGAAGCCCCTTGATCACCCCAACAGCAATTCTCAGCCTAACTTCCCATCCAAGCTGCAACTGATTCTCTTTAACTCTATTCATGGCATCCTCAAGACTCCCAGTCTGCACATAATCGTAAACCAGATAGAACCTGTTGGATTCTCTAACATAAGCCCTCAAACTCATCAAGTTCCGGTGTCTTAAACTGGCAAGAACTTCAAGTTCTTGTTGTATTTTTCTCTTCACTGTCTTCTTCTTCTTGCTGCTGCTGTTGTTGTTATCGTTGTGTCTCTCTGGTGAACTACTACTCACAATGGGTTCGAGCTGTTTCACAGCAATTGTCAGCCCATTATCAAGAACTGTTCTGTAGTATTTCCCATCCGGGCTCGACCCAAGCAGCTGGTTTTCATTAGCTAGAGCTAATTGCAGGGTCTTTGGGTCGATTTTCGGCGAAAATGTAACGGGACCTTTGAGAATTGGTGTTCTGTTCATGTAACCAACAAAGAAACGGATCAAACAAGCAACAAGAATGGCTGCAACTAACCCAGTTACCACTCCCAACACAACACTTAAAATGATTCTTCTGATTCCAATCTTGAATTCTGCTGGTGGGCTTGAAGAAGGAGATGGAGACTTGACTCTCTCTTGGCAGTCCACAGTTGTGCAATGAGACCAAAGAAGCATGAACAACAACAGCAAAAGCACAGCAGAGGTTTTCCTGCTCGTTTGGAGGATGCAATTTTCTCTTGTATTATTCTCCATAGAACCAAACAGAAAAGCCTGTGACTTCAAAAACTACAATAGCTTCCTTTTTTTTTTTTTTCTCTTCTATTTTCTAAATAACCAAACAGAAAAAGCTGATAGTACACGACCCATCTCTCAAAAAAACTCCATTTTACAAAGATCTGATGTTTAGACCTCTAAACTGCACAAAAAACCCAAAAAAAAAGCTTCAAATTTTTTTCATTTTCTAACTCCAAACCCAGAAGAACCAAAACCCCATTAAAGACTTACAAGCTCTGAGCTTTGTCTTCATGTAGATAAAACAAAACAAAAAGAAAAACGAATTTCAAGTTTCAACTAAAAAAAAATCTTCAAAAACAAGACACAAAGGAATCCAATTTCGTCACGAAAATTCTTATCATCCCATTTCCTCTTCAACAAAACGAATCTGACCCACTGAAAATTGATTCTGCACAAAAAAATAAAAAATAAAAAAAATTCCTCCAACACTAAAAAAATCTCACACACAACCTCCAAACTCAAAAAAAAAGAAAGAAAAAAAAACTTGCAGATTCAAAGTCGGAACCCAAAACCCACAAAAACCCAGTAGTTTTCTTCACCAAATAATTACTACTTTCAACACTGCCTTTTGTCTACTATCTCACAATATTAAAAAAAAGGAAAAAAAAACAAAACAAAAAATGAAAAAAACTGTTTTCCAAAAACAGAAAACACTGGAAGTAGTGTAGTAGTAGTAAGTAGTATTATTACTCTCTATTCTTTCTTCCAAGTTCCAAACCAGGAAGGACAAGTCCTCCATGACAAAACTGGATTCCCGCCTTTTTGTGACAGAGAGGAGGGGTCCACTGCCACGTAGGCCCAAGAAGCAAGCAAAAAGCTCGCGTCGCTGTCACGGGGCCGAAAGCGAAACAGCGTACTCTCTGTGTGTGTGTGTGAGTGAGACTGGAGAGTGAAAATGAGAGACAAAGGGAAGAGGAAGATCCTGACCGTTGATTTCTTGAGTTGTTGAGAAATATGGACCGTTGACTTTGAGTAAATACACAAGAAAACAAAAGAACACGGGAATTTGTGCTCTTTTTTATTTAATTTTTTTACTTTTTATTTTTTTAAGTGATTATTAGGAAATTTGAGTTGTTTTTAGCTTTTTTGTTGTGAAGGAGAATATTTTTTCCTTTTTGCTTTTCAATTTTATAATTAAATGTTAATTTATTTTTATTTTTTTCTTAAGATTTGACACTAATTTGGTGGATTCTATAGAGACCTATTAGCTCATGTAATACGTAAGAATAATTTAAATTTTAGTGGAATTTTAATGAATTTAAATTTGACAAAATACAGTTAGTTTCAACTTAAATTTTATGACAAATTTTATTTTTTTATTTTAAATTATTTTTATAAGATTTTTAAAAACCTCTAAGATTTTGCACTTCTTTAAAACTAATATTTAGTTTTGAAATGAAGTGAAAAAAAAAGGATATGAAAGTCATTTTACTTGTTTTTAAAGCCCTTATTAGGCCATGAGTATTTTTTAGATGAAAAATTAATGGGGGTTCTTGACTCAAAATACAAAATTAGAGTGTTATTTTTGAAAATAAAACAGACCTGAGGGTACTTTAAAAATTTCCATAGTTTCTTTTTACATATTAAAGTAAATAGAATATTTTAATATTTGATCATGTTGTAATAAAATTATAAATTTAATTTTAATTATATATTAATATTCTATTATTAGTTAATTTAATTAAAAATAACAGTTTAATTAAAAAATTTATATAAAATAATAAAAATATTTCTAATTAACAAAATAATAATAATTAATAAAATTTTAAAAATTAAAAAATTGATTTTTTTTAAAAATTTATTTAAATTACTTTTTAATTTTTTATTTTTGATCAACAGTTATTTTTAGCTTGTTATTATTTTATTTTTTACACTTCTTAAAAAATAATTTTTAGTTTTAAAATTAAATGAAAAAAGGGTATAAAAATCATTTTACTTGTTTTTAAAGCCCCCTATTAAGCTCTGGGTACTTTTCAGATGAAAAACTAATAAGGGGTTCTTGACTTAAACGCAAAATTGGAGTGTTATTTTTAAAAATAGAACAGACCTCAGGGACATTTTGAAACTTTCCATAGTTTCTATTTATATATTGTCGAATAATTGATAATGATAAGAATTTGAGATGGTCTTTTATTGGGAGGCGTGAGAGGGTAACACGTGCGCCACGCGTGGGCTTTTATGTTATGTGATTGAGGAGCACACGAGGCTCCAAATTGAGTACATTTTTCTTTTCCTGTGTGGGGCCCCATGAATGAAATTTTTTTTGATAAGATAATTTAATTTATTAATTAAAAAGTTAAAGGTTTTGCTATTTATTAATTTAAAGATTTTGCTACGGTGTCGTGTCATCAGTCATGTAGAAAATCTTAGATGCAGATCGATGTACGCACATTTGTAAACTCAAGTGATTAATATATCTCTATTATAATATAGATATGTGCAAATATTTCTTTTTTATTATTATTATTATTATTATTATAAAAGTAAATACCTTCAGCTCGATCACGTTTATAACGAGCTTCAAGTTTTATAAGAATAGATATTCTAATACAAATATTTTAATTATAACCGGAAAAAACTAAAGACACAGGTGAGGGGTCTACATTTAAGTCCCAATATAACGCGAAGAAAATTCATCAAATGTTAATACTGTATTTAATTAATTACTGCATCCCAAATTTTGTTGTTCTAACTGTCGAACTGCTTGTTCAGCTTCAGCAAGAAAACATAATATTAGCCTAAAACAAATTTATAAATATCTTATCATTTTTCAACAGTGACCTGAGTTCTAAAATTTTGTTCTAAACCATTTTCTAGATACAATATTTATAGAGCTAATTACATCGACCTCCCTAAAATTTTACCAACTACAAACGAAGTCAACTTTATCGTTTATTGATAAACACCTCCCCTAACCTTAGTAAAATTTAGTTAAATATAACAATTGACCGGGGAAGGTCTTTATTAAAAAACAAAAGTTGACTAACGGGAGGAAAGCGCTTTATCAATAAACCCAAATGTTAACTCCATCTATAATTGAACAAACCTAAGGAAGGTAGACATTATTTACTCATATATATATATATATATATATATATATATATATATATATATTTCTTGCAAACAAAGAGGAAAAACAAAATTGCTATTTTTTCTTTTGAGGGGGTGCATCACTATCAAAAGAAATTACAGGCACAAAAACAAAGCTTTTCCACTAAAGAAACCCAAATGTACAACAATAATACACAATATGGACCTAAACTAAATCCTCACAGCTCCACCAGAAGAAGGAAAGCAAAAAAAAAAAAAAAATGAATCAAACTCAAAATCATTTCACAAAACAACATATTAGACCCCTCGGCAGAAAGCGCGGGTCTCGGCAGCTCATTTCGATGGGAGTGTTTTTAAATAATATAGTTTGCACAGATGGCCCTGATTGGGCAGGCAAGCCAATGCTACCACTCTCCGTTCTCCTCTAATAACCTCTAAATATTTTTTCTTCCACCAAGAACACTAGCTCTCAAATTCATGAAATGTAAACTATACAGAAAAGCAATATAATCATCATCAAGCTTCAATGCAACTTGACTCTTAAAAAACTTCCTTCCTCTTTTTTTCGGGGAATTTTTATCCGTTTGAATCAGATAATATAGCAAGAACATCATGGTCAACAAAGTTTGATTCTAGAGCCAGTTCAAGAGACGTTTTACCTTCTCCATTTACAGCCCGTGGATCGGCTCCCCTGCAAAAGTAAAATTCAGTTATCATTTTTGGAAGTCAATAAAATCATTAACTAATTATCAAACATGTATGAGCTTAGAATTTTTGGGAGAATATGACAAAGCACGAGAGATAGTGAGGACCTAATCTTGCTAAGAATATAAAACAATTATGAGCAAGGATATCCGTTTACCTTGTAAGAAGCAGTTTAGCAAAAGTAGCTCTGCCTCTGAGGATACAACGGTGAAGTGGTGTATGACCTCTTGAATCCGTTGCATTTATATTTGCACCGTACTGCAAGAGGAGTTCAAGCATGCCAATGTCCCCAGTTTCACAAGCAAGATGGAGGAGGGAGCAACCCTCCAGATCGTCCATGGTCTGGCCTTCACTCGTACCTGCCAAGTTCAAAGAGCTAGAGGAAGATCTGTCTGATGAATTCCCTGTTAAGCATCTGGAGCTCTGATCAAGGCTAGTCTGTTCATTCAGTAGCATTGCTTTGGCAAGGGTTAAGGAAGAGTTACATGACACTTGCTCATGAACAACATTCACATCTGCTTCACTATTAACAATGTGACGGTATACGGCTTTCTTGTCATTTGCACGAACAGCTTCCCAGACCTGTTGCGCCACAGCATAGGGATACTGATTGTCCTTTGGCTTGCGAACAAAAAGCTTTTCTGCATACTGCAATTGAAAGAAAACTTGGAAATTTCAGCAGGTCCCAGCAGCACAGAGCATTAAACTTCAGCAATTCTAAATATAACTTTAGTGCTATTGATCAGACTATGAGAACAAACAAAATATTTACAGATTTCGAGTTTTCATTATCCAGCCATCAGACAGTTTCTCTTTCCTCATACTTCGTATAACAGTTTTTATAATTTAAAATCTTCCATTGCCATAGTTAATATTTTGCAGGCATGCTGGACTACCATAATGCAAAAATGTGCCTGCTATAATATGATTTAAGTAACAATCTGGCTTAATCAAAAATAGCAAACAAATTCAGCTTCACACATTTTCCTAATGTCAGCTATATGCAATTAAGAATCAAAACTTAGTGTAGACTGTAGAGACAAGAGTAAATGTTAATCCAATTACACCTTTGCATGAATGAACTTCTCCTTTACTGATATAGAATCTGAGTGACTAGGTTTGCCCGTAAGAAGCAACTGCGGTTTATCAGACCTGTATGAGCTTCACCAGAATAATATTAAATGTCAGTGACTAGTTAGAAGACTTGACTTTATATAGCTGTAGATTGGAATAATCTTAATCGAACCATTTACAAGAATTCATTACCTGTTCGGGGTAAGATCGACATGGAAGGCACTTCTTGAATGCAATAATTCTTCCCAGACTGAGTTTGCAAATGTATTGCCCAGAGACTGAAATAAACTTATGACAGAAGGTTCCCAAACTTTCACATCAAGAGTAAGTGATCTTACCTACGAGTCAACACCAGAGCAAAGTTTTTAGAATTAGGAAGTAGTATATCTTTACCAAATAGAAGTTTCTATCAAACTATAAAATGAAATATATCGAGCATGACCCGCTTCTTTCAATAATATCAGCAAACAATTTTCAAATGTCAAAAGTACAGTCTCACTAAAAGAAATTAATTCCATGTAAGCAACACCTTAAATACACTCTTCTTGTCACAAACTTTAGTCTTTTTTATGATTTTATGGTCACTTGCACGATTGAGCTTTCATATATTTCTCAACAAACCAAGCAAAAAGAAGTGTCAATACAACATGATATCAAAAACAAACAAACAAACAAAAACGAGTATTCTCGCATGAGAAGATGTAAAAAAGCCCAGCAATCAAACTAGTAGAATTTTACCTTTGATATGTGTACACCAAGATTTCGGTGAACACCAGAGCATTCAATACAAACAAGAACACCGAGATTCAGAGATGCCCAATCAGGTTCAGGGGAACCACAATCAGCACATTTATCATTTCCGCATACTCTCCTCAACACATCAATCGGCTTCTCATTTTTAACACTGGATCGCTGCTGTTGAGAATTTCTCAAATGACGGTCAGGATGTGCATTTGCATGGCTTCTCTCAGATGTATATTCGTCAATGCCGGTATGATCAAAGTCAGAACTTTCAAATGAACTACTCTCACTGGCAGACCGGTGATGGCCACTTCCCATGGGACTACCAGTCAGACACTGAAATATATTGAAATACATCATTAAAATGATTTTGAAAAGTAATGGCCAGCAATCATGATAAACTTTTTTTATAATTACCCTCTCAGGAGCCTGAGAACTAAGTAATGAAGCAATAACCCCTGTTATCTTTTCAATCCAATCCATCTGATCCATTGCACTCTCTGCCTGCGCTGACAAGGACAAATAAACATTATTGAGGACCTACCATCAAACAATAACACCAATCATCCACCGTTCATCGGTTCTGGTAGAACCATAAGGAAACAAATTGATTTTGGAATTTATATTAATCAGGGTGTTTTACTCCAGCTCACACGTGCAAGCAAAACCCAAAGTCATACCTGCAAAGTGTAGTTCTTAGTCGGTGAAATTATTCGGAAACAAAACCTCAGATCTGATTGGTCAGCATCAACTTTGATTGTCGAGGTAAGCAAGTTCACCGTGTGATGAGCAACAGCTTTTTCATCGTGTACTCCACCGTGATAATGAGAAGAAAGCCACCGACTCAGCAGCCCAGATCCAAGCTCAGAACTATTCCTCTGACCAGAAATTTGACTGCCAGATCCCTAAAAGTCAGAAAAAAAAGGGCACATGATTAACTTCAAACCATCTAAGCTCCTAACTAATCTTACTAAATCAAATTACTTACAGAGGATTTGCTGCATTGTTTGCGATAGTAATACAGCATCCCTCGGCTATCAAGAACAAAAAATCTTCTTTTCCAGTCTCCCCTCAAGTTTGAGGAACGTTTTGAGAGATAACCTTGTCGGATGGTTTGAACCTGAAAGATTGCTTGTAGCTTAGAGGCAGAACACAATTAGGAAAACAAAGAAATATCCAAAACAAAAGTTATCAACAAAGCTCATTGATAACATTAAAAGCTTCTTCAGAACCTTTCCCTTTGCCGCAGATTGCATAACTGCCTCTATCATTTTATGTGAACTTCTACCAATGGCTTGTATACCATCTCCATTTGGTGATCCATTAGAACCATTAGAAGACCACCTACTCTCTCTGTCAATCTGCCTTTTGTACTCTTGCATCCTTTCATTAAGAGCGGCTTGCTCATAATTGGACCTTTCTCTTGATTGTTGTGCATAAGTCAACACCTGCAAAACAAAAGCAGACCAGTATTTCAAGAATTCCCACAATCCAAAACTAGTAGCAACATCAGAAACAAATTATCCTCCACTCCTTAGGTCAACTACATAAAGCCCTCTCCCCAATATCTGAGTTGGCTACAAACTGTCTCGCCAAGGAAGAATATAATAGCATACCTGATTAATGTATGGTTCCATCTGATGCAATAACTCATATCCCTGCATGGCATGTAAAAAGATTCAGAGTAAGAATACCTAAGATAAAGCATGAAAAGACAACAGAGAAGTCCATGACATAGTCATTTACTTGTTTGAAGTAACGAAGATGTGCATCCATTGTCCCACTGACTGCTTCCAAAAATTCAAACCTTTTCTTTGCTTCAACATTAGAAAGGGCAGTTACCTACGTGGTAAAAATCAACATTGTTAAAACCTTAACAAGCAATTACAATAACAACTGCATCTGTAATCCAATGGTAAACATTTACTGCAAGAAAATTCACTTACTAGACTAAAGCGTGATTGCTCAAATGAAGACCTTGCATTATGAAGTTCCTAAAAAATTCAGAAAAATTTAGAAGTTCAAAAATGGAGGATTTCCGGCACTAAGACAAGTATATAGATAAAGAATGAGGAAGAAGATAGTATAAGAATTCATTGTATTATACCTCCTCCAAAATAGTAGCTACATCAGACTTTGTGCCTTTTCTGAGAGACAGAAACTTCTCACGAGCCTGTGGCATGATAAAATATAAGTCTGAAGATAAGTGCATAGGACTTTATCACAGCATCAAAATGCTTCTTAGTTAATTTATCAATTTTTAACAATTTAAAACATAAGGCAAACTATAGAGAATATAAATGCAAAATAGGAAAAAAAAATAACATATACAACTCAAATTGAATTATAAGTCACAAAAAAGTACAACCACTTTTCTCACGAATGTGGACACAGGTTTTCCCATGTAGAAGACTGCCGGTTCACCTTTTTGTACCAAATTTTTATATTAACACAGTTTTACACATTTCTTAAAAAAAAAGTGCTCACCAAGTTTCCAATTTGTGTTAATTGACTTTTTCATCTAGCGTGAAGTTAACTACACAAATCATCCATTGTAAAAACCCCCCTCTTAATTCTCCTAAGAAAGGAAGAATGAAGATCCTTCTTAGTCATGCATATATCCGAGCTCTGGTATGTAGAGTTCCAAATTCCAATCAAGAAGAACTAATTAACTTAACTTTGTTTCTTTTAAAAATTTGAAAGGAAACAAAGAATGCAATAACTTAGTAAACCTAAATCAAAAGAATACTTTGTCATCCAAGAAAGCACAAATAATGAAAGAATACTACTCTCACTAAAGTTCATTCCAGCAGATTAATAAAAATGAGAAGTTTGCTTTTAAATGCCTTCAATGACATCAACAATAATAGCAAAATACTTCATAAACAAACATGAGGGGTGCACCTGATCATAAAGCAGACTAGCCTTGTCAAAACGCTTCCTTGCTTCCTGTACTGAGACAATATCTTTTAGAACACAAATTAAAAAATCGTTTTAAATCAAAAGAAAAAATTGTACAAACTCAACGGGCTTGTACACTTGTTCCTATCCGATCTTATACCCTATTTCAACAAAGATATAAAAAATTTCAAAAGCGGCAGAGAACAGCACTTTACAGTACCTTGACCTCATGCAAATCAATATTGACAAATTGTAGTAATCTGTCATTTAGCATGTGCTCAACCTAAGAAACATAAATGAAGTCAGTCGAACACAAAAGAACTTCCTATGATATTTAGAACGAAATTTAGAATATCCATTGTAAGAAATACATGAAGAAAAAAAAAAAAAAAAAAAACCAAAGCTACCTGGGATCGAAGAACTTCTTTGTATGTCCCGATTTCTCTCAGTGCAATAGTAAATTTGGTCATAACAGGACCTAGACAAGGAAAGAGATATTGACTCAATAATACCACTAGACATCCTACTCTTCATGTAGGATCCAATCAACAGCATGAAAAATTCAATTAAGCAATAAGATTTAATCTTCAAACAACGATACAGAAATACATGGAAATAATTAGGACATATTGGGATAGCCCATGGAAATTATGAAGGAGAATATTTATTGATTAATGTCTTGAGTAATATCTGATAAACAACTAGTGAATAGAGCTTAAAGATGTACCTCCAAAAGCAACACTAATAGGATCATTATGCCCTCCACCAAAAGTTTCTAGGGCACTTGCAAAAGCAATGTCCCCGTCATATCCCTCCCCAAGTCCTTCACTGCAAAAAAGAAATATAAATGCAAATGCAAATTTTCAAAACTCAAGAATTACAAAAAAGCAATGATTGCTATCAATACCTGGAAAGATTGATAAAATAGCTTAAGAAAACCAAAAAAAGAGGAGAAAAGGACCAACGCTGTAAGAAGCATGTAAAATTTATGTGCTGATTGTTTTTATCTAGTAGACTATTTGAGGACTTTTAAGCATCCTACAATGAATCACAAAAATGAGAACCTCCCATTCTCTTTACTTTGTCTAGTATTTAACCATAAAAAAAACCACAAAGTAAGAATCGAAAACACTTCTGTCTACTGAAGAACCAAATAACTATCAGCTCAAGCTTTTTAACTGTTACCAATTAAAAATATAAGCAGAATCAATCATTCAAAATTATTAGCATAGTAGTTACATACACTACAAAAACATGGGTGAGGCAATTCATAGCCTCTTCTCTAAAATAAAAAAGAAAAAATCTGAATTGATTCTGAAGGGAAAAATGAGAAATGCATTTGTGATAGTAAACATACGTGTATTTTCGACATCCTTTATAAAACCTTAGACTTCTCTCCCTTAATGTTTCAGCACCTTCCTCCATGCCTTGTATCTGTTTCACCAATGAAATAGTCGTTGTAACATATCAGAACAAAAAAATACAAATAAACAGTCTGTCCTAGAACAGTAGAAGTGACATTCTGCAGAAAACATTGGTTAATCGTTCTATAAACCCATTACCGAAGATAGTGCATACAGTCGAAAGTCAGATGAAAATACTCAAGAGACAGGATTAACACTTCACGGGTAAACTTAATCACCAAATTCAAGAACTAATAAAAAGTCCCATATTTATATCTACAAAACCCATCTTTGCCCAAGAATCAAGATAATGCATAACACTCGAAAGTGGGATGAAAATACTCAAGAGACATGGTTAACACTTGACAGATAAACTTAATCACCAAATTCAAGAACTAAAAAAAAAAAGGTCCTAATTAATATCTACAAAACCCTTTATGCCCTTTTCTTCAAGAATCAATAATTCACAAAGAAAAGACAGACACAAAAGCCAAACATTGCTCCTCTCTCAAAATCTCATAAAACACCATATAATCCGTTCCTGTTTATACAAACATTATTAATATAAAATAAAAAAATAAAATGCCATAACTCTAAATAATTCAAATTTTTCTTTCTACATCAAGCTCATAAATTGACTACAAGTCACTGATAGTCAAATCTGTTCAACAAATAAGCCAAAAACATATATTTATTGTCAAAAAAAAAATTCCAAAATGTTCGCCGAAAAATAAGAAAGAATTCCATTCTAAGCTCAAACTAGCACTATGCTTCCAAAATTTCTCATTTCCTCGACTAAATTTTCTCATCCACAAAACCACAAAAGTCGAAGACGAAATTCAAGTGAGCATGCAAATTGCAAAGCATGTTAACACACAAAACATTAAAAATTATAAACAAACAAACACACAGTAAGCAGTTACAGTTGCGAATCAACTCAATTTCAAATGGTAAACGACGAAGACAAAGACCAGAGATAGAACCTGCTTGCGAAACATTGGAGAGTCGTCGAGCTTAGTGAAATGCATTCTCGCAAACTTGGGTCGAGTTTTCCAGCTCCTCCTCCTCTTCTTTGGCAGAAAATCTCACTTCACTTCACCATCACATCAACACTCTTCGATCTAGTCTCCGATCTCGACCACCATAAAATCACCGGAAAACAGAAAACCAGCTTGTATATAATTTTTAAATATATATATATTGTTAAAATTAGTTTATATATTTTTATTTTACTATATTTTTTGTGTCTGGTTTTTTTTTTTTTTTAGGTTTTCAAAGAGAGAAAAACCCTAGAAGGTGAGAATTTTTTTTATATTATTATTGTTATTTTGATTTTAGCGACGGTGGTTTTAAGAGAGGGTTCTTGGAAATTGTGTGCTTTGTTTCGATGATGTCGTTTTGTTTGTGTGGAGATCTAAAAACGACATCGCGCATGAAAAAAAGGAGACGTTGAAGAAGGAAGGCGGTGTTTGTTGTTGAGTGTGCTCACTTGAGGTGTGTATGTGAAGACGAAGCAATTGGAGGCCGATACGGCGGCGTATTTTGGGAGGTGAGGAGGGTTTCGTGAGTTACTGAGGGACGAGACGTTGTCGTTTTGAGGTTTTTTTGACTTGACAGCGGAGATTTGAGTACTCTGAAGACTCTCTGACAGTGGTTACCTTTACATGGTTATGAGAAACGAGGAAGTCCAGTTTATGCCACGCGTTCAATAATGGCGCGTGTCATTCGTAGTGTTACAGTATTTTCTTAATTCTATAAAATTAACTATAATTTTATCGAAATTAATCACTAAATATACGTTTTAGATATCTACCCTCATAACAAAAAATAAATATACATAATAATACTTGAACTCTCACCGTTAAAGTAGAATAAAAGTACACTAGTTATCTAAACTATGAGAAGATATGAAGTAAAAATATTATTTACCATTTAGTATAATTGTAAGCGTCTATAACACATAAATTAATTTAGTGAATAAATTCAATTATATTTTTTATTGAAAATGATATAATTTAATTAATAAATTATGTATTTGAGTTCAGTGTGAGTTTTTACAAACTTTAATTTCGAATATAATTCAATAAATTTTAGGTAGATTTAGTGTTATTTATTTATTTTTAAATTAAGTAGAATATAATTTAATAAATAGTTGAAGTTGATATACCTCAATTATAATTATAATTTAGATAAAATGTAGAGTAAATAGCGCCTATTTCTCCTAAGGTTTGTTTAATTACAGGTGGAGTCAACTTTTAGGTTTATTGATAAAAATATTCCCTCCCGTTTATCAACTTTTAAGTTTTTTTGACAAAAATCTCTCCTGGTCAACTGTTATATTTGACAGAATTTAACTAAGGAAAAGAAAGGTGTTTGTCAATAAATGATAAAATTGACTCCGTTATAATTATTAAAATTTTATGAATGACCGATACAATTAGCTCTAAAAAGGTAAGTATTGAGTTTGGCACATAGCAATTGAGGATGAGGCGCGTGGGCGTGAACATCGAATGTGAGAGATGCTTCTGTCACGCACGCTCAGCTACATGAAGAAAGTGGGACCCACGCATGAAACACTAAAATAAAAATTCGCTCGCACTCAACTCACCTCTGAAAAAAAGGAAAAAAAAAAAACTGAAGGTACAAATAATATTTTATACTTCAAATTTTAATTAAATAAAATTCTTAAATTTTACACTAAAAAACTCACCTGTAGGGAGGTTTTCAGCAAAAAGGTTATTTTTTTTTATAAAAAAAAAACTGAAGGGGATTTTGGGAAATTCCCAATCTTTACTAAAAAAAATAAATATATTTAACGGTGGAACCTACAAATGCAGTGCTTGAAATGTTGTGCTTCACTTGAGTGGATGCAGGTTGGTGTTTTTTTTTTTTTTTTTAATATTTATTATACTGAATGAACGATATTAATTATTAAATTATATTGGACATAATAATTTTATATTTATATATGTATGATATTATATTATGATACTAATGAGACCGTCTAATGTAACTATAAGCACGTATCATATAATATATATTAAAAAATAAATAAATTTTAAAAATTTAAAAATTATCATTCAATATAATTTAATAATAAAAATATTTATTCAGTCTGATAAAAATTTAAATTTAATAGTATATAAAAAGGAGTTAAAAAAAATTTAGAGCTCGTGTGACAAAATTTTCTCCACAATAATATCCCATATTTATTTTTTATTTTTAGTGGTTTTGGCCTTTTGGGCCCCTAACTGTCGCTCATATCTTGGAAAAAATATGACCAAAATTTTGTTTGTTTGTACTTCAATTTTACTTTTGACCTTATTTTTTCTTTTCTTTTTAAAATTTTGAAACATAAAATGCATTTGGTTTTACATTTTAAACTATTTTTACTTTTTTTAGTTTGACGGATGACACTAATGGTATATTTAGTGTACGGAATTGAATTATACTATTTTTATGAAATTAGATTGAATTAGACTAATTAATACTGTTATGTGTTTGGTGCAGTACGGATTGAACTAAAAATAATATTATCTCTTATTTGATATAGTATGAGATTGAAAAAAAATAATAAAAGTTAAATTATTTAAATTAAATATATTTTTTAATAATAATTTAAAGAAAAGAAAAAAAGAAAAAAAAATATGTACAGCTTGGGAAAAAAATTATTCCAAGCTAGGAGGTGGGAAGAGGACAATTTGTTGCACTTGACAGCTGCCAAACGCATGATATGTCTGGATTTAGTTTAATTTTTGTCATGTCCTACGTAACAAACGACCCTTAAGATGTTTATTGAAATTTATTTAGATTAAACACCGTAAAAATAAACACGGGCAGATATTAACTCTCACAAATTAAAATAAAACTTATCACACTTATATTTTTACCAGTAATAAGAGACAACTAACTTAATTAAAATTTTAAACTAGTTTTAGAACAACAACTTTTGCATTAGCAAGTTTTATTTTTTAAATATGATATCAAATATGTATTTTATTTATTTTAAATTTATCAAATAAAACATAAAATAGTCCTAGATTTTGTGTTTTTATATCCAATAATTTAATATTCTCGTTAAAAGGCTGAAACGTTTAGTGAATTGGCGTATAAATCCCACGCCATTGGATCAACTGGTGTGTGAACGGCAGAAACGAAGCGAACTCTATCGAACTCCATCATTTTAGTGGGGCCGATTTGATAAAATAAAAAAATGAGATAAAATTTTTAAATTGAAAAAATTAATTGGGTGTACATGGCCATGTCTGAAAATAGAAGCTAAAGGACATTGCCATGAGTGTCTTTAATTATTTTTATAATTTATTGGGCAGACCATATGGAAATCAAGTAATAATTATTAGATTTTTGTTTTTTTTGAAAGGATAATTAATAGATATAGTCCTTAGAATCATATGCTTTCAAAAATATTTTTAATTTTTTATTACTGAAAACAATCAAATTTTAAATGAATAAATAACACTTAACTTATTGGAGATTTAATAAATTACACTCAAAATTAAAGTTTATATAAATTGACACTGACATTCCCTCCCATTAAGTTTGACCGTTAAAAATAAGTGTTGACCGTCTAAAAATAGTAAAAAGACTAAAATACCCCTAGTTAAAAATATTTATTTTTTATTTTTTATTTTTTTAAAAATTTCAATATAATCTCCACCGTCCATTCTTAATTTACGATAGAGATCCATTTAAAAAATAATTTAAATTTTATTTTTTAAAAATTAATATAAAATGACTATATTGCCCTTTTATTTTTACCTAGGGGTATTTTAGCTTTTTTATTATTTTTAAACGGTTAATATTTATTTTTAACTGTCAAACTTAAAGGAATGGGATGTCAGTGTCAATTTATGTAAATTGTAATTCTGAATGTAATTTATTAAACTTTAGATAGGTTAAGTGTTATTTATTTAATTTTAAATTATTAAAATATTTCAATTATGAGGAAGCACCTGCTATGTAGACAGGGAATCTAAACTTTTGTGCATAGGCCAGCAAATTTCTTCAAGAAAAAGAAGAAAGAAATAAAAAAAAATTGAATTAATAAATAAATAAAACCAAAGTTAGGGACTTTGTGGGGATTAAATGAAAAAGTAAAAAAAAAAAAAGAGAGGGAATGGGTTACTTTATAATGACAACTATGACCTATTGTTCTTTACTTTTTTGACTACTAGCATTTCTTTTCTCATTTGTTGCCCAATAAATTACCCACTTAGCACAAACTTTTTGGGAAAATTTTGAACATGCATGGTGTAGATGCTGGGAATTGGGATCTACGTGTTCTTCTAAAAGTGGGACCAACGACATATAAAGACGGAAAAAATAAATATGGATCACTTTAGGATGGTAACAGTTAAATAGACTATAACGCTAATTAGAACGTAGGATATACAAACCTTTTGGTGACTACGGTTATCGAGTGTAGGATCGTAATATCTGATGTCAATTGTAAATTGTAGAGCGAGAAATGAGACGTAGTGGCTAGGACCAAAGGCGGAGTATAATATATTGAGATTGAAGCATTACTTCATTAGAGTATTATCTTGCTATAAACTTTTAGAGAGATTTTGAGTGATTATGCATAAGGTCCAACCTTCTATTCATAAGAGGGACCTTAAGCCGGTTGGTGATTTTCTATAATTTCGGGATAAGTATAACTTAGTCAGTAACGTATTTGACTTGATCCAAGCTAAATTTTGAATTAAAAACAAGCTTTATTTAGTCACGAACACGTGGAGTTAAGTTAGATCCAGCCAACAACACCTCTATATATATATATATATATTCAAAAAAGACATATACAAAAGGGCACAAAATTGCAATAAATAAATTATTGATCAAGTTAAGAAGGGGGAGGAAAATTAGAAAAATAAAATAAAAAAGAAGACAAAAAAAAATTTAAAGAGGGAAGAAAGAACCGACAGACAAGGACACATCATTTGAAGAAGAGCTTAAAAAGTGAATCAAGTGATAGCTACTACATTTGTCTTGCTTATCAACCTTTCTTTTATTTATTTATTTATTTATTTTTTACAACTCTCTTTTTAAATTAATATTAAAATTATTCTTAAATGGATGTACCGGTATTATTAAATGACCCTTCTATATATATTGAAATCTAATATCAGTTGAGTTAAAAGTTTACGGGTATAAAATAGATCCCTTCATACTTCTGTGATATTTATAACAGATGAATATACAACCACTAAAGCAATAGTAGATATGCTAAGTTAAAATTTGTAAATTTTACTGTATACCAGAAATGACATAATCGAGCGGATTGTATCACCAATGGGAGGACAACCACAAAAGAAAAGTCCCCCCAATTCACGAAGCAAGTGCCCACACTTGATTCTCCGGTCTGTGTACTATCAAAAAAGAATAAGAACAGTAGAAAAAATTACTCTATTTTTCATTTTTTTTTTATTCTTTTATTTGTTTGATGTGCTTTTGTTTCTCTTTTGTGTGAATCACCCACAAACACACTGCACACAACCGTTAACTCTTCTCATTTAGGCACCTTCGTTGGCCGCCAACAAAATTATACCATATAATATAATAAAAAGTGAATTATAATGAAGCACCTTAACATTTAGTCATATTATAATGAAATTATGAGTTTAGTCTTAAATACATATTAATATCTTATCGTAAGTTGATTCGGTCAAAAATAACTGTTGACCAAAAACTTTTACTTGAAATGATAAAAATATCTCTAGTTAAAAAAATAAAAAAAACTAAGATTATTTGTTAAAATTAAGAAATTTAAAATTTAATTTTTAATAATTAATATTATTTTTTTTAATTTTAACCAGGGGTATTTTTATCATTAGGTAAAATTTTTAGTCAAACCATTAGTTTTGACTAAGTTAACTAACGGTAGGGTACTTATATATAATTAAAGTTAAACTTATGAATTCATTGTAATATATTCAAATGTCACAGTACTCCGTTATAATTCAACTTATAATAAATTGAATAGATGATGCGCATCTATAATGATACATTACCCTTTTTTTTCTTTCCATGTAATGATTTGTATCTAATTAGACATGCTTATAGTTTATATTAAAATTCCTTTTGTATAAAAGGAGAAACCCATTGATAAAGTCTTCTACTCTGAGGAGAAACCCATTGATAAAGTTTTCTCCTATACTATCAGAGTAGATGTCTTTCGATTATATGAGTAGATATTCGTTCGATGTAGTGATTGATTTTAATAGGTTCCATTAGACCTCTAATTCGTTCGATGTCAGGTTTGAAAAAAAATAAAAAATAAATAAAGGATAAATTTTATAATAGATACGTTATATGTCTGTAAATACACATGGTGAGACTTGAACTCTTTCCTTATTATAGGAGTAGATATTCAGACAGCGCATTTAATGATTAATCTTGGCAAGCTCCAATATATTTATAATAAATCATGTAGTGGTACAATTTAAAAAAAAAAAATTTACCAAATGTATTTAGTTCACTTATTGACTTAAAAATGCTTTTATAAAAAACACTTTATATTTTAGATATTCTATCAAAAGCATTTATAGGTACTAAAAATACTGAAAATTATCAGTATATGTGGGTAGTTTTATCCCCTTATTGTAGGAGTAGATGCCTCATATTATGGGAATAGATATCTGGGCCGTGTGTTTAGCGATTGATCTCGGTAGATCCCGACAGTTATTAATCTTATAATTGTACGCCGTTAAAAAAAATTAAAAATTAAATTAGAATTATTAATTGCATCATAATTTGAAAAGTTGTTTTTTCAGCATGAATCAAATCCAACAAGCACTTAATTATTAATTTTCCCCTCTTCAATCCTTTAAAAATTAAATATGTAGAGTTGGCAAGATCACATGCTCTAACAAAATGAAACTCGGCCATTTAAGACGTCAAGCCCACTTCTTATTTATGGGCCCATAATATTCGACTCTCGAAGCCCAAAAACCCACGTTCGAAATTCAAATATTTAAACAAGGATTTTAGTTGATAAAAGTTAAAGTAGCTCGATGGTAGACCTCTCACATTGAAGAGCAGAGCCAAAAAAATTTATACGGGGGGCCAATGAAATTTTTTTACAAAATCAAATAGCAAAAATGTAATTTTTATTAAATAAAATTTTGGAGGAAGGGGGCCCGTGGCCCTCGCCGCTCCCATATATCTGGCCTCTGCTCACACTTACATAATTTTGTGAGTTTAAGCCGTATTACCCTCTCCTAAATTTTAAATAGTATTATAAATACCCATTTGTTATTCATTGTTTAGTTAATTAGTAAATCAATTATCAATTTGGAGGTAGTATTCGTAATTGTCTTCGTATTCGTATTTATAATTTATTTACTACATCAAGGTTTCGACAAAGTGAAAAGAAGTCTATTCGGTACACCTTCTCTAAGTATATCTTTTAGAAGTAAAAACTTCTACCAATATAACTTTTATGATTTTCAGTTAAACACTATCAATTTATCACGTGGTTATTTTAAAAATTTTAAAGTTTAAAAAGAAGCTCAAAAATAGCTTATCGAAAAAGTTTAAAACTTGAACTTCTTATAATAAATATAAAATAATATTTTTATATTATTTACAGGGCTATTTGAGAAGCATATTCACCCATAGTTCGAGTGAATAATGTACTTCCCCTTCATTTACGTAATAAGGTTAAAATCTCACAATTGTTAATAAATAAAATAATGTACGGGTAAACCTTTTTCTTATAGCGAGAGTTGCATATACTTAACCTAATTAGTATTAGTTAAAAAAATATATATATATATATAAATAATAATAAAAAAATCTATTAGAGAAAGCAATCAAACGGCATAAAAAACTGGGCTATTAAAACCATGAAGCCCACTTTTATTGTTTCTAGGCCCAAAATTCAAATATAATAAAAAAAAGGGGAAAATTAATAAATAAAAGAACCCAAAAACAAGGCAGAAAAATTTCCACAAAAAAAAAAAGAAAAAAAGAAAGAGAGGCGGTGCTGGTAACTCAATTTCTCGTTTAAAGCAAACAAAAACTGAACCCAAAAAATAAAATCATCACTGCAAATTCAAAAATTTTATAAAGTCTCTCACATTTCGAATTCGAAAAATCGTCGAATGGCGTCCACTGAACCGATGGACGAAAGCTTCAGAGTTCGAGTGGCGAAGATCTTTGGTTCACTCGCTGCCGCTTCCTCTCAGTCGCCGTCGTCGCCGTCTCCCTGGTCGCTCTCCGACGACGCCATCGAGAAGCGCGAGTGGAGGCGCGACGACCAAAATGCCTCCTCCGCCAGGGACGAGACGCCGTGTTCTTCGTCGTTCGATGGCTTCTTCTCGAAGAAGGATCGACGGCAGCGGAGCGCTCGTCGTGAGTTCGATGATGAGGACGTGGAAGGTGACGATGACGGGAGCAAAGATATGGATAGAGAAGAGTGGGAGATCAGATCTTCAATTGGCTTGGATAACACACTAGATAATGAGGTAAGTTGTAACTATTTATTTATTTTTTTTTTTTGGTAATTGAATTGTTATTTTAATATATACGAATAATTATCTATTGATTGATTCAATTGAATATTTCATCAATGTTCATCGCTAATAATCAGCCAATCGCTAAACTTGAAATGTTAAGTTGTTAGCTAAGCTAACAATCATAGTATTTAAGGCAAAGGTTGAAGTGATTTAATAGGTTAACACTTTCTCTCACATGATTTGATATGTTAACACGTTCCCTACGTTTAACGTTGAGACTGGATAGCTCTCATACCATGTGAGTGACTACAAAAGCTTTTACGTTAAACATTCATGATTCATATGACTGATGATTGACATTGTTACATGGAGAATAATCTTTCAAATTTCAATTGGTTTAAACTATGATGGGGAGGATGGATGATATGCATGTTGGAATTCTTGAAATTGTTCAGAGAGAATGTGAGTTAAGGAAAGTTTTCTTCATAGGGAAAGCTCGATTGATTTAGATAAAGTTTAGTGATTGCTGATTTATGTTACACTTCCAGGTTTGATTGGCTTAAACTATGATGGGTTGTGTATGCCTGTTGGAATTCTTGAAATTTTTTAGACTGAATATGAAATTGGTGTTACTTTATTTTAGGGAAGTTTGTTTCGTAGGAGAAAGATCATGTATCTTATTTTTGTGTACAAGTGTTGCTGTTCTTTTTTGTTTCGTAATTGGCATCCTCTGTTTCTTATGTTTGATATTTGCTTGCAGGAAGAGGAAGATGAATTTGACAAAGTAGCTTCTGGCAGAGAAAATGCCGATGAGCGCTTGTACATGAATGATGTAACTGATCGAGGGTCTTACTTGAACTTGCACAATGTGATACCCAACTCATTAAATGTTAATGTCAAGGACTCACGTGCCAATCACCATGCAGCGAAAATCAGGCTGAAAGAAGATGAAGTTGAAGCTCTGAAACCAAATGTTCCTTGTCCTAAAACTGACATGGGAGTTAAGGAATCACATGCAAAGGTATCTGAAGGTAGTGTTAGACCTAAACCTATATTGAAAAGAAAGGACAGTAGTTCAGACTCTAAGCCACAAAAACGCGTCAGGTTTGACCCCAATTGTAAAATTGCTTGCGAACAAGCGTCAGAAACATTTAAAGGTTCCTCGATTGGCACATCGTCTATGAATGCTACTGATTATTCAGATGGTGGATCAAAGCTGACCGATAAGACATCCAGGGTTCCAGATTACATACTTAATCCTTCTAAATATACACGCTACAGTTTTGATTCATCAAGTGAATTTAATGAAGAATCCAACACTAAGGCTTGTATGGACTTGCTGGAGTTGATTAAAAGCTCAAAGGGTAAAGAGTTGGGGTCAGAGTCGGATAATGCATCTGGTGATCTTCCAAACTTTGTGACTTTTATCCCAAAGAAAAAAGGAACCAATGCGAAAGCAGTACATGTTAGCAGTGAGAATAATGAAAGCAAAGAGGATGATGGAAAGCAATCCTTGCCTCGAGCAGGCTTTCCTGTTCGTATTGCAGCTGTGGAATCCCAAGACTTCGAAGTTACTGCATACGAAGAGATTGAACCCGACACAAATGCTGCAGATGATAGTGCTTGTTCCCACAAACCTCTTCGCAAATATCGAACTCACTCAAGGTCAGATGATTTTGATTCTTAATTTTCGAGAGAAGTTTCTGAATGGCTGCAGCATCCAAAATTAAAATCTTGTTCGTGTTTCATTATGTTTTAATCCGCTTGTTCCTGCTATATTTAACTACATTTAAGCCCAGCCAGCGCTTGTCTCTTTCTTTGGTTTGCGAGTTTTTCGGGAATGAAACTATACTGGTCTTAATAATTGCATTAAGTGATGAGTTCTTTTCCCCTATTTTGGTTTATGTATATCTGATGCTATGCAAGTTGGTATTACATCTGCAATTAGATTCTTGTTTAACTATATATGTTACTCTGGTTATAAGTTGAATAATTTCTGACTATTCTTTGGTTATAATTGTGATTTTTTTTTTGGGTAATCTTGCCTTCTCAGTAGATCAAGAAGGTTTAGTTGGTTGTGAAAAGATATTTAATTTTTGGTTTAGACATGTTTTGGGATAAATTTTAGCCAACTCCTGGATTGAATAGGAAAATATGATGAGCTAGAGTTATCAAAGTGATTATTTATAATTTTCTATTGTATTAGTTGTTCAGTTTTCTTTTGGGCAATATGTTATAGAAGAACCTCTTATAGAATTCAGAATTTTGAATAAGGCGGTTTATTTGAAAATCTTCTGGTGCTGGTGCATGCACACGACCACTCAAATTCATGTTTGGTACATACACTAAGGTGCATTGAAGATTTTCTCGAAGTTAGGATGTCCTAGTTTTAATTCTTTAATTCTATCAAATCCTAGCCGTTAGATTGCATATTTTGATACGTTATTTTGTCTTTTAGTGGAAAAAAAAAACCCACTTAAATAAAGAAGATTTTGTGTTAAAAGCCATGTCAATAGGATGTTGAGATTGCACATTCACTTGTAGCACAGTGGTTAGTGCACTTCCCTCCCACCTCAGTGGTGAGGGGTTCAATTTCCACCATGCGCATACCAGCATAATTGAGTAGTTTTATCCCCTTATCGTGGGAGTAGATGTCTCCCGTTATTGCAGTAGATATCCGGGTCGCGCATTTAGTGATTAATCTCGGCAGATCCCGACAGTTATTATTGTTGTACTTGTACCCCTTTTAGAAAAAAAAAAAAAATAGGATGTTGAGACTGATTAATGAGCGAAGTGAAAGGATAGTTTACATTCATAAAAAGCTAGGGGTTCCCAAAATAGAACCTTTCGACACAGCTTTGGCATCAGCCAATTCAACATCTGTACCTTTTTTGAGCAACAGTGCTGCAGCCATGACAGCCACACCTCTTATCATTTCTAACCACAACACCAACACCCACTCATCTTCCCATCATATCTGTGGCTGCATCAACATTCAAATTGAGAACCTGGTGGAGGTTTCCAGCAACTAACTATAGGATCCAGTTTCGGGTTGGAAGCAGCACCCTTGTCATTGGCTTTCCAGAAATAACATAAAGAAAATCTCCTGCAACCTCCTAAAGATCCTCTCCCATATAATAATTTCCACCATGAATCAATCAAGTTGTGTTTTTCTCCACATAAACCACGAGGACACAACAAATATAAGAACATTATCAATATCTAGTAGAGAGAGGAGATAAACAAGCCTGTCAAAGAACTCCGTCTAACTCAGGCATAAAGTACCCATTAATGCTAATTTATAGGTACATCGTGGTACAGAATATTCACCTTAGCTTCTTCAGGCATAAAGTACCAATTAACTAACTCTTCGCTCTCCCCAGCCTCAGAAATCAACCCAGAAACAACAACTCCATCAGGTAGGATTATCGAATATAACACCCTAAAAGTACAGTCCCTGGCTACCAGTGATCCTCATACATCGAAACACACTTTCCGTCCCCAATTTTCCATCTAATTCCTTTAAACAATACCTCTTTCCCCAATAGAATACTGTTCCAAGTAAAAGAAGGCAGACTACCTAAAGAACACTTAAGAAACGAGGAGTTAGAGAAATATCTTGCTTTTAGAATCCGAGCCATTAGGGACGAAGGCTTTTAAACTTGGCCACCATTGCCGATGAAAGGCCTTAATATCCCTAAAGCGGCTTGGTACATATTCTTCCATGCTATTGAATGAATATCCTTATTCTTTTCACCCATACCCTACCAAAAATTAGTATATAGATGCTGCGGGTCAGAACACAGAGAGAGAGAG
Organism: Xanthoceras sorbifolium; assembly: GCA_003430845.1. Taxonomy (NCBI): domain Eukaryota; kingdom Viridiplantae; phylum Streptophyta; class Magnoliopsida; order Sapindales; family Sapindaceae; genus Xanthoceras; species Xanthoceras sorbifolium. The sequence continues at coordinate 1,281,963 of CM010614.1, forward strand.
GCAAGCGAAAACAACTTATTGAGTATGTTGGAACTGCTTGAGCCACTGTTTTTACCAAGCCCTCTCTACTAGCGCCACTGAAAAAAGCCTATGCTTCCACCCTTCCATCTTTTGTCATACCTTGTCTTTGATTACCCCAAAGACTCTTCTTTTATTTCTACTAATAACCGATGAGAGGCCTAGATATGTTTCCATCAACCTGAAAAATCTGCTTTATAATCTTAGTAGTGTGTCCAGTAGTGTTAGGACTAAAGGAAAAGGCTGGATTGTCCAAATTAATTGACAGTCTTGAAGCTATCTCTTATTGATGAAGAATATCCCTCAAGCATTACAATCTTCTACCCCAGTCTTCTTAAAATAAGGCTATCATTCGCAAAAAAAAAAAAAAAAGTGAAATTCTCTAGGGGTACTTCTAGCCACTTTAATCCCTTGGAACCATACCACCCTTACGGCATGGGTACAACAGTGCTGACAATCCCTCAACACACAAGTGACAAGTAGGGAGAAAAAGAGCACTCTTTGCCTTAATCCTCTAGCAGGCACCACATTTCCCTTAAGACAGATTTAATACACCTCATCATTTTTTCAATTCATGTAACATCAAACTCAAGCTTTGCCATTATCTTCCTAAAAAAAATTCACTCCACCTTATCGTATACCTTACTCATCCAATTTAAGAGCTATATGGCCCATACTACCCACCATCTTGTTTTTTAAAGCATGGAGGCACTCAAAACCAACTAAATCTTCGTTCGTAATCAACCTCCCTGGCACAGAGGTACTTTGATTAGAAAAAATCCCTCATCTAACATCTAACGCCAACTTAAGCCTATTAGCTACCATCTTTGCAACCAATTTATATAACACATTGCATTGGCTAACAGGCTTAAACTCACTAATTCTAGTTTAGGAATTAGAACCACTACTCTTCACCTAACAACTAGGAATAACGGATTAACATCCCAACAATTTCCCAATTTTTGTATACGTGATTTAGAATCATCTTGGATAATAATTTATTTTGTCGAAGATCTCCCTTTTTATCTTTTAAAATTTATTAAAAAGCTTCTCAATAAAGAATGTTCCTGATAAAATTTGTTATAAATTTAAGGACTAGTATAGTATTGTTGTAGTTTTTAAAATAATTATTGTTATATATGCTGTAAGAATAATTAATTATCAAGATAATCATGTAAACATTAATTGTATTTTAAAATTGCCGTGACACTCAAAAGTAATGTGAATATGTTTAGTAATATTATTTCAAATCTGTTGTATATATGTATGAAATTGTAATACATTTTTTTTTATTTTAAATTTTACACTGGACTTAATTTAATCATAATATTATATTAAAAATAACTTTAACTATGTTTATTAAAAATAATAATTATATATAACTTTATCGTTTATTAATAAATATATTATCTGCTTTTAGTAAAATTTGATATAATATAACAGTTAACCAGGGGAGGTCTTTATTAAAAAATCTAAAAGCTGACTAACGATAGGGGAGGTCTTTGTCAATAAATTCTAAAAGTTGACTTCTGTCTGTAATTGAATAAATTTTAGGGGAGATAGATATTATTTACTCTTAAATTAATAAGAGTGATACATATAATTTAAAATCTGGTTATGAATTATTCAATAATCATTTTGGAGAAGTAACTCACTGTCTCCTTCTCAAAAAGAGAAGATAAAATTATTTAATAATTACTTTTAAGTAATTTACCAAACACTTGATATTGTTAAAATTATAAAAAAGAAAAAAACTAAAATTTGTTTTGCAAAAGCAATACTAAACTGGCCTAAAACTAGTTGGGAATCACATGCTAAAGTTGAGGATAGGCCTCTCAATGTCCTCTCTGTGCTAATTTTTATCTTAGCATGAATAGATGTTGTGATATTTATACTTAATGGTTGAGTCATATCTTTTATTTTTTTTCACTTTTATTATTTTAAATAAAATGTATTATATGTTTAACTATTTAAAATCAGGACAAAGATGAGAATAGAAGATCTGAATCCTCGAATTATATTCTCATTTTCGAATTTCTAAATTTCTAATAATTGAAAATTAAAAAAAAAAATTATTCACCTATCAATTGCTCTCTAATTAATCTGGCATTTGAGATAAATTTCTTGTTCGAATAAGCTAAGTGAATGAGATAAAATGATAGATACTCTCTTGGGGTAATAAAATCCATTGCATAACTTTTTCAAATAATTTTTTACGGTAAATTATAATAGAATATCCTGATATTTAGGATGAATTATAGCGGCACCGTACTTTAACTTAAATTACAGCTTTTTATCCTTGATTAACTGGTTGACCGATAGAGTTAACGGTTGATCAGTAGTCAGAAGGGTAATAAAGTCATTTTTCACTTAATTTTTTAATTTTAATATTTAATTAAAAATGAAATCATTGTAATTAATTGGTAGGGATAATTTAGGTATACATTTTAACCAATCAATATTTAAATTTGACGGTCAGCATGCCAGTCAAAAGTATTAAGCTGTAATTTAAGTAAAACTATGGTTTCGTTGTAATTCACTCAAATATTATGGTACTTTATTACAATTTATCTATTTTCGGTGACCAATTACATAAATACCCCGAGTTTAGATAAAATTACACGTAATATTGAACTATGCTATAATTGCAAAAAGTTACCCTATTGTTTATTGATTAACGGTTAACTAATAATAATATAATATAAATAATGAATTGTCCATTTTACCTTTTAATTAATTAATTAATTAAAAATACTGAAATAATATACTATAATTAAAAAAACGAAAGAACACTTTGATATTCTTTTTTTTTTTTGACTTACGGTGATAGCGACTTGAAATTGGATCACTTACGGTGGTGGCGACTTGAAACTGAATTATTATTAAACTGAATGAACGTCTTTGCCACCGAATCATATTAGGCTGTGGTATTTAATGTTCTCTTTAATAGAGGGTTGATGGAGATGATTCAAATCTCAAATGGGAAAAAAAAATAATAATAATAAAAAATTGGAGGTTTGGTGGAGGTCCAATAGAGATAAAAACCAAATCTCAACCAGTGATCCAACCAATGGACCAAACATCCAACCAAACCTCTTGTGACGAAAAAATGTATTAAACATTGAACCAAGACAAAAAAACAACCAAAAATCTGTTAAAAAAAAAAGGAGAAAACCTAAGTCTCTTGAGACTTTTTCCCCACCAAATTCTTTACCACCATTGCTACTGCCATCACTCATCCTTCTCCAATCTCATCCCTCTACGTAGTTTCGCCGCTACCGTTCTAGTTTCTTACATGACAAGGGATCTCCTTTATTGGCAGGAGACTTGGGATCTAAAGGAGGAAATTGTGCAATATTTTTTTTCTTTAATTTTCTTTATTAGTTTTATTGATTTGTTTTTATTTTTTATTTTTTTTTGTTCTTTAATCTTTGGAAAGGATTATATAATCAGTTCAACTATTTTTTTTTTTAATATATATATAATCAAAGGTAAAGATCAAATTTTCTTTTTACCATTAGCTACTAATAAAGTAATACTAGTCAACCTCTAATTAATGGGCAATAGGGTAATGTTGTGCAATTATGATATAGTTAAATGCTATGTGCAATTTCATCTAAACTCAGGGTTAGTTAGTATAATTTGCCTTTTTTATAATTAAAAGCAAACTTTTGTGTCAAACTTATTAAATACATATCAATGACTACGATTGGTTTATTATTTTTTATCGATAACCTTTAAGATTTTTAAAGGGTGCCGATTTTGCCACTGATAAATGTGATTTATACATCATATTTTAGTACAAATTTTAATTATAAAAATATCTTAACACAAAATATCAATAAAGACAAACTATTTTAATTAAAAATAAATTAAATATAATAGATACCCATTAATTATATCTATTTTACCTGTAATTATATTAAACTTTTTATTTAAAGAAAAAAAATAATAAATTGCAATTAAAAATAATAAGCATTAACCTCAAATAGTTAAAAAAAAATAATAAGTTGCAATTAAAAATAAAAAAATAAATATTAACAGTTAATTATAAATGTTACCAAATCTATTGAAGTCCGCGCAAATCATTAGAGAATAGTTATGCAATAATCAATTATCAAAACATCAATATCCAAAAGAAATTCATATAAACTTTTGAGATTTTATATCACATCAAAATAAGCATAATTCTGTTATGGAACCCTAAAATCTATTGACTTATTATTATTAAGTAACCTCTCCTGTGTATAAAACCTATAATGGCAATTGGCAAGTATCAACCCACCAAAAGTCACAAAGAAACTGAACAACACTATAAATCCAAAAATCCATCCATCTTGAACATAATCCTGAAGAAAATAATCAGACTTATACCTACAACTCTTTCTTAAATTTACAGCTAACTCGAAACGAAATTCTGTTATGTACATTGTTTTCGAACTCAACTTGGATGACTGTTTACTGGTACGAGCTTTTGACTGAAAGAAAAACAAATTATGTGTCAGATGATCTTTTATAATTCCGTACAAATACTTTTTAGATTAAAAGAAGATTAGAATCCTTCTGAATTACCTTCCTACAATTTATCCGCGATTCTTCCTAGAGCGTCTGCCAGCTTATTAAGAACAACAATTAAGCTATCTCCTTGATCTTTCCTCTGCTCCCTGTCTAACTTGAAATTGTTGTTTTGAGCTTCAAGTTGGGATGTCAACATTTTGCCATTCCTTTCTAGGATTTCAATCAACTGATGCTGCATATTGCTTGTCTCCTCTTCCCCGTCCGCAACCAATCGCTTCCGTTTTCGCCCATCTTTAGACGTTGAACCGAGTTCGGGATTTGTTGCCGACTGTTTCTCGTTCGTTGTGCCTGTAAGATACAATAATTACAGACGTATCAGGATTTACAATAATTTTATATCTTTTAGAAAAAGATATAAAATTCAATACGTATCAGGATTTACGAGAATAATAGACGTGGTATGTCTTTCTCATAATAAAATTTTACATTACCTTGGCCATGACACCCTTGTTGAATTGGTTGTTGGTGGTACTGTTGCTTCTCTATAAATCACAAAAGGGGAATAAGTAAAACACAACATAAAATTTTACAATATCAAAATTATTATGTAATAGTTTTTCTACAATTTTTTTTTTTGGAAAAATGTATGGGCATTTAATTATTTTTTAAAATATTTTAAATAGCACAAATAAAAACCCCTCAAACATTTAAAAAAAATCCACAAATGTGACACAATATAATAGTAATCTCTATATCTTTCTTGATCAAATGAGCAAAAAAAATAAATAAATAAATAAATAAAGACTTGCTTATAAAATTATTAATTTATAATGTATAAATAAAATAAACCAATTATATTTCTATATTAAAAAAAAATAAAAAATAAAAAAACCCACGCACCAACTTTTATATGATCATCCATCTCTAAATCCTATGAGATCACCCTTTTTTTTTTTATTTTTTTTTATATTTCTAAATTTTAATTTAATAAAAAATAATAAAATAATCAAAAGAAAACAAAATAATGATAATAATGAACTCCAAAGAGTGAGAACAAATTTTGATCATTCAAAAAACCCAATTCACTTACCTGAAATTGGCATCGTCGCCGAAATCGGCCTCGCGGAGGCCGCTGCAGTTGCTGCCTCATTTTCTGGACTCCCCGCAGTCTCCTCTGGCTCGAAATCGGAGAATAACCCGTCATCCGCCGCGGCGCTCCTCCCGCTGTCGAAGACGGCCTCCGCAGATTCGTCCGCACCCGCCGGCGCCGACGCGTTCACTGTGGCCAGCGCCAGAGCAAGACCCGCGGAGGAATCTGCGGGCGCTGCGTCGGGCGTCGCGCCGTCGAGGATATCGTAGACCTCCCTGTCGAAGAAACCCGGCAGCTTCCTCTCCCTGCGGAGGTCGTTCCTCATGACCCAAAACGACTCCGTCCCGTCCTTCGCCGCCTGCGACGACTCCCACTCCTTGATCTTCTTGTAGTCGCCGGCCAGGTTGCTCCAACGCTTCCGGCACTGCACCGGCCCCCGGTTCACGCCGTGCCGCTTGCAATACGACGACACCGACGCCCACTTGGGCTCCACTTGACCCGACCCGAACGCCATCCCCGCCGCCCGACCCCTCCTGACCCGGTTCTCCGCCACCCTCTTCCCCTGTATCAGCACCAGAATCTCCTGCCTCGTCCACCGCGGCAGCCTTGGCGCCTTGCATCCGTCGTCGCCACCGCCTCCTCCGCCGTCAACCAACGTCCGACGGTCATGCTCGACGCCGTTAGTGACGCCGTCAACGGCCGTCCTAGATAGACTCAATTGCTCCAAAGCCATAAAACAAACCGTACGAGCCAAAATTAAAAAAAAATTAAAAAAAATATATAAAAAAAAATTATTTATTTTATTTCTCGGCACGTGACTTAAGCGTGAGAGCCGAACAAGTAACGGCGTTTTTTTAACACGGCCCCGTTACGCCGTAATAGAGAGAAAAAAAAAATTTGAGATAGAGAGAGAGGGAAGAGAAGAGATTGAATTTGTGTGTTTAACAAAATAAAGGGGTGTTTTTGAGAGAGAGAGAGAGAGAGAGAGAGGGGGTGTTTTTGAAGGGTAGATAGAGGAATTTTAAATTTTTTGGAAGGGCATTTTAGTCATAATATAAATACTGTAGGACTATTGACCTTAATACTTGATTAAAAGGTAGTTTTAATTTAATTAATTTTAGGGGTCATTATCATTGATTTTTTGTATTAAAATATTTTATTTAAGGGCACCCCTTATGCTATATGCCTCGAAAAGGGTCGTTTTCTATGTGTAGAATATCTGCATATGGCATTTAACGCGGTTTTTGGGCCACCATTTTCTCTACTCTTCCCCTCTTCTTCTACCTCCACTATCCTTTTCATTCTTTGGTATCAAAATTATCTTGTTCAAGACATTGAAATATTCTCTGTTTTTTTAATTATTATTATTATTATTTGATGGGAAATTTTCTCTAATCTTTCCTTTTTGATGTTGGTTAACTACGTGTTATATGAATACGTCAAGTTTTTTTCAGAGTAATACTATTTTACTCAAAAACTTATCCTACCTGATTTAACTTAATTTGTAATCTACATAACAATTACTAATCATTTGTCACGAGATGAGTTCTAGAAGGTGTAAAATTAATCATTTTAGAAACATTTTAAACTAGTAATAGTAGTTCCGAGTGTAATTTTTGATCAATTTTGTTACTGTTTAAATCTGAACGTATTAAAGTGTAAATAAGTGGAAGATAAAGTTCGGTCGTATTTCTGATGATTTATCCTTTGTTTGTGTTCGAATAAGTAAGTTCATTGAATTTTATATCAGAAACCGAATTTTTGAATCTACAATTGGTGACGGTGGTGATGATGTGGAATGAATTAAGTGTTGATAAGGGCACCCTACCCTACCCTACCACTAAAGAAAATTTTTTTTCTTTCTTTCTTTCTTGTTAATCACTCTTTTATCTTATTTGAATCATTAGCTCTAATCCTCACTTAATGGCTAATCCTAATGGATGGCCCCCTCCATTAAAGTCACTTTTTTAGGTTTGTTTGTTTGTTTGCCCCTCCTTCTAAGTAATATATCACCATCCCTTTACAAAGTCACAAAACCTTCTTTTTATCTTTAAAGATTATATCCCATAATTATCGTACGAATTTTGTAACGTTAAGAAATCAGCTAATATTTATCGGATCGAATACAATAATATATATAAATTTACAAAAGTAAATTGACAAGGTGTTTATTAGCATAATTCTCTCCCTAATTCAATCAAAGAAAAAAAAAAGAGTAAAATATTATATATTTTTAATCACAAAAATTGAAACTTAGAAACAAAAATGGGTTTGGAGGCACATGTCTCATGAGGGCCTTTGATTTCTAGGAGGGTTAGTATGGTGTCATATTCACCCTGTGATTTAGTGGGACCAAATTTTTTTTCCTATTTGGGCCCACCCCAATTGTGTGACATTTAATAATTAGAATTATGCTATTAATCAAATAAATTAATTTACAATTATTAAAAAAGCATTTTTACATTAACCTAAACATTCTTACTATTCTCTCATGAGAAAAAAGTTTAAACATTTATTTTTAAAATTTCTATATATAAAAAGACATAAAAAAATAATTAAATTTTATATTAATTTTTAAACTTTTGATTATTTATTTTGAAAAATCTGACACCTTACATGTAAGAGGGCTATCGAACCTTACTAAGGTTAAACCAAACACGATTCAAACATTTACTTCCATTTTAGAAGCTGTTTACTTCTAATACGGAGAGAGTTCTACTTATACAAAATTATGATTAGTTATTTATTTTGAAAAAAAATTAAAAAATCCTATGAATTGCAGTTTGCTACAAGGATTGATTTGACTTTAAGATTGGCGTGGACAGGAAAGGAAAGTGAATAATTCATGCACAAGACATCGGTCCTTTTTTGGGCTTGTGGGCCTACAATTTTATGGGCCTGGGACCCATTTATCTTAATAACCCAGAATTATCTTCTAATCATAGCACTTAGTACTAGAAGCAATTACTCACTTAGTGATGTCTCCAATTAATCAACATAATTAGGGGTAATTGCACAAATATCCTTTAAATTTAGTTATAATTGCATGCATATAGACATTTTTATCAAAATTATTACGAACATCCTCTTTTTCATGTAAAAGGTCCAAAATGCCCTTTATTTATATTTTATATATTTAATAAAAAAAATTAATTTTCTCTTCAATCATATTTGTTTATTTTAAGTGATGAAATTGGGTATTTGATGGGTAGTTAATTTGTTTTTATTTGATTTAAGTAATGATGATGAAGTTGGGTATTTGATGGGTGATGAAGATTTAATTTATCCTTGTTTGATTTAAGTGATGAAAATTAAGTTAGGTATGTGATGGGTGATTAGATGAAGTTTTTTGTTGTTTGATTTAAAGTGATGAAGATGAAGTTGGGTATTTGATTGGTGATGAAGATTTTATTTTTTTTATTTGATTTAAGTGATGAATATGAAGTTGAGTATTTAGTTAGTGATGAAGACAAAGTTCTTTTGTTTTTAATTTAACGAATTTGGTGGCTTGATTAAGATGAAGATCATAAAGATGAAGATGAAAAAGATGATGAAAATAAAGATGAATATGATTTTTTTTATTTTAATTAACTAAATAATTTTAATTAATTTAAAATTTAAAAGATCCATTTTACCCATTGACCGTTAGCCTCTAACCGTTAACTATTAATTGTAAGAGGATATTTGTGTTAATTTTAACCAAAAAAAATTCATATATGTGCAATTAGGTCTAAACTCAAGGGTGTTTGTGCAGCTACCCCTTATAATTAATTATCTCTAATCTATTATGATTATCACACCTTCAATAAAATTTACTGCAATGGATATTACCATACTGTATTGACTTTGCCCTCACACTTTCACTTAAATATAGATTCAGCTTGCGTTCATGCATAGTTAAAGTGGATAGTATGAGAATTACTATTTAAGTCGTGATTAAATTCGTCAACTTCTATATTCACTAAAGACCTCCCTAAAAAAATTTCTCCAAGTTTTGTTCGAAACTTTTTCCATAGGAAATATTGTTGTCCAAAGTTAAAAAAAAAAAAAAGAAATCATTAAAGATCTCATAAGATTTTTTTTTTTTTTTTAAGAAATAGATTGTGCTAGAAATCTTCCTTTAAAAAGAAATCTTTTTATGAATTCTAGAGTCATTTGAATATATATTTTTATGAGTCCAAAATCAAGAGAGAACAATAATATTAACCTATTATTAATACAATTCAACCGATCGTTTATGACCCTGAAATGTTTAAAAATCTCGTGACACATTATGATTATTAATTAAAAAATATTAGAATTTAATTATTTTTCCTCCTACTACTTTTTTTTTTTTAATGTTGCAACCAATTAAAAAGGTTAAAATGTTTATAAATAAGAGTTCAAATAAATAAAAAAATTCAAATTCTTATATAATATTTGAGTGGTGACATTGAAATGTTTGTGGTTCCATATTTGATGGAAACTTCCCGTTTTGGAATGTTTTCTATATGTTGATTTGACTAACATGTATTAACTTGGAAAGATAGAATATCACCGCGTGAACATCACATTAAGTTATAAAATTGCACGACTCTTTTTTTTTTCCATGGAAAAACCACCTAATCTTTTATTTTCAATTTTTTTTTTTACAATCTTTAAAATATTAGAATTAGTCCAATACATTACTAAACTTATACAGTAACATGTTCTGATTTAGTCAAGAAACGTGTCTTTTGAGTTATTATAAAATGACTCAAACTCCTGATATCACTAATGAGTTTACTACTGGTTACGGAAATTTGTAGTGCGATTTGTAGAATTACTTACCTTCCTTACCACACTTACGATGAAGATTCAAGTCACATCATATATGAGGGATTATTCTCAATTTTTGTGAGAGTAGATATCTGGATCGCTTATATAATACTTAATCTTTATAGATCCTGACAAATTCTTAATCTATTCAGTGTCAGATTTTTTGTTGGTTATTTAAAAACTAAAAGGTGGTTAGGTTGTGTTTGACATAATACTCAATGTATCTATGAATATCTTTAACACCAATAAATGATAAAGTCCACTAAAATATGGTCCAAACCCATAATTTAAAACACAAGAAATATGATGTTTTGGTGACATGTAGTTTTGTTGTAGGATTTTATGTTTACTTGAACGTAATTAGAAGATATAGACATGATGTATTAGGTGATAATAGACAAAAAAAAAAAAAATATTTGGACATGTGCTGTTTTCTTATATGGTTTGTTTGTTTGTTTTTGTTTTTTGTTTTTTATGTTTCAAGTTGTTGCTTGTATTATGTGAACTCATACCATTTGTGGGTTTTTAAAGTGTATACTTAAATAAGAGAGATTTATTGAGATTGTCGTTTTCTTTCCATTGACAAATAACTTGTGTGAGTTGTTTTCTACCCATACATGCTGATAAATATGTATAGTGGGAATCGAACCCCTCACCACTGAGGTGGAAGGAAGATGCACTAACCACTTTACTACATGTGCTGTAGCCGTCTACTTAAAGTATAATATACTATACTACATGAGAAAAAATAATTTAAGTTCTACTTTCTTTTCCCGATAAAAAGAAAAAAAAAATATTCGGTTTGCCTGCTCACCTCAAATTCGTATGATATTTTGTTCACGTGACATGCTATACATGAACGTATTGGTGATGTAGTGCTCGGTCCATGTTTGTAAATCAATTTTGATTATCAAAATGTATTTTTAATGCACTTAAACGAGTTTTTCAAACTCATCATGGACTAAAGTTTTACGTAATAAAGATGTTTATAATGAGTAAAATTTGATTATGTTCGTCCAAACGAATTAATAAAATTTGAACGAATTGAATTTAATTTTCCAATTGACTTTAATAAACACTATCCATACAAATTAAGTTGATCGGGTCAATCGAAGGAATCATATTAGATTTTACTTTGTGATAAATCAATTATTCAGCTCAATCAAATTAACTTTGAATTTGACCAAATTAACCGAACTCTAATCTAGGATAAAATTATTAAAAAATCACTTAACAATTAAGTTTATAGTAGAATTCGCGCCACACCTCGTTCATAAATAACAGGTGTCGGGAGACTTCTTTCTTATTATAAAAATAACTATTTAAACCTAATTTTTAACACTAATTTAAATAGATCTCAACATAACTTCAACTTTAATTTAAAATCAACATTTTTAAGACCATAAAATCAAATTGATCTCAAGGACCAAAAGCCACTTCTATGGGGTTAGAGGGGGCTATAACTATAAGCCTCTAATACAGTGCTCATGAGTACTAGGAATGATCCAACGGCTAATATTGTAGCAAGAAAAATGATCAACGGTCAAAATAGCTCTCCGTCGCTTTGATTTCTGACCAAAACAAAGTCAAACAATCACAATGTGATCAAAAAGTTGAAAAATCATGCAAAAGAGCGAACACACATGCAAAGACGCTGGGAGTTCAATTAGCCACCAACATATATACAAACTTTTGACATGTAAGCATCTCTCTCTCTCTCTAGATCTCTTATGTTTCTATTTAGAAACTCTAATGTATAATATTCGAAATTATATGTATTATTTTGAATTCATTATAGTTGGATAAATTTATTATAACCATGAAGAATTGTAAATTTTTTCTATAAAAGCAACATGTTTACAAACACAAAGGTTTAGTTAATTTATATTTATATATGAATTTTTATAATAAATTAAGGGGTCTCATTTAAATCCAAACTCTTCACATTTTAACGATATTTCCAATATTGGTTCACTCTAAAAGTTTGCTAACAAAATTGATAATCAGAGTAAACCCGATAGGAACACTCGAGAGAAATTGAGAGAAGAAAGTTAGATTTTTATTATCTGATTTCAACAATACACTTGAGATATATATGGTTAAATATAATCAGAGTTAGTTAATTGAATAGTAACTAACTAATTGTATGAGTTGCCACATCTACAGTATTATCTTGCACCTTTAATATACAATTTATCTATGTGTACTTATCTAAAAGGCTGATGATTTTGATCAGCTCCACTAACTTTAACACTCCCCCTCAAATGTAGCTGATCTAAATCAGCAAGTTTGAATTTGAGTTTTGTGGACTGATCATCATTGACAGTACCTGGAATCTCATTAGTACTCCTCCTCAAACGCAGTTGAGCCCGATCAGTTATAAGTTTGGTGCACAACAGCTTAAAACGAGAGATAGGCAGTGATTTTGTAAAAATATCAGCAGTTTGAGCTGCAGTGGGAACATACCTAATTTCCAGTTTGTGATCAGCTATGAGATCTCGCAGAAAGTGTACATCAATCTCTATGTGTTTGGTATGAGCATGAAAGACATGATTGTGAGCCAAAGAATTAGCACTCACATTATCACACCACAACAAGGGAATAATAGCTAAAGGAACCTAAATTTCAGCAAGGAGAGAATGAATCCACACAATATCAGTGGCTGCGAAAGCTAGAGATCAATACTCAGCTTCAGTACTCGAACGAGCCACCACACGATGCTTCTTCGAAGACCAGCACACTAAATTACCACCCAAGTAGAGATAGTAACCCCCAGTAGACTTCCTATCATCAGGGTTGCTTACCCAATCAGCATCAGTAAACTCTTCTAAAGTGAGTTTAGGAGAAGGAGTGAACTGAAACCCATATGTAAGAGTGCCTCAGATATACCATATAACCCTTTTAACAGCATGCCAATGTGTCTGTAAAGGAGAGGCTAAAAACTGACTTAGTTTGTTCACTGAAAAAGACAGATCTAAGCCTAATCAAATTAAGGTATTGTAAAGCCCCAACAGTGCTTCTGTACAATATAGCATCAACAAAAGAAGGTCTATCAGCAGTTGAAAGATTGCAATTTGGAGCCAGGGGTGTAAGACAAGGATTGAAGGTAGGTCATGTGAGTTTTAACTAGTAAATCCCATGCATGTTTAGTCTGTGTAAGAGTTAAACCTGCTGCAGTTCTATGTGCCTCAAAATCTAAAAAATATTGTAAGGAACCCAGAGACTTCAAAGAGAAATGCACATTCAGATCTTGAATGACTTGAGCAATGAGCTTGGCATCACTTCCAGTCACAAGTATGTTATCCACATAAATGAGAACCTAAGATAAGGGTAGTGGCAGACTTGAAATAGAAGAGGGAAGTATCTGATTTAGAGTTTAGAAATTCCTATTACAGAAGAGCAAACTTCAATTTGTCATACTATGCCCTAGGGGCTTGCTTAAGTCCATAGAGTGACTTATGCAACTTACACACTATAGAAGGCTTGAAAATAAATAATGAATCTTTCAGGTTGACTCATAAAAACATCATATTGAAATCACCATTCAAGAAGGCATTACTTATGTCAATATATTGAATATCCTAACTAGAAGAAACTGCCAATGCAAGAGCAATTCTGATTGTAGAGGACTTAACAACTGGACTAAACGTTTCCTTGAAGTCTAGGCTAGAGGTTTGATGGAAACCTTTGGCCACAAGCCTGGCCTTGTACCTCTCAACGGTTCCATCAGCCTTATACTTATCTTTGAAAATCCACTTGCAGCCAACCACATTCATATCTTGAGTGCAAGGAACCAAACTCCAAGTTTTATTTCTTCTTAAAACATCAAACTCAGTTTACATAGTAGCATTCCACTGAGGATCAGTTAATGCTGCTGCAACTGTGGTGGAAGCATTAACTACAGAAGCTGCAGAGGAGCTGAATGAAGGCTGGGATAACTAAGTTGTACTAATGTATGTTTTGGGTTTGAAAGTCCCATTTTTGGACCCATGTAATCATGGGATGAGAGGAATGTAGTGGAGATAATATATGAGAGGTTGTAGGAGCAGGAGATGTTGGAGAGGCAGAAGTTGTTGTAGATGCAGGAGGCTGCAGCTGAGATGAAACAGAACTAGACCTGATTGGAGAGGGAGACTAAAATAGAGTTGAATATGGAAACTCCCCGTCATAAAACAAAACATGTTTGAAAATGTATATTCTCCCCGAAGGATGGAGACACTTGTAGCCCTTATAACTATCACTGTACCCAAGAAAAAGACACTTGGAAGAGTGAAAAGTTGAACTTGTGCCTACTAGTAGGATCTGAGATAGGGAAACAAGTTGTACCAAAGGTTCTGATGTCTGCATAGTGTGAAATTGTATGAAATGCCACAGAATAAGGAGATTCTATAAAATGTCCATAGAATAAGGAGATTGGTGTTACATAACTATTGTAGATAGCCTATTAATGGTGTAGACTGCAATGTAAAAGGCCTCCCACCAATAAGAAAGAGGCATACCAGCCTGAGCCATAAATGTTAGGCCCATTTCTACAATACTTTTGTGTTTTCCTCTCGACCATACCATTTTATTGGTGGATGTGAGGACAAAAGTACCTAGAACTAATATCATGTTGTAGAAGATAAGGAACT
Source organism: Xanthoceras sorbifolium (assembly GCA_003430845.1). Taxonomy (NCBI): domain Eukaryota; kingdom Viridiplantae; phylum Streptophyta; class Magnoliopsida; order Sapindales; family Sapindaceae; genus Xanthoceras; species Xanthoceras sorbifolium. The sequence goes on from CM010614.1 coordinate 1,297,017, forward strand.
AGGGCTTTGAATTCACCTCCATTATTACTTTGAAGAAATTTAATCCTTGTATTGAATAACTTCTTCAACATGTTTATGAAAAACAGTAAATATATTCTTGACTTGAGATTTAGTCACCAGAGGATATTCAACAAAACCTAGTAAATGAGTGTATAAAGCTAACATAATATCTATATCCATGAGAGGATACTATAGGAAGAGGAACCCCAAACATCACTATATATGAGTTCTAAGGGTGCATTAGCTTTGTAGCTAGATTTTGTAAAAATGCAATTGATGGATTTTGCCTATTTTACAAGCATCACAAGAGCTGACTAAAGAATTACAATTAACGCTAACATGGAGTAATTGAAAAACTTTAGCAAGAACTTGATTTGATGGATGTCCAAGTTTTTAATGCCAAGTTTTGACAAGTACATCAATAGGTGAGAAAAGAATGCCTTTAGATATAGTAAAGGTGTTACATTATGGTCCACTTGCTTCATTATTTATGGAATATAAGGGTACATTACAAGAATTAAAAGCACTAGCAGTAGTATGATTATATGCAGCATTAACATAACAGTCCTCACTGTTAACAGATGCAGAATTCAGAGATTTCTTAGAGTACTCAACGCTTGAAAGGGTGAGTTGGTATAGACCATCCTTCAATACTCCTTTAAGCAATATTCTCCTCAAGGTTTTATCCTTGACAAAACAATATGCATTATCAAATTCAACAATAATATTGTTATCATGTGTGAGTTGTGCTATGCTCAGTAAATTTTTTGTGATTTGTGGCACAAATAGCATTTTATCCAAAGTCAAGTGTGCATGAGAAATTATTGGTGAGCAGATCATAGAACTACCAATATGAGAAATAGGGAGTTTATGACCATTACCTATGGCCAACTGATATTGTCCTTTGTTTTCATTGCTGATGCTTAAGTTGCTGAAATCTAGAGTGATATGGTTGGTAGCTCTACTGTCCATGTACTAGTTTGAGTCTCCAATAGTAGCTGGTGCTGCCATCAAGGCATTCATGCCTTGATGTTGAGGGTATGAGTATACACTATAATACTCCATTTGCTGAGCAAAGTTCCCTTACATTGGATTGAAGTTGTTAGAGGTAGGCTGCTACTGATTTTGTTTACCAAAGTTACCAACAAAGGACTGATCAAACCTGTGGTAACAGATAGCAGAGAAATGACCTATTTTACCACAGAGTTGACATGTTAGTCTCTAATTATAGTACCTGTCTATTCTGCCTCCTCTTATTCCTATTGATTTGCCACGGTTGTTATTAGAGAATTGATCTTCTCCTCTTACATAGTTGGCAGATTTCGTAGTAAGATTAACATTAGCTTGAGTTATGTCAATTGTGGCATTTGAATGGAACTGATCAAGTCTGGACTCATAGCTCATTAAAAGAAATTGAGTATCTTGCAGTGTGATTTCTTCATTCTTAGATGTAATATTACACACAATTGGATCAAACTCAAGTCCTAAACCTCCTAGAACATAGGCTACTAAGTCTTGCTCATTCAAGGTTTGACTAGTTGCTATTAAAGCATTTGTGATGCCTTTGATTTTAACAATATAGTCACTAATTTTTATAGCACCTTTTTTCATTGACTGAAGTTGAGACCTAAGATTTGATTGAAAAACTTTAGCAAGAACTTGATTGATGGATGTCCAAGTTTTTGATGCCAAGTTTTGACAAGTACATCAATAGGTGAGGAAAAAATGCCTTTAGATACAGTAAAGGTGTTACATTCTGGTTCACTTGCTTCATTATTTATAGAATGCAAGGGTACATTACAAGAATTAAAAGCACTAGCAGTAGCATGATTATATGCAGCATTAACAGAATCGTCCTCAATGTTAACAAATGCAGAATTCAGAGATTTCTTAGAGTACTCAACCTTAGAAGGGTGAATTGGTATAGACCATCCTTCAATACTCCTTGGAGCAAAGTTCTCCTCAAAGTTTTATTTTTGACAAAACAGTATGCATCATCAAATTCAACAATAATGTTGTTATCATATGTGAGTTGTAGCTATGCTCAGTAATTTTTTTTTTTTGATTTGTGGCACAAATAGCATCTTATCCAAAGTCAAGTATCCATGAGGAATTGTTGGTGAGTAGATCATAAAACTACCAATATGAGAAATAGAGAGTTTATGACCATTACCTATAGCCAATCAATCTTGCCCTTGTATTCATTGTTGATGCTCAACTTGCTGAAATCTAGAGTGATATGGTTGGTAAGCTCCATTGTCCATGTACTAGTTTGAGTCTCCAACAGTAGCTGGTACTGCCATCAAGGCATTCATGCCTTGATGTTGAGGGTATGAATATACACCAGAATACTACTATTTGCTGAGCAAAGTTCCCTTGCATTGGATTAAAGTTGTTGGGGATAGGCTGCTGCTGATTCTATTGATTCTGTTTACCAAAGTTGCCAGCAAAGGACTGATCAAACCTGTGGTAACAAATGGCATATCAAAGGACTAGAGAAATGGCATGTTTTACTACAAAGTTGACAGGTTAGTCTCTGATTAAAGTACTTGCCTCCTCTGCCTTCTCTTCTTTCCTCTTGATCTGCCACGATTATTGTTAGAGAATTGATCTCATCTTCTTACATAGTTGGCGGATTTCGTGGTGAGATTAGCATTAGCTTGAGTCATGTCAATTGTGGCACTTGAATGGAACTGATCAAGTATGGACTCATAGCTCATTAAAAGCAATTGAGCATCTTGCATTGTGATTTCTTCCTTCTTAGATGTAATATTACACACAACTAGATCAAAGCTCAAGTCCTAAACCTCCTAGAACATAGGCTACCAAGTCTTGCTCAGTCAAGATTTGACTAGCTGCCATTAAAGCATATGTGATACCTTTGATTTTAACAATATACTCACTAATTTTCATAACACCTTTTTACATTGACTGAAGCTAAGACCTAAGATGCATGATTCTAGCCTTAGATTGTTGGGAAAACATGTTTGTTATTGTGTTCCAGACTTTATATGATGTTACACATTGAGTGATTGCCTAGTATTGACTCACTTAATGTAGACATCAACTAACTCACAAGTAACTGATTTATCTTCTTCTAGGTAAGGTAATCATCATTATAAGTTTGGATTCTCTCACCTGATTCTTCATCAATCGAGTCAACGAACTTCGAGGGACATATTGTTGCTTCTAAAAATGAAGTCTTCGAGGTCGAACGCTCTGATTACAGGTAGAATCTGTGTCTCCCAATAGATGAAATTGTTATCATCTAGCTTGATTGGAAGATTGAAATTGAGGTTCTTCGAAATCAGTTGAGACTGATTTTCTCTCTACTTTTTAGGTGAGTTTTGGAGCTCGATTGAAGGATCCAGGAAGGTTGTGCATCGATAGGGAAGATGGAAACTCCATTGCCTCTGTAACACCCCCTGACCCAAATCGTTCAGGATCGAATCAGGGAGCGCTTGTAACAACCCTTGATCCCAAATCCACTCGGACCGAATCAGAGAGCGCTACTATATACCGAAATCTAACTTTTACTTTTATATAACCATAATTTAAAACGACATTAAAAACATTTGAAAATGGTCAAAATAAATTTCCAAAAATCTTGTCAGAGTTTCCTCTGTTTTTCTGACTTTCAAAACCTGTTTACAATTGAAATTCATAAAAATTAACATCTAAATTCTCAAATCAATTTTGTGTACCCTTGTAAATATAGTGCGACTTGCCCAATCAATTTATCACAATATAATTCATAAATATTCACATAACATAAACATATAATAAAATATTTACACAGCGGAAGTTATTCAAATATGTACAAACATTTTCTGTATATGCATGCTGTATCAAAACATATATACTTATTACAAAAGGACTACCAAAATATATGTAGGACCGATGTGACTCCAGGACTCTGTTCTTGCAGTCTCTACTCTTCTTTGTCTTTGTCTCCATTGGCACTTATGTTACTTACGTATGAGAAAACTCAACACGCTAAGCAGATTGCTTAGTGGGTGTACACAAAAGTATATATCCAAATATACTATATCCAATAAGTTTATCTATTTTCGATAAAAATATAAATAACATATAATTAAATTATATATGGGGCTCATGTCAAATCAAATCATATATTTAACAAATACAGTATTCAAAATCAATCAACAGACAAAATCTTCATAATTTCTCAAATGCTTTCATATCACAAATCAGTTTTCATACTGGGCTCCTGACATACATAACATAAGTTATCGGACTGGATTACGGGTTGTTCGGCATTAGACACACAAACGGGGCTACCCGCCGAACATCAGATCAGAATGAAACACCAACGGAATCACCCGCTGTAAATGTCCCAAAACAGAATTCAGCACCCTAGGACCGGCATTTGGGGCATGTACATCCAAAGGGTGGCACAAACAGATCAAAACTCCCTACCCTAGGACCGGCACTTGGGGCCTGTACTATCCATAGGGTGGTGCATCAGAGTATATTGGCACAGTACTGTTTAGATAGAAACCCAATTGACATGTCAACCTTCTATATCCATATCTATGTTCATATACATCAGAGCCATTTTACAAAACGTTTTCTCAAATCCAATGTGTAACATCCCTAATTTCGAATAAATATGAAAAGTATTGTTTACCTATTATGGAGTATGTGAATGTGATAATTATGATTTGAGGGGTGAAAAATGTAATTAGGTTTTCAAGTGGACCAATTGGAACGGTCCAAAATAGTGCACGAAGAAAAGAGAGAAAAATGGAATAGTGAGCACCGCGACCAGGGATCGCGGTAGCTGCTCGTGATGAAAAATTGGCAAAACTGGACCAGTGAGCATTACGACTAGGGACCGCGATGAACGCGGTAAAATTGGACCAGTGAGTTCCGCGACTTAGCGGCGCGACCACTAGTCGCGATACTCGGTCGCGATAGCTCAAAATTATGAAAAAAAATAGAGCACTGAGTGATTGAAGCAGTGCCACTTAAATAGAAAGTGAGAAGAAGCTCACAAGCAAAACAAAGGAAACAGAAACAGGACAAGTCGGGGAAAGAAGAGAGAAAAGAGGAGAGAGAAAGAAGAGAGAGAAAGGAAAGAATAAGAAGAAGAAGAAGGAAAGAAGAGGAGAAGAAGGAAAAGAGTAGGAGGAAGTGTTCAGGTTCGGTGTACATTCGTTTTTGAATTTTCAGTTTTCCAAAAATTTTCGGAATTATCGAATTTTATAGTTTTTGAATTATTTGAATTCTATTGAGTAGAATTAATAGTTTGAAACCGATTTTGAATTGATTTGAATTGCGAATTCTTGAAATATAGTTTATATCCGAAATTTTGATTGTGAATAATATTCGGAATTGATTTTCATATGTTTTGATGCTAATATTGTTATGGAAATATATTGTTGAAAGTGATTTTAATTATATAATATTTGTGAAAATGTATCAAAAAATGATTTTGGGGCATTTTGATTTAATATGGAATTATGAAATACGTTTGAATATATTTTTGGATTGATACGTTTGAATATAGTTTTGGATTGATTTGATGTGATTATTGATTTAGAAATATATTCGTATATTTCCGTTATATGATATTTGATGAAATTTGAATTTAAAAAATATAGATATATTAATATGAATTGAAATTGAATACATTGAAAGTTGAATTCAATGATTATGAAAGAAATGAAATATGTTGATATTAGATTTGAGAAAACGTTTTGTGAAATAACTCTGATGTGTATGAACATAGATATGGATATAGGAGGTTGACATGTCAATTGGGTTTCTGTCTGAACAGTACTGTGCCGATTTATTCTGTTTGTGCCACCCTTTGGATATACAGGCCTCATGTGCCAGTCCTAGCATTCTGAATTCTGTTATGGGACATTTACAACGGGTGATTCCGTTGGTGTTCCATTCTGATCTGATGTTCGGCGGGTGGCCCTGTTTATGTGTCCGATGCCGAACAACCTGTAATCCAGTCCGATAACTTATGTTTTGTATGTCAGGAGCCCAGTCTGAAAACTGATTTGTTATATGAAAGCATTTGAGAAATTATGAATATTTTGTCTGTTGATTGATTTTGAATACTGTATTTGTTGAGTATCTGATTTGATTTGACATGAGCCCCATATTTGATTTATTTATATGTTACTTATATTTTTATCGAAAATAAATAAACTTATTTGATATAGTATATTTAGATATATAATTTTGTGTACACCCACTAAGCAATATGCTTAGTGTGTTGAGTTTTCTCACACGTAGGTAACAGAGGTTCCAAGGGAGACAAAGACAAAGAAGAGTAGAGACTGCAGAAGGAGAGTTCGAAGTCACATCGTTCCTACATATTCTTTGGTAGTCCTTTTGTAATAAGTATATATGTTTTGATACAGCATGCATATACAGAAAATGTTTGTACATATTTGAAGAACTTCCGCTGTGTAAATATTTTATTATATGTTTATGTTATGTGAATATTTATGAATTATATTGTGATAAATTGATTGGGCAAGTCGCACTATATTTGGAAAGGTGCGCAAAAGTGATTTGAGATTTAGAAGTTGATTTTTATGAATTTTAATTGTAAACAGGTTTTGGAAAGTTAGAAAAATAGAGGAAACTCTGACAAGATTTTCAGAAATTTATTTGGACTATTTTCAAATACTTTTAATATACTATTTATAAATTATGGTTATATAAAAGTAAAACTTAGATTTTAGTATATAGTAGCGCTCCCTGATTCGGTCTGAGCGATTTGGGTCAGGGGGTGTTACACAATGTCAACATATTTCATTTCTTTCAGAATCATCGAATTCAACTTTCAAATTATTCAATCTCAATTCATATCGATATATCTATATTTTTGAAATTCAAATTTTATCAAATATCGTATAATGGAAATATACGAATATATTTCTAAATCAATAATCACATCAAATCAATTCAAAAATATATTCAAACGTATTTCATAATTTCATATCGAATCAAAATGCCCCAAAATCATTTTCCGATACATTTCACAAATATTATATAGTGAAAATCACTTTCAACAATAAATTTCTACAACAATATTAGTATCAAAACGCATTAAAATTAATTCATAATATTATTCACAATCAATAGTTCGAATATAAACTATATCGCGAATTCGCTATTCAAATCATTTCAAAATCAATTTCAAACTCAGTGTTCTAAAAATCGCTAGGCGCTACCTAGGCGGCGGGGTAGCGCCTAGCGATTTTTCGGCTAGGCGCCAATTAATCGGCGCCTAGGCGGTTCCAAACAAATAAGTCATTTCAAATACCAAACATTCCAAATAATATAAAACTAAGTCATTTCAAACAAACAAGTCATTCCAAAAAGGCAAAAACATTCTAAAGTAGAATATAAAACATAAAGCATTCCAAACATGAGAGTTAAGCTATTCATCATGATCAAACTCCTCTTCTCCGTATTCTTCCATTACACGGTCTTCATCGGACTCAAATTCAACATCAACATTTTCTACTTCCTCCTCTTCCTCTGATATAAAGTCATCTTCATGAAGTTCTCTCTCCTCTGTCACCCTTGAACTCTTCCTGGGTTGTAGAATCTCATCAACACCGATTGCTTCGTCTACCAATTGCCAAGTTAGCCCTGTTCCGGGCTCTACTTCATCATCACCACAACCTTCAACAATCCATTCTTGTGCATTGGTGGCTTCAGCATCCGTAGCAAGAAGGATATCCACATCCTTTTCCTTTGCTCTTCTTTGTTTGTTCCTCAACTTGGAATTGAATTGGACATAGACTAGATTATTCAACCGACTCACATCTAGTCTATTCCTTTTCTTTGTATGTATCTACAAAATCAAAATGACAATATCACAATAATAAACTGTTAGTTAAGAGTTCATTTGTAAATTTATAGTGAACTAGTGTAGTAGTGTACTCACTCCTTCAAAAGTGCTCCAGTTTCGTTCACATCCGGAGGAACTCATAGTCAAGTTGAGGATTCTTTTAGCAACGACTTGCAAATTGGGTGTTTGACCTCCATAGTTAGACCACCAAGAAGCTGCAATCACGAAGATACATATTTCAAGTTTTTAGGATTTAGAACATAATATTAAAAGAAAAAAAGTAAAGCACTACAACTACAACTTAAAAATAGTACCTGGATCATATTCCTGTCTATTGTTTTTACATCCTGAGATCGCCAATTGTAGCCCAAAAGTTCCTTCCTTCATTTTGTACTTTCGAATTTCAGTATTTGCAATTGTATTTTGAATCGCAAAATTGTCCGTACCACAAATAGCCTCCACACATTCAAACATTGCAACATTCACATCAACCTTATCTTTAATTGTGGTGTCTTTGTAGCAGTAGTATGGGTTGAGGCAATAGGCCGCCAAGTGCAATGAACTATTAAGCCGACCCTTAATTCTTGCATCAATAATATCAATGATCGGCTTGTAGTTCCGGTCAACATTGTTCAATGCTACTTTGATGTCTTCTTTTGCTTGCAGTAGCTCTCCATATACAAAACCCATGGCTGGCTTTTTGTCTCCATCAACAAGTCTAAGCACCTTCACCAAAGGTGCAAAGACCTTTAAGCAAGTGGTCACACCATTCCAAAAACTCGTACTCATAACAGTAGCATATGCCTTTTGCCTCTTGGTAGTGTTAGACCATTTACATTGATCCCATAGTTCACTACAAAACATTGCCTTCAATTGAGATTTTTTCTCTATCATACTATGCAATATTAAAAATGAAGAGGCAAATCTAGTCACTCCCAGCCTCACTATGTCCCTCTTTTTAGTGAAAGACCTCATTAAGGATAATGTCTTATGGTTTGCATAGATGAATATGGTAAAATTCTTGGCTTGCTCAATAGTTTTTTTGAACTTCTGGAGCTTACCAATACTTTCAAGCATGAGATTAATGGTGTGAGTTGCACACGACTTCCAAAATATCTGAGGTCTCTTCTCCTTGAGTAACTTCGCCGATGCCATGTTGTTTGTGGCATTATCTGTGACCACTTGAACGACATTCTTCGGTCCAACTTGTTCAATGCACCCATCCACATATTGAAAAATGAGATCAGCCGTGTGTGCCTCATCTGAAGACTCTTTAGAGGAAAGGAAAGTGGTTCCTTCCGAGCAATTGACACACAAATTCATTATACTCCTCCTTTTTCTATCGGATCAAGCGTCCGTCATAATGGAGCACCCATTCAAAGCCCAGTCTTCTTCTTGCTTCTTCAGTTACTCTTTTGTTCTCTGAACCTCCTCCTTCAACAACGGTTCACTCAATTCGTACTGACTTGGTGGTTTGTATGCCGGTCCAAATTGACCAACCGCCTCCATCATCAGCTTGAAATCATCATTATCAGTTGTATTGAAAGGAATCCCTGCTCCGTACACCCATCTACTCACATACTGGTGCACATTATGAGTTCTTTTTTTAAAAAGTGCTTCATTGATATTTTGTTGTCTCTTAGTTCCACTGCCTAATGAAGCTTCAGGATTGATGGATGATACAAATCGATCCATGGGGCCAAGAGTTTGGGGATCTCTCCTCCCCCCTAATTCTTCCCACGCATCTCCTTCCCCAGTTGTATCAACCACATTTACTTGTGATCTCAACAATAACTCTTCCTTCTTCTTACCCCTCTTCTTACCTTTAGTCTCCATAATGGCATTTCTACACTTGGCTTGCGCGTCCGGTGTTGCTTTTGGACAAGCTGCAACATTTCCTGATATCTGGCCTATGTGTTCTTTTATTCTATAAGCTCCTCCGGACATCACTTTTCCACATAAGATACATTTGACCCTGTCCAAATTCTTTGGGTCAATTAACACCCCAAACTCCAATCCGACATCATTCGACCTTCTTTTAAGCACTGATTCAGATGTGGATTGGACCGTTTGGTCCACTGAGGCTGCCGAGGACGCCATTATATTTATAACAACCTAGAAAAATTAGCAAACATTTATGATTTATTTAATCATAATTCATAATCATAAGTCATAACATAAATAAAATTATACAACATTACAATTTACAACTATACAAATATTAAATCATCTATAAATTAATATATACATTAATATTAATTCCACCATAATACAACTAGTTTAACTATACAAAACTACAAATATAAAATATTATATCATCTATAAATTAATATTTAATATATACATTAAGTCATTAATATTAATTCCATAATATAACTATACAAGAATTAAACTATCTATAAATTTTAAAAATCTCCTAATTCCTACATAAATAATTAAATATTAATTACAATTTACAACAAATACTAAAATAGTAAAACCTAAATCTTTATAATAATTTAATTTTTTTTAATTATCATTTCAAGTTCATATGTTCATAATAATATTATATTAATTATCAATGAAGACTAAATTAAAAATATTCACAATTTTATAAAAAAAAATTCATCTACACATTTTATCAAACATTTGGATTGCATAATATATTTAACCATTCTAACAACAATAACTCTTAAAAATAGTAAAATATACAAGAAACATACCTTAGAGATGGTTGTTGATGAAGAAAATTGGTTGAAAATGGAAAAAAAATTGATGATGATGGAGAGTTGTGTGCTACCGAAGAACCGAAGAAGTGAGAACCAATGTGAAAAAAATTGATTTGTGTAGCTGCTGTCTCCAAAACGTTTCTGCCCTTTTTTGTGTTTTTGTAGCAATGCCAAAACGACGTCGTTTTGGCATTATTTTTTAAAACAGCCAAACGACGTCGTTTTGGCTTCAAATTTCAGAAAAAAAACCAAACCTCTCCGCGACCGACGTCGTTTTGGCTTGGAATTTCAGAAAAAAAAAACTCTCCGCGGCCAGGCGGCCGCGTTCTACGCGGCTGGGCGGCCGCGTAGACCTACTCGCCCGCCTAGGCGGCCGCCTAGCATTCTCTAGGCGGGCGTCCGCCTAGAATGGCCGATTAGGCCATTCTCTCATCGCCGGCCGGCCGCCTAGCGCCTAGGCGGCCGAGTTCGGCTACTTTTAGAACACTGTTCAAACTATAAACTATAATCAATATTATTCAAATAACGCAAAATCAATCAAATTCAATCAATGCAAAATATTCTGGAAAACGGAAAACTAGAAAACAAGTGTACACCGAACCTGGATACCCATTTCTTCCTTTTTTCCTTCTTCTCATTCTCTTTTCTTCTTCCTTTTCTTCTTCTTCTTCTTTCCTTTTCTCTCTTCTTTCTCTCTCATCTTCTCTCTTTTTTCTCTCCTGTTCTCTGGTTTCTGTTCTGTTTTTGCTTGTGAGCTTATGCTTACTTCTATTTCTTTTAAGTGGCACTGCTTCATGCCACTCGATGCTCATTTTTTTTTTCATTATTTTGGGCCATCGCGACCATGTATCGCGAGCGGTGGTCACTTCGCTTGGTCACGATACTCACTGGTGGAACTTTTATCTCTTCGTCGTGAGCATTTATAGCGATTTCTGGTCGCGGTACTCACTGGACCAATTTTGCCACTTTCATCGCGAGCAGCTACCGCGAGTGCTAGTCGCGAGGCTGGTCGCGATGCACACTGTCCAGTTTTTCACCATTTTCTTCGTGCACTGTTTTGGACCGTTCCAATTGGACCACTGTTTTTCACCCCTTCAAATCATAAATATCACACTTAATAATAGTTAAACAATACTTTTCATATTTATTCGAAATTAGGGATGTTACAGCGCTACTATATACAAAAATCTCACTTTTACTTTTATATAACTATAACTTAAAACTATATTAAAAACATTTGAAAATGGTCCAAATAAATTGCTGAAAATCTTGTCAGAGTTCTTCTGTTTTTCTGACTTTCCAAAACCTGTTTACAATTAAAATTCATACTAATTAACTTATAAATTCTCAAATCACTTTTGTGCACCCTTTCAAAGTTAGTGCGACTTATCAAATCAATTTATCACAATATAATTTATAAATATTCAAATAACAGAAACATATAATAAAATATTTATACAGTGGAAGTTCTTCAAATATGTACAAACATTTTCTGTATATGCATGCTATATCAAAACATATAGACTTATTACAAAAGGACTACCAAATATATAGGAACGATGTGACTCTGGACTCTGCTTCTGCAGTCTCTACTCTTCTTTATCTTTGTCTCCCTTGGAACATCTTTTACCTACGTGTGAGAAAACTCAACATGCTATACAGATTGCTTAGTAGGTGTACGCAAACTTGTATATCTAAATATACTATATCAAATAATTTTATCTATTTATCAAAAATATAAATAACATATCCTTTCAAAAAAAAGAAAAAAAAAAGAAAATATAAATAACATATATATAAATTATATATGGGGCTCATGTTAAATCAAATCATATGCTCAACAAATACAGTATTTAAAATCAATCAACAGACAAAATCTTCATAATTTCTCAAATGCTTTCATATAATAAATCAGTTTTTATACTGGGCTCCTGACATACATAACATATTTTATCGGACTGGATTACGGGTTGTTCGGCATCGGACACAAATGGGCTACCCGCCGAACATCAAATCAGAGTTGGACACCAACGGTGTTACCTGCTGTAAATGTCCCATATCAGATTTCCAACCCTAGGACCGGTACTTGGAGCCTGTACTATCCAAAGGGTGGCACATACAGATCAAAGCTCCCTACCATAGGACCGGCACTTGGGGCCTGCACTATCCATAAGGTGATGCATCAGAATATATCGGCACAGTACTGTTAAGAAAAACCCAATTGACATGTCAACCTCCTATATCCATATCTATGTTCATACATATTAGAGCCATTTCGCAAAACGATTTCTCAAATCCATTTCAAATCATTCAAATTCAATATTGAAATTTCAATTCCGAAATAAAATTTCGCAAATCCTTTTCTTATATTCAAATTTAACTTTTAAATATTTCAAATCAATAAACATATTTTTGAAATCCAACTTTCATTAATAATCATATAAAATAAATATACAAAATCATATACGAGTATATTTCTCAAATCAATAATCACATTAAATCAATCTAAAAATATATTCCAATATATTTCTGAAACAAATATTCACATCAAATCAATTCAAAATCCTATTCAAATATATTTCACAAAACCAATATTAAATCAAAATGGCCCGAAATCATTTTTCGATATAGTTCACAAACATAATATAATCAAAATCACCTTCAACTATATTTCTCATAACAATATTAGAATCACAACGTATTAAAATCAATTCATAATATTATTTACAATCAATATTTCAGATATAAACTATATTGTAATTCAAATCATTCCAAAATCAATTTCAAACTATAAACTATAATCAATATAATTCAAATAACTCAACATTAATAAAATTCAATCAATCCGAAATATTCTGAAAAAACTGAAAATTCAAAACGAGTGTACACCGAACCTGGATACCCTTTCCTTCCTCATTTCCTTTTTCTCCTTCTCTTTTCTTCTTCTTCTTCTTTCCTTTCTCTCTCCTCTTTTCTCTCTTCTTTCTCTTCTCTCCCGTTCTGTTCTATTATGTTTTTGTTTGAGAGCTTATGCTCTATTTCTTTTATTGAAGAGCACCGCTTCAATTCACTCGGTGCTCTATTTTTTTTTCATTATTTTGGGCCATCGCGACTGCATATCGCGAGCGGTGGTCGCGTTGCTAGGTCGTGATATTCACTGGTGGAAATTTTGCCCCATTATTGCGAGCAGCTATCGCGAGCTCTGGTAGCAATTCTGGTTGCGGTACTCACTGGTCCAATTTTGTCACTTTCATCGCGAGCATGTAACACCCCCTGACACAAATCCACTCGGACCGAATCAGGGAGCGCTACTATATACTAAAATCTAACTTTTACTTTATAAACCATAATTTAACAGTATATTAAAAACATTTAAAAATGGTTCGAATAATTTTCGAAAATCTTGCCAAAGTTTCCTCTGTTTTTCTGACTTTCCAAAATCGCTTTACAGTTAAATTTATAAAACTTAACTTCTAAGTTCTCAAATCAACTTTGCGCACCCTTCCAAATATAGTGCGACTTACCAACCACATTATCACAATATAATTTATAAAGATCGACATAATATAAACATATAATAAAATATTTACATAGCGGAAGCTTCTTAAATATTTACAAACAGTTTCTGTATATGCATGTAGTATCAAAATAGATATACTTAATACAAACAACTACCAAAATGTATGCAGGAAAGATGTGATTCCGAACTCTGGTTGTGCAGTCTCTACTCTTCCTTATCTTTATCGCCTTTGGAACCTTTGTTACCTGCGTGCGAGAAAACTCAACACGCTAAGCATATTGCTTAGTGGATGTACACAAAATTGTATATACAAATATCCTATATCAAATAATTCAATCTGTTTATTGAAACTATAAATAACAAATATATAAACAATATATGGGCTCATATCAAATCAAATATCTAAAATCAATTAACAGACAAAGTTTTTATAATTATTCATACATTTTCATATCACAAATCAGTTTTCAGATTGGGCTCATGACATATAAAACATAAGTTATCGGACTGGATTACGGGTTGTTCGGCATCGGACACACATTCGCCGAACATCAGATCAGAATGGTACACCAACGGAATCACCCGCTGTAAATGTCCCATGACAGAATTTAGAACCCTAGGACTGGCACTTTGGGCCTGTACTATCCAAAGGGTGGTATAATCGGCACAGTACTGTTCAGACAGAAACCCAATTGACATGTCAACCTCTTATATCCATATCCATGTTTCTACACATCAGAGCCAAAATGTTTTCTCACATCCAATGTCAACATATTTCGAAATCAATAATCACATCAAATCAATCCGAAAATATATTCAAACGTATTTAATAATTCCGTTTTGAATCAAAATGCCCCAAAATCATTTTCCGATACATTTCACAATATAATATAATGAAAATCACTTTCAACAATATATTTCCATAACAATATTTTTCCATAACATTATTAGAACCAAATCGTATTCAAATCAATCCGAAATCAGTTTCAAACTATCAATTCTACCCAATAGAATTCAAATAATTCAAAAACCATAAAATTCGATAATTTCCGAAATTTTCTGGAAAATTGAAAAATTCGAAAACTCGTATACATCGAACCTGAACTATAAACTATAATCAATATAATTCAAATAACTCAAATGTAATCAAAATCAATTAATCCGAAATATTCTAGGAAAACAGAAAAATTTAAAAACACGTATACATCAAACCTGAACTATAATCTATAATCTATATAATTCAACTAATTCAAAAACTCGAAAATTCGACAATTCTGAAAATTTCTGGAAAACTTGAAATTCGAAAAATACGTGTACACTAAACCTGAACTCTTCCTCTTTCTCTTTTCCTTCTTCTCTTCTTCTTTCTTCTTCTTCTTCTTTTTCTTCTTCTTTCTCTCTCCTCTTCTCTCTTCTTTCTCTCTCGTTTTCTCTAGTTTCTGATATGTTTTGCTTCTATGTGTTAGTGGCTTCAATTTGGTTTATGAAGCCTCACCGCTTCATCACTCGGTGCTATTTTTTTTTTCAAATTTTTGAGCCTATCGCGGCCGCGTACCGCGAGTGGTGGTCGCGTCGCTCACTGGAGGAAATTTGGCCACTTTCATCGCGAGCAGTTACCGCGAGCGCTGGTCGTGATCCTGGTCGCGGTGCTCACTGGTCCAATTTCTCCCTTTTCATCCGCGAGCAGTTACCGCGAGCACTGGTCGCAATGCCTACTGTCCAGATTTTCACCCTTTTCTTCGTGCATTGTTTTCGACCAGTCAAATTGGTCCATTAGAAAACCTAAAAATATACATACATTTAATTATATTTTCCACCCCTCAAATCATAAATATCATATTCACATATTCAAGATTAATTCAATCATACTTTTCATATTGATTAGAAATTAGGGATGTTACAGAGCAGCTACCGCGATTTCTGGTCGCGAGGCTGATCGCGATGCTCACTGTCCAATATTTCTCCCTTCTCTTCGTGCACTGTTTTGGAACGCATTGTTTTCGACCGTTCCAATTGGTCCACTTGGAAACCACAAAAATATCATAAATATCATATTCACATACTCAATATTAGTTTAACAATGCTTTTCATATGTATGCATAATTAGGGATATTATAGTCTCTGATCGTAACTTTAATACCATGAAAGTCTGCTAACAAAACTGATAATCACACTAAACCCTAGTGGAACACTTGAGAGAAATTGAGAGAAGAAAGTTAGATTTTTATTATCTGATTTCAACAGTACACTTGATATATATATATATATATATATATATATATATATATATATATATATGGTTAAATATAATTAGAGTTAGTTAACTGAATAGTAACTAACAAATTGTATGAGTTGCCATATCACTGTATTATCTGACACCTCTTAGTATACAATTTATCTATGTGTACTTATCTAAAAGGCTGATGATTGTGATCAGCTCTACTAACTCTAACACACCCGAACTCACAAAAATATAAGGGTCTATTGAAGATATCGAAATTTACTTCCTTGATTATATACAAGTCTTTTTTCTAGTGTAGAACAGTTATTTCAGGTTGTAAGAATGGACAAAAATCATGCGAAAATTCTGCGCGTTTAATAACTTGTAATTTATATATGATTTCATACATAGCCAACTAAATTATGCAAATCTTTTCTTTCTTTCTTTATTTCTCAGCCTATTCTCATACATCCAAGGCAACAATTAACAATCAAGCAGCAAAGATCATCACCATGACAGCACCAGTTTTGCCATGAAGATTGAAGAGGACCCTTTTGCAACTCATCAATATTTGTGGTGCATTTCTCTCTACATTCCTATAAAAAGTACCAAAAAGACCCTCCCCACATCAGCCCAAAACGCAAGAGTGTATATATATATATATATATATATATATGGAGCTGTGTGAGGAGATTTGGTGGCTTCATGGTCATGGGTGATTCAAAAGAAAAGTCTTCTGGGCACCATATCAATGAATCAACCATAGTGGGTCAAAGAAGTGGGCAGATTGTGTCTTGCAGTGTTGCTGGCTACAATTCTCCATTTGAGTTTGAGAACCGTGTCAATGAAGTTAGGTTATGGTTCCATATTAATTAATAGTGCTTTTAAACATTTTTTTTATTATTATTTTTTTAAATATATTGTACTTAGTTCTCGATTGACATGCTGGAACACCATGTTGTTAGATAAAAGGAGAGGCCCACACCAGGCCCAATATAATCAGCAAGAGGAAAGAAGATAACAATATTATAAAGATTACTTACGAGATATCAGTTAATACTTACTTATATCACATCAATATTAAATAGAGTTGTAAGTACTATAATTAATGTAGGTACCATCACATTTAATATAGACACTCTCATAATAAATACTAATTTTCTTAAACTACCTAATCCCTAATACGATATCTGTAAATTTCTTAATTTACTCAATAATGACATAGGTTTCACATTGAATAAATGGTCAAGAAATCATGTTGTCAACAATCTACCATAGGAGTAATATAAGCCCTCCAATATGGCAACATTGTCAGGTAAGCACCCATTCATCTCTATAAATAGATAAGGATTTCCATAACAAGGTAAGACATTTTTACTATCCAATTTTGTCTCTCATTCAAAAATTTATCTCTCTACAATTGTTTATTGATTTGATCGTCAAAGTATAAATGTCGGTCGATCGTCAACTGACGCTTATAACTAATTTCTTTCTTTTCATAATCATCACACTTTCTGGAAGACAAGTCGAGAGGCATCACCATTTTTCACGGAGAGTTCTTGCAGATTTGTTGGATTGCTCAACAAGTTCAAAGTCCACCTTAGTGAATATTTTTCAAGGCATAATAACTTCTTGTGTTATGTGTCACTTTGATTGTTGACTTAATTATTAGTCAAATTTAACAGTTAACGAAGTATAAATTTAAGGTACGAGTAAGAGAATACAACTTGAACCTACAGTTCAATATGTGGATGTGAGGGGCTTAACATTGAGTTATTTCAACTTTTCTTCACGTTTAAGCATATATTTAGTCATCAAAAGCTTTTTAAAAAAAAACGCTTAACAAACACTTTTTAAAAAAACTTTTCTAGTATTTTTATAAGAATTTTTTTTTGGGTGAAATTTATAAGAATTTTCATTACTCAAAAAGTACCTATTACAAAAAAAAAAAAAAAAAAAAAACTCTTTATAGCACACTCTACAATCATAGAAGAAATAATAATAAGGTGGAAAAATAAAAATAAAAAAGTAAAAACATCTTTAAAACAAAAGTATATGTTACCCTATTGACTAGGGTATCTTTTTTTATTTCTTTGTTTTTACTTTAATTTCTTTTAACACCCAATTGATGCAAAGAGATCTAAACCATCAAATAAATACATAAAACATGAGTGGCAGACAAAGACCAATGACCAATTTCTTCCAAGATTATCTCCTTATTTTATTTTGATTCTCCTATTAATTAGCAATAATTAAATATAAGATTGTACTCCAAGAAGTCATTAATTAATCATATAAAAAATTACTTCTAATTATTACATTGATTTGTGCCCATATTTTTCACTTACAAATTGGGAAACATGTGGGAGATAAATAATTAAGTATTATCATTTTTTTTTAAAAAAAATAATTAAGTTTGTGAAATGGTATGCTGTTCAAGATCAATAAGAAACATGGATTACTAGAGAAATGCAAAGGGGTTGAGATTATGATTTTGGTTATTTCATGGAAGAAAATTTTAACATATAATATTTCCAAAGACTGCAAAATTTAATAGAAACTGTTTAAAAGTGGTGACGTGATTGATATGGACCCAGTGAGTAGAACTAATCCTCAAAAACTAGCGTAAAAAAAAATCTATTATGACATAGATTGGGTAAAGTTTTTAATGATTCGAAAAATAACTCCCACTTTACTCGGCTATTAAACGGAGAGGGCCTTCTAGGTGAATTTTTCTTCTTTACAACTCAATGTGCAAAACAAGCCACTCATCTGCATAGTTGAGAGACCAAAACTCTCCTACTGGTGAAGACTTTGTTTTCTACCATGATTACAAAAACCAGCAAAAATTAACACTAAAAGACTCAAAACCAAATTTCCATTCATGATATGATCAGAAGAAACTTCTAAGCATATTATTACTATTTATGGGGATTATTTTCATAACCCGAACACGAAGATGCACTGCTTCGAATGCATACAATCAATCTCACTGTCCTATCCTGTCCTGTCTTGCACTGTAATAGACCTATACTTGACTACAAACAATACAAACACAATAAATTTTCCAAAAGGTGCGATGAATACAAAGCAGTAAGGTTACTCTCCTAGCAGCAACTCACAAAAATGCATCTTCCGGAAAGGCGAAAGGGTGATCAATGTCACTGGTGCAACCAAAATCAAGCTAATCAGCCAAAAAGATAGGTTATATGATCAGTATAATACTACAGACATACTTTACAAAGCGCTAAAATCTGCAAATCCTGCAAGAAGATTGACTAAACGAAAATTTTAATTCTAACTAGCTTGGACTGATTCCAAAATGAAAATGCAATAAACACGAATATGATAACTGGACTTGTTTATCAAACTTGCATCAAAATTTCTTATTGTTTATATACACTTTATGAGGAAAAAAGTTTAAACAAATTTTTTCCTCAGTATTTACACCTGTAGCTACTTATTATCATCATATGAGAATTTTGAAGAGAAGAAAAAATGAAATTGTCTGGCTATCCTATATGTGCAACAAATTGCAGTACAAAGGATTCAACGGCTCTTCAGGATTTTAAAAGGAAAATACAATTTCTTCTCGGATAGCTATGAAGCCGGAAGCTAGTATAATCTTTTATCGAAATGCAAAACCTCATCTGCCTAGTATAAACGCTTTCGACAGTCAGCTGTACCACAATTGCATGGCATCTTCTTAATTTTTCCATCAGGACCAACAACACTATCAAGTTGATAACCATAATCATAGGTAAGCTCCTGTTTGAAGATTCAACAACATTTTGTCATTATATAAAGTTGCCAACTTATTAAAAATATCACATAAGAAAGCAGACATGGGCAGAGTATAAAACACTATGACGTAACATAAGAGCATAAGTTTCATTGAAAGCTAGTAAAAGCAAACAACTATATTTGAAGTAATAGTCATAAAGAATAGCAGCCACAGTAATAAATGGCAAGACTCGTACACAGACCAATGTAACATCACACTACCTCATTTCTTTTAATGGTGCATGCACCGATGGATTACTATATATGCAAAGGTCGTGACACAAATTGTCAACATCAACTAAGAAAATTAACATGAAAAGAGAACCCAATATTTTCCTTCATTCTATCTCAAACCACTTATCCTCTCCTTTCCCTTCTAAACAAACATACTGAACCATAAAAATAAATGAATTTATTTTTTTAATATATCAAACAAAAAAAGAAAACGAGATGGAATAAAAATTTCTGCTTCTCATATCATTAGGGAAGCTATTTATCCAAGTCTTTGCTTACTAGAGACATTATTTAAGCATCCCAAAAGTTATGCAACAGCTGATATATACTTGTTCGTTAGACTTTACGCCCATCAACATTAACTCATACACAAACAGAATTAAATTAAATTCCACTCTAAGGTTGGTGCGAGAGTCATTCATCCCTAGACCTTGGGCTGGGGTGAGTGGTGAAGTGAAAAAAAAAAAAAAATACATTGCTAGGGAATGAAAATCGAATATGAAGCCCTTTGCACATGAGAACCAAAGTAGCCAATCAAAATTGCCTATCAAAATCTCCTATTTAAAAAAAAAAAAATGTTCTTCAAAATCAAACGTTTTTTTTAAGTTTTTGAGGCAATCAAATGAGAAATCCCAGGAAACAAATCAAATGCCAGAATAAAAGGAGTAAAAAGTAAAAATAGAACCTAACCTGCATAGGAGGTATGTCATCTGCAGCAAATAGGACCACTCGAGCAAGTCTAACATCATCGTGAGAGCTCAAAACACATTGCACGAAGAGGTTAGGCTCGCAGCTATGATTAATAAATCTTGCAACATTTCCATATAGACCAGCATCTATGCAAAACTCCGGTGCACTTTCTGATTCTTCATCATTTGTCAACACCACAACGTCACTTGTAGGTACTGATACATTACACCCTCGCCTCTGTAAAATAAAACATTTTATAGAAATATGATAAATAAAGCATGCTATTTTTAATGATATAAAATTCAGTCTTCAAAAGTTAAGGCATGGGATTTGTAAAATCAAACTTGTTGATTTGTTCAGAACAAAAATCCATAACTGTTGAAAGTAGTTTTAGTATTGTTAGTTGTTTAGTAGTTAGCTATAATAAAGGGATTTGAGTAGGATTGTTACTCAATCCTTTAGGACTGTTTGTTTTTACTTTTACTGTTTTATTGTGCAGCGTATTAAGGAAGGAAAATCTCTTCCTTTAGTATTTATAGTCTTCAATCTATCAACTTGAGAGGTTAAATGAAAATAATAAAGAATTCTTTATGGTATCAGAGCAGACTCTGAATCAATAATCTCATTCAAGATAACTAAGGATGTTGATACTCCTAGTTCATCCTCTACAACACCTTCTTCTTCTTCAACCTCCGAAACCACTAACAATGATAATGGTGGTTCTGAGTCTTCCTATACTCAGCATATGCCCATTATTGGCCATGACAAGTCTTTTGTACCCGACTCCAATTTTTTCAGCAAAGAACAGATTGAAGCAATGCTGAAATTTTGTAATCATCAAAATCCACAAAGCCTCAATACCGAGAGTTCTAGTACCGATCTAGCTCAAAAGGGTATGTTTTCTAATGCTTTGAGTGTGAAAACAGGGCAAAATAGACCTTGGATTGTAGATTCTGGTGCCTCAGACCTTATGACTGGAGATGCTAAGAATTTTCGGAGTTTTACTCCCTCTCATGGTAAATGTCTGTTAATATTGCTAATGGGACATTATCAAAAGTGGCAGGCACAAGTTCAGTTGTTATCTCTAAAAATCTGACATTACATTCAGTACTCTTAGTGCCTAGTTTGGATTGTAATTTGTTATCAATAAGTAAACTCACAAAAGAATTGAACTGTGTTACTAAATTCTTTCCTAAGCACTGTGAATTTCAGGACTTGATTTCGGGGAGGACGATTGATAGTGCTGAGATGATTGCTGGACTCTACCCTTAAGAGTTCCTAGATCTTTGATCTCAAACTCTTTAGCTAGAAGCCCTTTGAGAGTTGTCATTTCTTCCACAAAATCTCCTGTCAAGACAATATCATCAACATACACTATTAGTATAGAAAGTTGTCCAGTAGGTGACCTTTTGATGAAGAGAGTGTGGTCGGCTTGGCCTTGAGCATATCCACACTTTTTAAGCACCCTAGAAAATCTGTCAAACCAGGCTCTTGGGGATTGTTTAAGTCCATACAATGACTTTTTGAGTTTGCACACTTTGTTGGCAGTAGTTGTTGACTCGAAACCAGGAGGGATATCCATGTAAACTTCTTCCTCGAGGTCCCCATTGAGAAAGGCGTTTTTGACATGTAATTGGTAGAGGGGCTAGTAGAACACGTATGGTGTTTAGTTTTGCCACTGGAGCAAAAGTCCCCTGGTAGTCAATTCCATAGGCTTGAGTGAATCCCTTTGCTACAAGTCGAGCTTTGAATCGGTCCACACTCCCATCTGATCTGTGCTTGACCGTGAATATCCATTTACAGCCAACAGCCCGCTTTCCAGGTGAAAGTCTTGTGAGATCCCAAGTCTTGTTCTTTTCTAATGCCGGATTTCTTCAAATGTTGCTGCCTTCCATTGAGGTACCTTAAGTGCTTCATGAATGGAGTTTGAAACCTGAAATCGTTGAAGATTGCTAACAAAGGCTCTCTAAGTAGGAGAAAGTTCCTTGTATGACAAGAAATTGTTAATGGGATGTTGAGTGCATGATCTTACACCTTTTCTTAAAGCAATAGGTACATCAAGGTCATTTTGAGTTAATTCAAATATGATGGGTTCAGAGGGAACATTATCTTGAGAATTTTCTAGATGACTTGTATTCGAGTTAGAATCTTGATGGTGTGTTCGAGTCTCCATGTTCTCTTAATGTTTCTTCCTCCTAGAGTAGACCTGAAATTCACTGTTTGGGGCTGGTATTCTGTGAAGGAGATTTGGAAGAGGAGAATTTGGAGGACTTTGAGGTTCATGAGTGACAGGAATGGTAGATTCATGTGTGACAGGTATGACGGGTATTTGAGATGGGTTTCGGGAGCTGTTGGTACCTACAAGAGTGGGAACTATTTGGATTTGAGGAATGACAGATTCTTCAGCAACTAAGTTGTCCCAAAACTGAGATTCTTGGACTTGATTTCTCCCCCTGAATATTAGTTTTGGGATAGTATGGAAGCTGTTTAAAAAATGTGACAACCATAGGATTGTAGAATTTTTTGTTGGTGGGAGAATAGCATTTATACCCTTTTTGGTTAGAGGAATATCCTAGAAGAATGCACTTAGTGGACCTAGGATCAAGTTTTCCTCTATTTTGTTGGTACACATGGACACAGGCAGAACACCCAAAGACTTTTAAAGGAATGATGGAAACAATTTTTGTGTTAGGATATGATTCAAGGAGTATACTCACAGGCGTTTTGAAGCTTAGCACTCGAGAAGGCATCCTATTTATGAGATATGTAGCAGTTAGAACCTGCTTCTCCCCAAAAATATTTAGGGACCTAATTACTTCAAGAAGATGCCTATTCTTTCTTTCAGCCACCCTGTTTTGTTGAGGGGTGTCAACACATGAGCTTAAATGTACAATTTCTTGACTTAACAGATATTTACTAAGAACGGAAGCAAAATATTCTTTTGCATTATCTGCTTTTAGTATTTGGATTTTTGTTTAGAATAGTGTTTGGTCATAGAGTTGAGGTTTTGGAAAATATGACCTGCCTCTGATTTTTTTTTCATTAGGAAGATCGAAGAAATTCTAGTGTGATCATCTACAAATGAAATAAACCAGCGTGTCCCAGTAATGTTTTTAATTCTAGACGGGACCCCAAATGTCTGAGTGAATCATAAAGAATGGATGAGAAGTTTTATATGAAGTGATGGGATATGAGGTTCTAACATGCTTAGAAAATTGGCAAACTTCACATTGAAAGTACTTTGGACTTTTATTCTTAAATAGTGAAGGAAACAGCTTTTCTAGATACAGGAAATTTGGACAGCCTAAACAATAGTGATGTAACATGATTCCACTCTCATTGGTTGTACTAGGGCTAGAACTAGAACTAGACATGGCTGAATTTAGGTTTTTAGGCACAACTTGTAAGGCTGGCTTAGTGTGAGTACCTTCAACCTTGAGGAGATAGAGCCCCGAACACACTTCAACACTGCCAATCATTCTCCTCAAATCCAAATCTTAAAATTCACAAAGATTATGAGTAAATTTGGCCATACAATTTCTGTCTTTTGTGATTTTAGTAATTAACAGTAAATTGCAATTAAGATTAGGAACAAGACGCATTAAATGTAAAGTGATTGAGGGCGAAATCTTTGCTGAACCAATTCCAGCCACTTTGGATACTGATCCATCTGCAATCTTGACCGTAAATCCATCACTGCATGGCTTAAAGTCTGTAAGGAGATGCATCACTTGTCATGTGGTTGATGCACCTCAGTCTACAATTCAGGGACCCTATTTTTCCCATTTTACACTAAGAGCAGTAAGTGTGATAACTGATTGTGTCAATATGTCAGAACCAATTACAGTAGAGGTAGGGGCTGCTGAAGATTGTTTGGACTTTGATGTGGTAATTTGTTTCGGCCCCCTTTTTTTTTTTTTTTTAGCTGCTGAAAAAATTGAAGGTTTGTGAGGATTTGGTGCTGCCGAAAAGTATCTGAGGTTGCCGGAAAGAGTCTGAGGCTTCCGAAAAGAGCAGTCGGAAAGAGCAGTAGGAGGGTTTGTGGCTGCCGGTAAGGTCTGTGGCTACCGGAAAGAGACTGAGGAAGAGTTTTCGGTCGGAAATAGGCTGGAAACAGCCTGGGTTTTGGCGGCCGGAGTTGTTCGGCCGGAAATGGGGTGGTGCCTTCTTTTGTTTTCGTTTCGGCCGGAATAGGGCTGGAAACAGATTGGGTTTTGATGGAAATAGGGTGGCGGCTTTTAGGGTTTTGGTTTCAATAGGAAATATTGGGTGGAAATTTAGAGTTTGGGCCGGAAATGGCTGGGATTCGGCCCAAAAAGGTAGATTTAGGGTTAGGGTTAAGAAGATTTTGGATTTCGGTCGGAAATGGCTGGGATTCGGTCGGGAAAGGTAGATTTAGAGTTAGGTTTAGAAGATTTAGGGTTTCGGCCGAAAAAGATAGATTTAGGATTTCGGCCGGCCGGAAAACGCTGGGTGACCGAAGATAAGGCTAGGAAAAGGGAAAAAAAAAGGTGATTAGGGTTTCGAACTGGTGGAGGACCGCCTGGAATGAGCAGCGGCTAGGGTTAGGTTGACAAGCAGGCTGCCGGAATAAGCAGTGGCGGCCGAAAGGAGGAGCGACAGGTTAGAGTTCGCTCTGATACCATGAAGAGATACGAGAGAAGTGTTGTTTTCTCTTTCTTACTTGGAAAAGAGATTTACAAACAGTATATATACGCTAGAAAATTAACATCACAACTACTAATCTAGGTTTATAGAGTAATCTACTCATAGACAAATGATCTACATAAAGAAACTAATCAATCCTTAAAAACAGTAAAGGATCATTATAGCATAATAGTTGACAAATCAAACTAAATAATGATAGAATCCTTAGAGCATAATCTTAGGAATTCTACAGAAAGAAACCAGAAAAACTATCAAAGGGACAAAAAGAGAAAAAAAGAAAAGAAGCATTTGTTACTGTATTTGTAGCTACAATCATCTTATTGAAGTGGTTATGTCACATAATGCGAGAACTAACATGCACAAAAACATAATTAGGCTCAGATGTATGCCACTTGACACATTCCTCAGTTTTGAAAATGCAAAACCAAAAAAAATTTGTCCTTAAAGTTACAGAACAGTTTTGCAAAAACAACTTTTCAAGATGCTACTGGTTGAGCCCCAAGACTCTTCAAATGCTTGTCATGCACTTGACTTTTCACTATTCACAAGCAACAGCTTTCTTACTTAGATAGAACTACCGATAGTCCTTGCCTTGATTTAGCTACATAAATAAAAATAATGATAATAAATCTATATTTTTTGCTTAATTATAACAATACCTCTCTCACTCCTATCTCGTTCATTGTTTGCAAGCAATCAATTTCAAAGATGAAATCATTCTCAGAAACACTATCTAATTCCTCCGTCTCCGTCTTCTTAAGAACTCCAGTGTATTCACAAACTGGTGCTCCAGAAGGAATAAAGTCCAGAGACCTAACAGCCCACCCTTTATCTTTTGTACGGTAAACCTAATAGGAGGAAAGGTAACCAACTGAGTATGCAACATGTATATATATACGAATTACCTTACTGTAAACATGTTACCTCAAGTTGATACTTCAATCCCTGCTGAGAGGTACGATTAACGCAACGAGGACCACAGACACAATTTGGACCACATTCAAAAACGACATCCTTTGCTTCAATTAATCTACAAAATAAAAAGAAAATATTCAAGTAAAAATGGAGCTAAAACCAGAACAATGAAATTCATCACTGAAATTACAAAGCCAAAAAAATATTAGCATTTTCAATTAACATGGTAACTGCCGGATATTTGCTAAAACGGCTGAAGAAAGAGTTATTTGCCTTCATATAATAGAAACTATGCCCTCAAATGAGTGAAATGGTGAACATGAACTGCCCGACAGTTTGAGAAAAGATGTGTAGGCCTTTACATAAAATTTTTGGCAGAAAGTAATGGCCTTAATGAAGAGAGATGGAATAAAAGAAATTATTTAGCAGATATCAAAGGCTTCTCAGTGAACTGAAAGGCATAACTAGAATACCTTGAGCAGATATAACTGAGAATTTCCCATTATCTTATTAGTTAAACTTTACCCTCAAGTCAACAAAGCCTAATTCACAACAAAATGAGGATCGGATACATCATCCTTTCTGCCGTTTATTCTGTTTAAGGTAATATCTATGAAATCCTCTCATCAACGTGTAATAAAATATCTAGAGTTACCAAATACATAATTGACATTAGACTCGAAATGCAAATCTCACCTGCCACCATCTCGACGCACATATGGAAAGTCAGAGCCATTACGTTTGGCACATGAACAAGACCTCCGATCATTACAATTTCCTTTGCATTTGCATCCATGATCAGTCTGAGGGAGAATCACATTGTCTGCAACTTTAACAGACTTGATGTATGTAAAGCCTACAAGTTTCAAACTCTGTTACTGACTATTGCATCCAAAAGATATGTTTCGAATAGTCAACCAACATAAGCCAACAAATAAAGACCAAAAGGAGAAAAATAAAAGCAAGCATTTCTCAATCAAAGAGAAATATCAGGAGGGGTAAGAGAAGCAATACAATAAGAGGCGAGAATGTATAATCTATTTAAAGCACATATTAAAAACTTCAGACAAAGCATAAGGGAAAAGAATAAATAAAAGATCAAGAATACAATTCAACAATCTCTTAAAATAGCTTGAATGAGTAGGCTCAATAAAAATAAATCTCTCAGTTACTCATGAGCATTATGTGGTAAGCAAGCAAATGTGGTGTATAACTCATAAATGTATGGAACTATTATATCTACAACCTCGGCTAACCCCCTTTTTCTTCAATAAGCTCATTCAACAATTATGTTGAGGATCTAGGTCAGAAAACCCAAAATCCCCAATTCGAAACTCTAACCCTAGAAATAAAATTCCAAGATTAGGGAATTTTGATTTGATTGATCGAAGGTTCGACTAACCAAACCTCTAGAATTAGCTCTTATTGGAGAACTAACCCTAGCCCAAGCGATTCCCAAGACTTTGGTCTCGGAAAAGGCCGATAAATCTAGATCTCGGGTTATTAGTCTTTGACCTAGCCCAAGCTTTAGAAAAGCCGAAAGAGATAAACCTCTCAATTTTATTGATATCTCAATTCATAATAATTGATTACAAACTTAGCCTATTTATAATAACTTATTTAACCTAACCTAGTCCTAATAGGAAACAAATATAAAAACCTAAAACAATTCTAATAGCAAATAAATAAAAAGAATCCTACTAACAAAGAACTAGGGAAGTAATTAAAAACTCCTAAAACAATAGTTAATTAACTCCTAAACTCTAGGTAATAAATAATAACTAGAAAAGGAAAGAATATAAAATAACATCCAATCTGAAAACTGGCAGGAAAATACGCCCGCGACTTGCCCAAGTCGCAACAGCCTTGGTCTTGAATCTGCAATACACTGCCGCGACTTGCCCATGTCGCGGGCCAAGTCGCGGCTCAAGTCGCGACCGTTTCTGTCTGCTTCTGGAATTACAAGCCCGTGAAGTCGCGGCTTTCTTTTCCAAGTATGGACCTCATCAAAAACATTATAGATTGATACTCTAAATTAACCAACAAAAACCAGCAATATCTGCCTCATAGCTTTTAATATTTCAGTAACTGTCCCCTAAAGATTTTTTTAAAAAAGGCAACCAATGTTTTGAACACTAAATGATGACCATAAAGAAAGTCCAAGCAAATAACGAATTTTTTTAAAAAAGGCAAGGCATGATTAACTAATTATAGGCATTATTTGCATAAGGTTACTCTCATCTAGTCATACACAAGCTGCTCCTAGACAATAGTTTGGTAATGTTGAACTTGCCTGAAGGTGCAACAGCTGGATTATCAATAACATTGGTTGCAGGGATACAAATATCTTCTTGACCGTTAGAGATGTCCATGCACACCAACCTTAGAAAATAAAGACTTCCTTAAGTTCAAATGATATATAAATGCATGTGAAAAATAATTTTTTGTTCACTCACACAGTAAATAAGAAATTTCATACCCAGGTAAGGCATAAAGAACTTTAGAAACTTTTCCTCTTATAGTACGAACCTAAAAAATAAGGAAGTCAAACTAGAAGTGAGAATAGCAATATAAGAAACAAAAAGTTCATGACGTTAGTGTAAAAACCAATCAAGCTCAACGGAAATAACATAAATGCCACCAAGATGCATGTCTTTAAAACTACAGAGCCATGTTGAACCAATTATGCAACTCTTTACCATAAAGCACGGGAAAAAATACGTGCCTCCTTCCACTCACCCATCATTAGATTATACATATGAAAGGTCAACTAAGAGGTTATTTATTTAATTTTGCAAAAGACTTAACACTTCTTCTTTTTTGAAATAAAGAAATACGTTTGTTTCCATGACATGCCTTTCTTTTTCACTTCCTCAAAACCTCATTTCTCACTCCAATCTTCATTCTTCTCTTTTTCCTTCCTAAAATTCAAATCCCAAAACTCCCCCACAAATTTAGCATTTTTTTTTAAAAAAAAAAAACATAACATTCAGATTTTTGCTTCATGTATATTCAAATTTCGAGCAAAATCTTATGTATTTAGATTTTAGATAAAAGAAAAACCAAATATTGAAGTTACTCATATAACCTTATGACAAGCCAAAAAGAAAAAAATAAGAAGAGAGAAGAAAACAAAGAGACTAAATAGCAATAATGCAAAGTGCATAAATTATTCAAGGTACTTGCACATGGCAACCAAAATATCCCACCTTCAGTCCCATCATGTCTAAGGTTATGCCTATAAATGTTATAACAAATTTTCGTGAGTAGTCTAATGACAGCCAAACAAGGAAAAAAAAAAAAAGAATACTTGTCAATTATATTGAGTGTTTAAACTCTTTCCTCGATATTACTAAATGAAATTTTCACTTCAAGCATCAGTGAGACATCAAAACATATAAGCAAAAACCATTATATAATAGAAACTACAGAGCTGGTGACCTGATCTTTCAAGGCCAATTTTGATCGTGGTTGAAGCCGCTTCAAATGGTACTTAAAAATAGTAAATTCAGAAACATCTTTGTCATCCCAACATTTAACAACCTGTGGACAAATATGTTCAACCATTTAATTAAAGTGAAACAAGTGAAAAAGCATCTAATTTGTTTACAATAACTCTCTATGTAGATGGAGTGATTTGAAGTATAATAAATTCTAACAAATAATCGCCGTAAATGCTCAGGAGATTTCCAAAACCGTCCCTAGGTTTGACCTAAAATTGAAAAACAGCTTGATCATTTCAAGATTAAATAAAAACAATTGCCATGTCAGGTACCAAGAACCCCCGACGTAGAGTTTTCTATCTAATTCTAGAACAAGGTTATTTTTCAATTTTTAATCGAACCTAGGAAGGTTTTGGAATCCTCCCTAAATGCTAATTTAGTTATGGTAACATGATTTGTAAACATATGACAATTATATCAGATTCATATAATAAAATGAAATTACTATCCTAGCACAAAAATGTATATAAACTTTATAACATTTAATTTGGTAAACATTTAGGTGCTTATGGTAGATACTATGTAACTCGTCAATAGGGGAAAGTCATAAATAATTAATGACTATATTATATGATTATTTAAAAATATGGAAATCCTTGGAAGGGTTTTGGAATTCTCCCCAAATGCTAATTTAGCCTTCAACACTATGTGTAAACATATGACAATTATATCAAATTCACACAATAAAATAAAATTACTATCCCTACATAAAAATGTATATAAACATTTACGACATTTAATCTGGTAAACATTTAGGTTTTCATGGTAGACACTATGTACCTTGTTAATAGGGAAAGTCATAGATAATTTATGATTATATGATATGATTATTTTAAGATACGAAAAACTATTACCAATTTTGAGTTTCAGTAGCACCTAGGAGGATTGGGATAGAAGATGAAATATGTTACCTAAATGTTACCACTACACAGATGAAATATGTTACCTAGATGTAACCACTACACACTTTGACTAATTCATCCAAACAAGAAATGAAGGCATGCACTGCATCACTCTTTATTATCCTTTATATATCTTTTTCCTACTTTCAGGATTTGTATAAGTGTAACTTGACTATGAAACATGTTTTTCTCTTCTCAACATTTTTAAATTTTTAACCTCTAATTCCACTTTTGTTCCAATTCAAACAACGAATTAATGATTAATATCTAAAAATGTATTACAATTTGTCCACCTCCTTTTTACTCACTTACCCTTACTCCTCTACCCAAAAAATTTCATTAGAGCAGAAATGAACAATAATGTCAATAATCTGTCATTTTTTTTATTTTGAAACCCAAAAATCCCCTGAACTCGCTTAGCAAACCCGAGTTCGAACCTGGGGCCCCCGCCAAACCATACAATATTGGAAAGCAGGAAATTATAACTTTTTTGGCCATGTAGGTACCCATGAGGGGATTCGAACCCAGACCTAGTGGCTGTCAAAGTTATTTATTAGTTACACACTTCCAAAAATTGTCAAAGTATTCTCATGTTTTCCCTCTAATTTTAATGTTTTCCTATTTCTTTAAAATTAGAACTGATATGAATAGAATATCTTTTGTCAAATCAATCTCTTAACAATCAGAAGACAGGTATCAGAAATACTAAAGACAATAGTGAATGCCACAGTCGCAAGCTACATGTGCTGACATGCATTCCCATTTATCAGTTTGATTACAAAGTACCACCCTTTTTCATCTCAAATGAACTATAGTTTCTGTTATTTACTACATCCCATTCAAACGGACACTGGTCCATTTGCAAACAAAGATTGATACACACACTGACCTAAGCGAGTGTATCAAGCACTGCTCATACAGGTATATGACTGCTCACTATAAGTTCTAATTCTTCAAAGCTCTAGTGACTGGTAAAACAAAAACCACGGAAGTCTTTATTAATAGTCAACCAACGCCCATACCTGTTAAATTACATTAATAATCTTCAACCTTATGATTTAAGAGAGAAAGCTTTAGTCCTTCACAGAGACCACTGAGCACTTTTTCACCATTCAAAACCCTAAAATGGTCCTTGCTAAGGCAGTAAGTGATCTACAATGCACATTATTATTGTCATCAAACATATAGGATATTCAACTCATTAGTCAGAGCTACAAATGTTACATAAGGAACCTTTTCTCAGTCTCATACCAGTTATAATTTCAATAAGCAAACCTAAACTAAAAACAGCATAACTGGTGAAGAAAGGAAAGTAGTAATTGCAAAGCAACTCAAATCTGAATCTGTAGCAAAATAAGCAAATATCTTAACAAAACATCAAAATCTAAAGATGGGTTGTTCGACAATCAACTGATATCTTTACTGTAACTGCCCAAAACTAACATAAGAGAAAAAGGTAGAATATAAAACCGTGTCAAATCTGTAAAACAATCCAACATGCCAATGTATTAGATGACTAAATTCTATGCGCGTTCTTCATCCACATAAATATTTCAAAAAATAATTATACTATCGAACACAGAGCAGGTCATAAATAACTGTAAATCCACAGGTAATAAATTTACACAAGGGAATACACGTACATTTTCAAAGAGATCACACGAAACTGATGGAATGATGACAATTAAAAGTTACATATCATCCATCAATATAACTAGTAAGTTCTCTTGGAAACTCTACATGCGTGATTTGCTAAAAACATAGCATTTTCATTTAACATTAAAATTATGTTTGCTAAACAATAATAGAGTATTGATATAAGAGCATATTTATTCAAAACTGTTTTCAACCTTGTATAAGCCATCATAAGTGTAAACCTTGCCAGTATAACTATGAGCACAATCCTGTCTTCTGATCACACCAACCGGAACATTGTAGTCCATATTATGCTTCAAAAAATAAAAAACAAAATCCGCTTTTAGTAAGTAAAATGGAAACAGTAAGGTCCCAGCCATACAGTTATCATAAAATATAGAGCTAGCCTTTTAAACTCTTTTCTATTTCAACTCTAAAAAATAATCATACTGCGGGACAATAATAAATTGGACTTAGAACTTCAGCTTATATCTGGGCCATATTTGAGTTATAAGCATCTTCATTAAACCAATACATAGTAAAGAAACTTAGTCCAATATGAATACTTTAAGCTATATCAACATCAGTACATTACGTTTCCAATGCAAGTGAACAATTTCTTAAAGGTGCTTGCTCCCATTGACTTAACATCAAGTAAGCATCCTCCAACAATGTAATTATATATATATATTATATATATATTTCATAATAATAAAATAACCCAAACCCCTCCCCACTCAAGTGTGAGCACGTTTCAAAAAATGTACTTAGTAAATTATGAATTTACCAGGATGCTTCTAGTTTCATCAATAAAAAAATTCCCTAACATTCCTGCTTTCTTATCTAAAAGTAGTAGGGAGATGAAGTTTATTGCTTTTGAAGGGAGATTCCCATTTCTGGGCAACTCGTAAAGCACTTCTTAGAAACTCAAGTAGATGACCTCCTTAGAAGCTCAAGTAGATGATCCTCATCCGCAAAGTCTATCATTAAAAAATATTGAACAGATATGGAATTTTCACCTAGATATCCACTTTGATAAAAAATAAAACAAAAATAAAATTTAAATAAATAAAAGACAACTTTCGGATACCATAGTATAAGTGTATAACAATCAAAGTCCAGATATCTAAGGATATGTGTCAATTTTCTCGTCAAAGATGACTTCAAACACATATTAAACATATATAAATTTGATATAGTCATTTGTGTAGTTACAGAAGCAAAGATATCTAACTTTGAATAGGCAAGGAAGTTATCAAACGAAACACAATAAACAACGAAATTATCATATCACACACATTGAACACCATATTATCATCAAACAGCAATAGGAAAATCAATCAGAACTACAATCATATTTCCATATTACACACCTTTAGAGCCAGATTACCAAGACGCATGACTTGATCTCTGACTTGTCTTTTATTAAATAGTGAATCATTTCCACCTTGGTCAGTATACACAACTTCTACCAAATCATCAACATCATCTTCATATTGGCCAGACAACAGCATTGTCGCTGCAATTGGGAAGGTATAACCATGGTACTCCTCCTACAACATTCCAGGTGACCTTGAAAATAAGAACATTGCAAAAGCTAACCAGTTTCAAGGAGCATTACATAAATATTAGAAGATTGTGACATATAACAGAAACGAAATTTATGCATAGTGAACAAAGATATCATTTTTAAATATATGAACCTGCACCAGCCTCTTTGTTTATTATATGGACTTGGACAAAACAAGAAAAGAAAGAGCAAGCCCGTTAATCATGTATTACCAAGTTTCTTGTATCTAAATCTCTGTGTTATTCCAACATTTTTCATCAATGCACATTAGGAATACACATGCCATATATAATATCAAACAGTGGAAAGTGTATTACTCCAATGGCTTACAAATTATGTCATAAAATGTTAAAATTGATGGTTCAAATTCATATATTTCTTCATTGATTAAAATTGACATAGATATTATATGAATATAATTCATCATACATATTTTACGTAAACCTAGCATGTGATTCTCTACAAAATTCCACTGCTTATTGCCTTTTCTTCAAAAGACCTTTCGTACATTCTGATGATGAAACAGAATTATTCAGTACAATAGCTCCCAATAATTAAAATAACAAGGGAACCAGAATACGCAAATCTCCTTAAGCATTTAGTAAACAATTAAATTGTAAATATCTTACCAATTTGCTATAAGATTTTCTCATGCAGTCAATTCCACCCAACCAGTGTTCATGAAAACCTGCTAACGACATCTGTGAACGAGAGAGAAATTGATGCCCAACTTCAATTCCTACACAAAGGACCAGAACGAAATCCTCTTTAGCCAAAATTCCATATTTACAATTTGCAACAGATTTCTAATGACTCTTAACACAATTCACTGAAACAAAATGCAACATAACATGATTAACCACCCTAAACAGAGTCCTTACAGTTCACCAACCTGGTAGGAGATCAATTTTTTTGTCAGCGTTAAAGATTTCAGTTTGCTCTGAAATCTGCATAAAATCACAAGGGAAAGAAATAATAGAATGAAAAAACAATTAGATCTTTTATCTACCATAAATCAGAATAATCCTAACCGTTCATATCATACAACAAAAATGAAAGCTAATGAGCTACCACCCAGCTTCAAAATGATTCTTAATGACAAAATGGTTAAGAACAATTTCATATCGATCTCAAAAATGTAAGTGTGTCCAGATATCCTATTATATATATTGTGAACAAGCTGTTTTCAAGATTTTTAGGCATCTAAAACTAGAGAAAACCAGGTTACAGATTACACAGCCATTTTTGTCCCTCTATTGTTTCCATGCTATTGTGTAGAATCACCTGAAACTTAGGGAACCTCGAGTCAATAAGGCCAAATATAAACAGTGCAACATACACACAAATTACATGATTACTGAAAGCTAAAGTTCACACTTCAAGGAAAAAGTTAGTAAAGTGTTAAATGATGGTAAACGGTAAAAGTGTCATAGAAATAAATGAAGTAAAACAATTACTAGTGGGTATAAAACCACGAGTCCAAGAGTATCATATAACATACAATATATTCATGAAGAAAGAATCAATCATCCAAAATAGTAGCTCAGGCTGAAAACTTTTTAATAGATGGGGTGACCTAATATAGTTGAAACCAAAAGCAAAAGCTAAATTAATGATTTAAGAGTAAAAAATTAGTGGGCAAGAGTTCGGCATCAATTTTACGTGACTTTCAAAATTACTTTCAACTTTGAGAACAAGTCAATTTTCTTCGTATATTCTCTCTTTATCAATACAATTTCTATCTTTGATTAAAATAAATGAACAGGTCATCTACGACATTCCAACATTCTCCCCAACCAAACAAGGAAGTAGGCAAGAAGGACCATCAAAAGTCATTTCATTTTACAGAAAAATATTAATTATCCATAAGATGCATATTATTAGTATATAAAAAGCATACAGAACAAAACTCTTATCTTCACATAATAACTATAGTGAACCATAATGAAAGGCAATACACAAAACCGAAAACGGTAAGTTGATAAAGCTCATAAAGAATGTAAGCACAAGTCAAAAAAATATATCTATAATTGTAGAAAAAATAATTAAAAAAAAAAAAGAAAAGAAAATTAAATGTCAAGATCCTCACATTAAATTTCGAACCATTAACAATTTGTAGGTCTGAAACTTC
This sequence comes from Xanthoceras sorbifolium, assembly GCA_003430845.1. Lineage (NCBI taxonomy): Eukaryota > Viridiplantae > Streptophyta > Magnoliopsida > Sapindales > Sapindaceae > Xanthoceras > Xanthoceras sorbifolium. The sequence continues at coordinate 1,333,343 of CM010614.1, forward strand.
CACATTCTTGCCTCTCTTCTCTTCCTATACATAACAAGCACATTGGTCGTTAATTATGAAGAATTCTTGAATATTCAAGTAAAAAAGTGAGAATCTTGAGCGTACAAGCCATTTGAAGTTTTGAACCACAAATTGGGGGGAGAGAGAGAGAGAGAGAGAGAGAGAGAGACAATTGGAGTCATTTTAGACAATAAATCACATAATTTATTACATTTTCTCGAGATATATCACGTATATGTAACTAATCATTAAACAAACAATAATAATCTACAAAATATCAACTAAAACAATATTAAAGCCGAGTTCAACATACAAAATAGCTTACTTGAGAGTTACTTGACAAAGAACTTAAAGAGTCCATCTTTTAAAGCATAGGCAGAAAAAATAAATAGAATACAGATTTGACAAAATTTATTATTTTTATTAGCCCTTCCTAGTATCAAGACATGAATTGATAGGATTCTTCTCAAAAATGAAATACATCAACTTTGATAAGCAGTACCATTATTCATAACAATGTCACTGTAATTACAACAGTTGACGTTATAGGAAAAGGGCAATAGCATTGATGACACTAATAATTCCTTTGTTATTGTACCGATCTTTTTAGGGAACATTGCTAGGTGTAACAATAAACATCTTGGATAACAAGCACAAAAAAGATCAAGGCTTGAGATTACCACGTTTTGCAATTGTCAAACTGTAAGACGGTATCACAATACACCTCCCAGTACCCTACTTCCGCAGTACCATTTTTTCTCAATTAACCTAATCAATTGTCAAACATTTGCATACTTGTCTAACTTCATAGCTATGTTTCTGTTACTTTAATTAATAAAATCAGCAACTGTATGAAAGGAACGTCCTGTGTACTTTAAAAATTCTTATGTATATATGATAACATACCATACAGCCAAGAAGACTTCATATAAACACAACATTTTACAAAGCATTTACATGGCATCATTAAAGCAGCAAAAAAATAAAGCAATAGAAAAAGAAAATAAGCATTTCCTAATCATTCAATTTTTAGTAAATAGATATATTTCTATGAGTGCACTTAAATTTTTGTGAATCACTGGCAAATTACCTTAGCGCGTTGGAGGTAATGCAAATTCAATAACCTCAATATCTCTTTCAACTTTAGAAAAGTACCTATGCCATATTTATCTACAAGGGGATTACCATAGCCTGTGCATCTCAAATCATCATCTTCTGAATTCACAATTTCTTTTTCACCATGTTCAATAGGCGGAGTACCTGTACGCATTTCACTACTACAGTTTTCATCTTTAACACATAGTCTGTTCAAGTTCTTTCGACCTTCTTTAAGAAAAGCTTCAACTTCAACTTTGTTCTTACTAACATTGTCTCCCGGAGCTCCCAATGGCTGCTTCTTACCACTTCCATGACTCGGTTTCTCACAATCAAGTGCATATTGAAGCCTTGTCCTCACTCGTCTGCCTTGGTCCAGTGGCTCTTTTTGATCATAGCCACAACCTGGTCTCTTCCCATCCGCTACATTATTAATTCCTATTCTACGACCCCGTTGCATCGCCACTGAAATATACACTTAAGAAAATTCCCTTTAGATTTGCTTTAAAAGTCATTGAATACCAACACAGATTCTTATCCATATTAATGTCAACAATGTTCCATCCAAAGAAGGAAGTCCCACTAAAACCGGTTTATGATCAAAAACAATTTTTCAAAAGTAAATGATTGAATTTTTAATCGAAAACTGTATATCTGGAATCAGCATTGTCTGGATGTATTGTATTATATTTTTCAAAACAAGTAACAAAAACAAAGACAAGAAAAATGCGTGCCAACATAGTTGCTTGGTAGACTATCAACCCATCAAAATTTCAATCAAGATTCACAAAAACTAGTGCTGAAAGCCAAAACATTTCTTAGTTTTAAATTGAAATAACAATAAACAAACAAACAAAAGAATTATCAAGCATTACAAAAAGTACTATGTGTAAATGATCAACCCACAAAAAAAATCGAATTCATAGTCAAAATTCAAAAAAATAATAATAAACAACTGGTGAGAGCCAAATATAACAGTACAATGATTAGTAAACTATCAACCCACTAAAAAAAATTGAAAGTTTGGTCAGAATTAGACCAACGTTGACAAAAACAAGTTCCAAGCCAAAAATATTTATGGGTTTTGACATCCAAAAACCCCCACCAAAAATTGAGTCTTTAATCAAAATTTAGATCACATTCATCAAAAAAATTATAAAAAAAGAAAAACTATTGCAACAGAAATTCAAAGACAATGTATTTTATGTTTTTGAAATCGAAAGAAGAGCGAATTGTGAAGAATTGTACCAGTACAGTGAGAGAAAATCGGAGCGGGACCCGCCAACTTTGAAGAGAGAGAGAGGGGGAGAGTTTTTATATGACAGTATGACGCCGACAAGTAAATAAGTAATGGAAAAAGAAAAGTATAAATGGAGTATTTATATGTCCGTCTAATAAAATATTTTATTATATAGGGTAAGTATTTTATTAACCGAACTGTATAAATAGAATTTTTGATATAATTAATCTAACACGGCACATTAGGGATGGGTACATTAAACAAATCGACTCTCACTGACCGAACCGAACCGAGTAAAAGAGGTTATTTTTTGTTATGAATCATGGGTCAAACCGTTAAAAACCGAATTATATAAATAAAAATTAAAAAAAAACTGAGAAAGAAAAAATGCTAAAAATATGTTGTAAACAAAGAAAGAAAAATATACTGTGCGCAATAGATGTATTGATTTATGCAAATTTTGTTAAGGAGAGCTTGCTCTCTCCTATTGTATATATTTTGTTTTCAATACAATTGATTTGTTGAAAAAGTTTTAATCAGGAGAGTTTGAGTAAATACTAAAATTTATTATTGTGAACTAATTGCACTCAATATGGCTTACTCCTTTAATAATGCCGTTCTTCAGTGACGTTCTTAACAATTATTGAAGGTTTCTGGGATTTATTTGGAAGGCATTTAATTTTTTAAACTGTATTACTATTGTTTTATGAAAACCGAAAACACGATGGACCTAATATTTTAAAAATATATAAATAATTGGATAAAATACAAAAAAAAAAATTGATTTTTAACCCAAAAGGTTGAGTTAAGCCCATACACATAATTTAGGCCCAAACCGAGATAATCGAACCGAATTTTTAAGATTTGGTTATTTTCGGTTATTCATAAAAACCCATCAAGTTTGGTTGGCCTAATTAATAAGCAAATAAAAATTTGGTTTGGTTAGGTTATGGGTATAACCGAACCTAACCGAATATTGTCCACCCCTACAGCACACTATGAGATGTCATTCTATCACATAATTAGATTCTCACGGTACATTCTGATTTATCAACATATTGAAGTAAAAAGCTCATTAATGTGTTCTAGTTAATTTAATTTTAATTTTTTAAAAAAATCTTTGTTTTCTTTGAATTATTATATCCCATCTTAATAAGAATTTGCATGTGGTTGATTTACAAGCAACTAAATCATCTAATTTGGTAGTATATGGTAGTATTTTATTATACAAATGGTATAAGGAGAGTTTTGGTGTATTTAATCTAACACAACACGTCACGTGATGTGAGTCTACCACATAATTGGATTCTTGTGTTATATCTGATTTATTAACAAGATATCACCACGTGCCAAGGGTCAATTGCCCTGGTGGTTGAAGAAGCTCCTTCAAACTACTAAGCTTCAAAACCTAGGTATGTAAACATTTTTATCCAACCATTATGCATAAAAACACAATTTGTGTGGGTATTGAGGATAGACGGTTCCTCGTGTTGGGAATAGACGACTCCCTATGTTGGAGCTAGACAACTTCCGCTATGGAAGTAGATGTCCAGGGCGTGCTAATCCGTAAGGTGTCAAATTTAATCCAAAAAAAAAAAACCTCGCTATGTGGAGTGAGTTTGTGGTATAATGTTACTTATTTGGGCATATTAAAGCAAAAATAGTAGCAAAGAGCTCATTAATGTGTTTTAGTTAATTTAATTTTAATTTTAAAATCTTATGTTCTTTAATTATTACATTTCATCTTAATATTTATATATATATATATATATATATATATATATATATATATATATATATACACACACACACATACATATATATATATATTGAGATTTTTATTGTAACACCCCCTGACCCGACCCGTCTGGATCGACCCAGGGAGCGTTACCGGGTTTTCAAAACTTTACTGAATTCTGTTTATAAACTGAAAACCATATAATTTATAATTTAAAAACCTTTTCGAGTGAGCCCATCAAAATTCAGCTTTTAAAAATTTCGGCAGAGTTTCCTCTGTTTTTCTGATTTCCCAAAACCTGCTTTCAAATCAATCTCAAACCAAATATAATTCACAATAACACTTCAAATATCTATCAATCAAATGAGCACTCTGCCGTTTAGTGCGACTTCCAAACAGTTTTTAAAATAAAACAATTCATTATTCATTATTTACAGTCCTTTGAAAATGAAAAACAGAAAGCATAAAACAATTAATTACAGCACATAATTATAAAACATAATTATATAACTCAATTACAAATTCTCTGTATATGCATGCATATCTAACTACATTATACAGGAATATATATAACTACCCAAAATGTGGTGACGGTGACTCTGTATATCTGCCTGCAACTCTCTCTATTCAATCTTTTGCTTCCTCAGTATCCCTATTACCTACGCGCGATAAAAACCGACGCGCTAAGCATATAGCTTAGTGGGTGTACACTAAAATAAATTGTAATATAATATAAAACATTAAATCTTAAATTCAGAATATAAATTCAGAAATTCAGGAAGATATATACATATAACAACAAATCTTAATTCAGCATTTCAGAAATATATATACAATTAATCATATTTCCATTTCTGAAACTATATAAAATAAAGTATTCGTAGTAACCTTTCTTTAATTTCCATATCTTTTTCTGGTTTTCAGTTCTCAATTGGGCCCTTGATACACATAACAGGGTTTACAGGACTGGATTACGGGTTTTACAGTCGGGTTTCCCATCTCATAAGAAATGATATCCCTATATAAACAGTCGGTTTCCCATTTCACAAGGAAATGGTATCCATATGTTTTCACAGTCAGTTTCCCATTTCATAGTGAAATGGTATCCGTTTTTCACAGTCGGTTTCCCATTTCACGAGGAAATGGTATCCATATAATCAACATCAAAGACATCATAAATCACAGTGCAGTACTGCCATATATTCACCCAATTGACATGTCAATCTCCCATATCCATATATCCCTATACATATATCAGGGCCATTATTCAAAGTTTTCCAATTAATTCATTTATTCTGAAAATCAACAAATATAAGCTTCAATCAAAATCAATAATTAGAAAACCAACAATATTTGTAAAACAATAGTTGGAAATCAAGTTTTGGAAACATACACGTATATTCAAAACTCTAAAATCTCGGAATATTACACAAATAAGTCCAACAATATACAAAAATGAAATATTAATATATATATATATATATATATAATTAATACGAGTATATAAAATCCAGAAATATATTTCCAAACTTACTAAATCAAAACACATATCAAAAATAGTTGCAGAAACGAGTGTACACCAACCTAGATACTGTTTTACGACAGTTTTCTTCTTGAATTTTCCTTTTTTCCTTTTTCCTTTCTTCCTCCTCTTTCCTTTCTCCTTCCTTCTTTTCCTTTTTCTTCTCTTCTTCCTTCTCTTCTCTTCTTCTTCTTTTTTTTTTCTCTCTTTTTCTCTCTTTCTTTTCTCTTTTTTTCTCTCTTCTCCCGTTTTCTGCTTCTTCTTTTCTGTTTTTGGCTTCCTCGAGAAGCTTTCTTTTTTTTTATACAAATTCAGTTATCGCGACCTGTGGTCGCGCCACCTGGTCGCGGTACTCTCTAGAGAAGTTCCACCGCTTTCATCGCGGTACCATGGTCGCGCTGGTGGTCGCGTTGCTCACTGCCCGAATTTGATATTTTTCACCGCGAGCTAGTCAGCGCGATCTGTGGTCGCAGTGACTGGTCGCGGTGCTTACTGCTAAAAATTTCATTTTTCACGGCGAGCAGTTCATCGCGATCTCTGGTCGCGGTACACACTGCCACTTTTTCTTCACTTCATGCAATCTTTCTGGAGCGCTCCATCTGATCCATCTGAAAACCATAAAAATAAATATATATTTAATTACGTTTTATACCCCTCAAATCATAACTTTTTATATCCATATTTTCAAAATTAATTATTCGAAATTAGGAATGTTACATTTATAACATTATTGAAGTTGTATATGGATGATTTATTAGCTTCCTTAAGTCATCTAATTTGATTTTAGGTTTAAATTCATTTTAATTGATTAAACATCAAAAATGCAAATTAAATATGCAAGAAAAAATCAATGAACATTTAATAGTAAGGTACATTAAGGTATTTTACCAAATTGATTTATGATTCCAATTGACTAAAATAGACTTATTTAAATTGAATTAGATTATTGTATATTATTAGGGGTATAATCATTTTCTCCCCTGTAGTTTAAAGTATTCTCTGTTTTTTATTTTCTAGTTTCATTTTCCTCTCTTTTATCCCCTCTAGTTTACAAAAATATCCAAAATATCCCCTTCCGTTAAGTTTCCGTTTAAAATTAACAGTTGGCTATAAAATCTTCAAGGGTAGAATAGTAATTTCATAAAAGAAATTAATAAACAATTTTAAATTTTTTTATTTTCTGCACTTGTTTAATATTTTTTTTTTTTCTAATTTTTGATTTGATCCCCATTGTCCATTAGATGGATGGTGGGGAATCCAGCTTTTTATTAAATAAATTTTTTGTTTTTTTTATATTTAAAAATATTTAATTATTATTTTAAAAAACTTTAAGGGTAAACAGTCTTTTTAACTTGAATGTTAACAGAAATTAACAGAGAGGGCAAAAGAGAGAAAAATAAAACTAGAAAGTAGAAAACGGAGAATACTCCAAACTTTAGGAGGGAGAATGATAATAACCCTAATTAGGCTTATACTTAAAATAGTTATTATTATGGCAAATTGTAGAGGATACCTTAATATTTGACCATATAATAACTATTTTAAGTATAAACCTAATTAGGGTTATTATCATTCTCCCTCCTAAAGTTCATGAAAGGAATGTTGAAAAACCGCCAAATCATTCGAATCTTTGTCATAGAGTCTAGAAATTATGTGCCCTCCGTTTGAATCTGAATCAGAACGGCTTACTTCAATTTTGATTCTATCTCTATGTATAATATTTGGCCATATAGTAAAATCATGAGGTTAGCTATAATTACACGTTAATACCCTACCATTAGTTGACTCGGTCAAAAGTAACAGTTTGACCATGATTTATATATGACATAATTGTAGGAAAAATAGTTTGAAAGTACGCAGCGAAATAAAATAGTTTTGGTATAGGTTTCAAAAATTTTCCTTTTAAATAAACTTTGACCCTTGATTAACTAATTTATTAATAAAAGATATCGTACATTTTTCTGTTATGATTGATGTTGCGTCGAAATTGTTTTCCACAAGATCTTCCAATCTAATCATGAACGTGAATCACCTTGGAGTATAGACTCCATTTTCTTTGAATTGTATAATACCTGAGGATGGAGAAAACAAAACTTTTTCTTTGTTAGTCACAACAAAACCAAGAAGAATCTAAATAGCGTTTGGTCACTTTTGAATTCTCAATTTTTCAATCAAAAACTCGCGTGAACCAAATTCAATTTGTATACAAAGCCTTTTGATGTAAAAGCTAGTAGTATACTATCGAAACAAATTGCTCTTCTCTTTTCTCTCTTGGCTGAAATTCCTCACACACTTTTTTCTTGAGTTGGCTGAATTTTCTTTTGCAAAGATCAAGCTCAAAATCATGTAATGGTCGAATTCCTCTTGCTAGGAATATTAAGGCTTGGTCGAATTCTCCTTAGAGTAGGATTTGTGCTTCACCTAAAATTTCTATCATAAAAGGAGTTCCATCGTTTTCCAACTCATAAGTGTATAGTCAATTTATAGATTCCTTTTTATGGTATTTAGATTAACTTTCATAATCCAAATCCTAATAGGAATAATAATTTGTGACTTATCATGACTTCCTATTTAATTAGATAAATATTAAATCAGTATATTTATCTACCTATTAAATAGAGTCATGATACTTATCATACTTCCAACAAAAGTATGACACTAAGAGTCCTTTAATAGTAGCAAAAAGATTTTGACTAATTAAACAATTAATTAATTAATTATCACTTAATTAATTAATAAAAAAATTAGACTAATTAAATTAGTCCTAGCCGCCCAAAGAAAGATAGATGGGCTTGATTTTGTTTTTCTATTTAATTAAATCTATTGGACTTTAATTAAAAATCCACATGTGAACTAGACTCATTCTTACTAAAAAAGAAATAAGTCAACATGCCTAATTTATATAATAATAGAATTCTGCAGCCCATTTAATTAAAAGTGCAATTATATTCTTAATGTATTAATGAAATGCTAATTGCACTCCATTAGGGCCGCCCAAGACTTCCCAAAGTCTTGGCCGCTCATTCCAGGTATATGAAGAGTTATCGCGTGTCTTGTTCACACATGATTGCATCTCTTTAAAACTTTTGGATTCTAGAACCCAAAAACAATTCTAAATGGACCCAACAATTGGTCCGGTAGAATATATTAATGTTAAGATTTATGCCCTAAAACTTGTATGTGTAAACAGTTAAACATTTAATAAGAATTATCGATTTTATCATTCTTGTTTAAAAGCGTTTTATGTTCAAATAATACATTCATATTATGCAAGAACATCCAAGATTGCAAGATGTAATGTAACATCCCTAATTTCAAATAATTAATTTTGAGTATATGAATATGATATTTATAATTTGACGGGTGGAAAATATAATTAAATGTATGTATATTTTTAAGGTTTCCAGGTGGACCAGATGGAGCGGTCCAGAAAGACTGCATGAAAGAGAAGGAAAAGTTGACAGTGAGTACCGTGACCAGGGTTTGCAATGAGCAGCTCGCGGTGAAAAATTGTGATTTTAGGCAGTGAGCCACCGCGACCAGTCACCACGACCAAGGATCGTGCTGAGCAACTCGTGGTGAAAATCTTGATTTTGGGCAGTGAGCAACGCGACCAGGCACCGCGATGGTTGATCGCGATGAAAGCGGTGAAATTACTCCAGTGAGCAACGCGACCAGGTGGCGACCGAAATTTTATAAAAAAAATAAGTAGACGGTGGAAGCTTCAAGAAGAAACAATCCAGAAAAAAGAAAAGGGAAAGAGAGAGGACGGGAGAAAAGAAAAAGAAAAGAAAGGAAGAGAGAAGAAGAAGAAGAAGAAGAAGACGAAGGAGAGAAGAAGAAGAAGAAAAGAAAAGGAAAAAGAAGAAAGGATAAAAGAAAAGGAAAAAGATAAGGGAGAAGGAAAAAGAGAAATCCAGAAAGGAAACAGTCGGAAAAACGGTATCCAGGTTAGTATACACACAATTTTCGTACGATTTAATTGAATTGATTTATGAATATTCACTGAAAATGATTTTGAATTACATAAAAGTGATTTATATTGAATTTATTGATTTTAATTTTCGAAATTTACGATTACGTATCGATTTCTGTCACTTTATATGTTTTTGAATATCTTATTTTACACATATTGATTTATATTGCTTTTGGACTTATTGAGCATGTTTGATGATTTAGAAAATCTATAATACCTGAAGAAAGACCCTGATATATGTATAGGGAAATATGGATATAGGAGATTGACATGTCAATTGGGTACATTTAGTAGTACTGCACCGATATTCCTGATGATTATGATGATGATTCTATGGATACCATTTCATTTTGAAATGGGAAACCGACTGTGAAATACGGATATCATTTCATTTTGAAATGGGAAATCGACTGTGAATATACGGATACCATTTCATTTTGAAATGGGAAACCGACTGTGTATATAGGGATACCATTTCATTTTGATATGGGAAACCCGATTGTAAAACCTGTAATCCAGTTATGTAAACCCTGTAATATGTATCAGATGCTCAATTAAGAACTGAAAGTTAGAAAATGATGTGGAAATAAAGAAATGCTATTGAGATTGAAACCCAGGAACTTTTGGAATATTTTACTGTACATTGTATCAGTATTCGAAATATAATGTTTGTTTTATATGTATTTCTGAATTTCCGAATTTTAGATCTATTGTTTTGTATTACATTGAAATTTATTTTAGTGTACACCCACTAAGCATTATTGCTTAGTGCGTTGATTTTATCACGCGTAGGTAATAAAGATACCAGCGGAGGAAAAGAGTGAAGAGGTAGCTGCAGACTGAGAAGCAGAGTCACTATATCTTTGGGTAGCTATACAGTTTTGTATATTATATTCAGTTAAGCATGCATATACAGAAGTCTGTAAATCCGATATTTATATATGTTTTGTAAATAATTGCTTTATGGTTTATATTTCCTTTTTCAAATGTCTGTAAATAGTAATTATGAATTGTTTTATTTGAAAATGTTTGGAAAGTCGCACTATATGGTAGAGTGCGCATTTGTTTGAGAATTTGATTTTGAAGTGTTGAAATTATATTGTTTGAACTTTTGTTGAAAACAAGTTTTTGGAAAATCAGAAAAATAGAGGGAACTCTGTCGAAATTTTTAAAATGGATTTGATGGGCTCACTATAGAAAGTATTTTAAATTATAAATTATTTGGTTTTCAAATTATAAAAAGAATTAAGAAAAGTTTTGAAAACCCGGTAGCACTCCCTGGGTCGATCCAGACAGGTCGGGTCAGGGGATGTTACATGTAATCTCAGAATAAGTATATGAAAGTTATATACAGTAGGATTCATTTTGAGACATGCAATCTAAAAAGTCCATAGAGAGCAAACAAAGCTGGGTACTTTGTTTATAGTTAATTTACTGTTGCGGTTCATTCTGTAATGTACAGTGGTCTTATCCTAGACCGCTCATGTAATTGACATGAGAATGGAGGCACCTTATATGATGAGATCATATAGGACTAGGCCACGATTTATATGAATCTCTCACCAAGATCCGTTAGTAGATGAGATTCATATATATCGATAAACAATAACTATTTATAGGTGATCTTAATCCTGAGTGTCTTATTGACTCCTTCAGGTTGGATCGTGACTTTTGATTTACCATGAGTGAGGTCAATGTGAATTCTCGACCAATACCTCTGTATCTTAGAATTACGGTTTGACTTGTGGCTGGGAAGGTATGAATACGATAGTGGAATCTACTCCTTCTTGATTGAAGTAGATGAGTAGTTTCCTTAAGGTTTGATTCAGGGCTTGGACAATTATGAGATCTCTCCTTCTTCCGTGAGGAAGACAAAATTTAATTGTTCATTAGAGAATCAACGATGCTTAAAGGAGAAGATATAACTAGAGGGGTATAACGATGTTATGACTCAGCTATAGTTATGAACTACTTGTGGAAGATCACACTATATGTAAATTTGTCAGTTATCAATGGACGTTAAGACTTCAGATTGTATAAACTGTTGGGATTTTTGCCCTAAAGATGTAATTTGTAAATGGTTTTTTATAAATAAATAAAAGAAGAGTTCAATTCATTCTTATCGTGTCATTTATATTATATAAACTTGTGCATTATAACATCCTAGATTGCCGGATGTAATCTCATACTGTGTATATGATTGTCATATACAGATGGATACAGTAAGAGATGTGCAATCTAAAGAGTCTATAGATAGCAAATAAAGTTGGGTACTTTATTTGTAGTTAATCTATAGGTGTGGTCCATTCTATATTGTACGATAATTCTATCTTGAATCATTCATATGAAGATATGGGAATGGAGGCACCTTGTATGATGTAATCATATAAGACTGGGTCATGATCTATATGAATCTCTCACCAAGATCCGTTTACCGATGAGATTCATATACATCAACTTATGATGGCTATATGTGGGTGATCTCAATCCTGAGTGTCTTATCGACTCCTTTAGGTTAGATCGTGATCTTTGATATACCATGGGTGAGGTCGAATGATTATTCCCGATCAATATTCTCCGTATGCTGGGATTACGATTTGGCTTGTGGCTGGGAAGGTTTGCACACAATAGTGGAATCCACTCTTTCTTGTGAGAAGTAGAAAGTAGTTCTCTTAAAAGTTGATTCGGGGCTTGAACAATATGAGCGCTCTCTTGATTCCGTGAGGAAACAAGATTTATTGTTCATTAGAGAATCAACGGTGCATAAAGGATATATATAATTAGAGGGGTATAACGGACAATATGATCCAGCTCTAATTATGAACTACTGTGGAGGGTCACACCATATGTAATAGCTATATCAATGGACACCGAGTGATATCGGTCTGTGTAAAAGCGTCCGCGGTTGAGATAACGCAGCTTCGGATTTTTAGTGGAATAATACCGGAGTTGATAATCAAGGAATATTAATTAAAAAGTTCAATTAATGATTCTGAGGATTATCGGAGCTCAAAATACTGTAGGTCCATTAGGTCCCCTTGCTAGCCCGATCCATTTAGGTAACAAGGGTCACGGTGACTGGTCGCGGTACTCACTGTCAACATTTTTCTTTTCTTTCATGCATTCTTTATGGACCGCTCCACCTGGTCCACTTGGAATCCCTAAAAATATACATACATTTAACTATATTTTCCACCCCTTAAATTTTAAATATTATATTCACATACTCAAAATTAATTCAACCATACTTTTCATATTTATTTGAAATTAGGAATGTTACATTTAATATCCAATACCTCAAAAAACCCATATGATGGTATTCTACTCTCATTTGTTAAATGGAGTCACGATGTCCATATATATAAATGAAATCCTCTATGATTAACAAGTTAATACCATTAAATCATCCAGAATAGACTATTTCATATAATCATACTCATTGACAGCTCAAATGATAACACTTGTAACCATAAGTCCATCATTTATATCAGGATTGAGATAGACTCTCTGATTGCCCTCAAGTGAAAATGTTTATCCATAGACGGTTTTGAATAAAGTGTTTTACTGTGATCCTATTCAATACACCCAGTGCACTAGATCATTTTGCCCAAAGACACTACTCTTTGATGATTTTAGATTCATCATAACACATTTGATCCCACTCAAATGCTAGCAAAATAATCTATAACTTTAACAAGATAATAGCGTCTAACATTTATCTTAAGTTGTGAATATTATTCTAGACTAAATAAAGAATTGTGTCTACCTTATACATATTCAGATGTATGAACAATTCTTTATTTCACATAATCTTTTGACCTTATGATTATTTACATTTAACAATTATAATATTTAAACTGTAAAAACTATAAGATTTGTTAAAACAAAAATTACTCTATTAATATGAAAAGATTGTTAAATTACAATATTACACTCTTACTATTGAGCATAATCCTAACAATAACTACTCTGATTAAAAAATAAAAAAATTAAATTAAATATTAAAATAAAAAAATTTTAAAAGTTGGATCTCTATCGTTCATCAAGATTGATAGATCTTGATGGACGGTGGAGATCATATTAAAAAAAATTAAAAATATTTTTTTTTAAAAAAGAACAAATAAAAAAAATCTAAGTGGATGGAGATTCAATTTCCAGATTGAACCTTCATCCAACCAAAAAAAAAATTGAAATTGTGATCCATCGCTGGAAATCTCGAGCGATGGTGGTCGCTGGGATCTCTAGCGATGGCCACCACTGTTGAAGATCTCCAGCGAGGCCATTGCTGGAGATCTCTAGCAATAGTGGTCGTTAGGATCTCAAACGATCCAGTTTTAAACTGTTCTTTTTTATTATTATTATTCTTGGTTTAGTGGATTGATGGACGGTAGAAATCCAATCTAGATGTTGAATTTTCACCCCACCAAGATTTCTTTTCTCTTTTTTTTTACTTTTTTTAAAAAACAAATTTAATTTTTTTTCTATATGATCTTTATCAGTTCATCAAGATTGATTGAAAATAGAGATCCATTTAATTTTAAAAACAATTAAGAGAAAATTATCATATTACCCTTCTGACTATTGGTTAATCATTAAATATAACAATCAATTAGTTAGTCAGTGATACTAACGTGTAATTAAGGCTAAACTCATGATTTTATTGTAATACCACTAAATATCATAGTAACATATTTAAAAATAACACAACACGTAACACAATAAAAGATCTGATATTCATCTTCATTTTTCTTTCACATACAATGTAACGACAAAGATTTTCGCACAATTCAATATCTCATTATTTATAGATCTTTTATGGGCGAATTGCACTAAGCTACCCTGAGTTTATGCATAATTATATGCATAATGTCAGTTTACCGTTTATTATATTCAAGTACCCTTGACCATGTGAACTTCATTAAAACTAACTGTTTGACCAATTTTTTTTTTAAAATGACATCAATACCCTTATTAATAAATATAAAAATAACATTAATAATTAATAAAAAAAACAAATTCATTCAATTCATTCACTATCTCCACCATCATCATCTTCCTCAAAATCCACCATCTCATTCATTCAATTCATTCAACTCTTCATATTCATCACCACCACCCATCCATCTTTAACAATTAATCTATCAACCATTTACCCAAAAATCAAAAGCCCATATCACAAAAAAAAAAAAAATACATGGTGGATCTGCTCCACGTGCAGATAGAGTAGCGATAGAGCGGCGCTCCATCACGCAGGATGGATCGGCCGCTCCACAGGCGCTCCATCGCCGCGATGCAGATGGAGTTTTTAACAGTCTTCTCCATCGCAGATATTAAGTGCTTTTGCAAATATCAAGTGCAGCCATTGATCTCGAGCAAATCAGGACCATTGATCACGAGAAACTCAAGTTACAAAACTCAGCACGAAACTTTCCACTCTTGAAACTGTTACATATCATAAGAAAAAGCAATATAAAACTTTGACCAATCTATTAAGTTTTTGTCTTGACCAAATCTATAAAACTGAAACTCATAAAATCATTTCATTTTAGATGATTCAATTTCAACTATTCACAGTGACAAAATTTCAATGCAAAAGATGAAGCAGTAGCAGTGTATCATCCAAAGCTCGCTCTTAGACGATGTCACCCTCAAAGTCGCTTCCTTTCTAGAGGTTCGTTCTTCCGATTCTGTAATGAAATTCAATTTTCGTGTTTTTTTTGTTGGGTGATGTAAAGATTTGTTTTTAAATTTGAGCTGATTTTTTTTTTTTTTGGGAAATTAAGGAAACCGAAGTGTGTGCTTTGGAATGTTGTTCACAGTTTTGGAGGAAGCTATGTGGGTCGGATTGCATTTGGGAGTCTCTTACAAGACGAAGGTGGCCCCTTTTATCTCTGTCCAACAATCAATCTTCTTATACAATTTTTTTTTTAAATGTTAAAGAAGAGATCTGAAAATTTTTCCAGATCTCTTCCATTTCCAAATCTGGTACTCTCCAATTTTTATTTTTTTTGTTGTAATGTGCTATTTTGATTTTTGGGTGGATGGTTGATGGATTAATTGTTGAAGTTGGATGGGTGGTGGTGATGAGTATGAAAGTTGAATGAAGGAGATGGTGGATTTTGAGGAAGATGATGATGGTGGAGATGGTGAATGAATTGAATGAATTTGTTTTTTTAATTATTATTTATTTTTATTAATTATTAATGTGATTTTTATATTTATTAACAAGGGTATTTATGTCATTTTAAAAAAATTGGTCAACGGTTAGTTTTAATGGAGTCTACATAGTCAAGGGTACTTGAGTGTAATAAACGGTAAACTAGGTATTATGCGTGTAATTATACATAAACTCAGGGTAGCTTAGTGCAAGTCGCCCATCTTTTATTAATAAGTTACTTAAATCTAACTCATGAAGGATTCTAATCCACGTAGGATTCATAGCACGCAGGCCTATACACAATATATAACTGATGATAAAAACTCATGTGAGACTATCTCACCACGTTATCGGTGATAACGTCGAATCAGATTATGTCATATCTTATCATTTATATTAAAAAAATAAAATATGACTAAAACCCTAAATGCCTAATTTAAATAATTGAATATGACATAATGTAATTAGACGGTCTCAACGATAACGTGGTGATACAATAAGTTTTTCTCATGGCCCATACATTAGTCTAGACTAAAGTGTAACTAAGATGCATATGTAGGGAAAAATATATTCATAAACCAATTTTCAAAGTGGAAAATAAAACAAAACCGATTTAAAAAAATTTTCGAACAAGAACCGAATTCATTAAACAAACATATAACAAATCTAAATAGTTTAGTACCTCTTATGTGTATCAACCACTTAAACTTCCAATCTTTACACGAATGTGAAACTTTGCACGAATCTTTATGGTAATGGGAAGAATTATTTTAGAGTATTAACTCTTCTAAAACTTTTATGATCTCTTCAAATTTTGCCAATTTTAATCCTATTAAAATTGTATTTAAGTACACAATCATAATCTTCCTATGATTCCCAATTTTAATTCTATTAAAATTGTATTTAAGTAAATCCTTATTTAATTATGACTATCATAACTAAATTTAATTAATATATTCCATTAATTCCATGTGAAGTTAATATATATATATATATGTGTATATATATATATATATATATATATATATATATTCGAGATCTGACGCCTTGCAGGTTAGAGGACTACCGGGACCAACCGAGATTAAATCATACAAGCACGGTCCGGACAACTACTCCCAGCAACGAGAGGGATCTACTCCCAACACGGGGGAAAAGTCTACCCACACAATTGTATTTTTTATGGGCAATTATAACGCCCCTAATTTTAACGATATATAGTGTATAAACGAATAGTGATTTTAATCGATTTAACTCCCATTAGAAATATTATTTTCATGGTGCATTTGGACGATAATGGGTCCAATTGAACATTGGTAAAGTTAATTGGTGATTAGATAAGTGTGAAATATTTTTGAAATAATTATTGAGATGGAATGTGATTGATGGGTTAGTTTGATAATTAAAGGATGATTGGTAAATCACATATGATTAATTGTAAATTTGTGTCATTGTAGGATTTTAAAATATCAAAGGGGCATGTTGCAATTAAAGATATAATATATATATATATATATATATATATATATATATATATATATATATATATATCTGTGTGGGGGGGGTTTAATAATTAAAGGATGATTGGTAAATCACATGTGATTAATTGTAAATTTGTGTCATTGTAGAATTTTAAAATGTCAAAGGGGCATGTTGCAATTAAAGATATATATATATATATATATATATATATATATATATATATATATGTGTGTGTGTGTGTGTGTGTGTGTGTGTGTGTGTGTGTGTGTGTGTGTGTGTGTGTGTGTGTGGAGAACCCACTTACACAACAAAGTCAAACAAAAAAACACACCCAGCAAAACAAAACAAAAACAGAATAGAAGAGAGATCGGCGAGAGGAAGAGAAAAAAAAGAAGGAGAAGGAGAAGAAGAGTATGAAGAAAGGGTGATTCAGGTTTGGTGTAGATGAGTTTTAATTTTTCCAGAATATTTCGGAATTATCAAATTATATTGATTTTGAATTATTTGAATTATATTGATTAGAATTTATAGTTTGAAACTGATTCTGAATTAATTTAGATTACGTATTCTCAAAATGTAGTTTATATTATAAATATTGATTGTGAATAATATTATGAATTGATTTTAATATGTTATGATATTATTATTGATATATAAAATATAATTGAAAGTGATTTGGAATATATATTGCTTTATGAAATGTATCGAAAAATGATTTTGGGGCATTTTGATTTAATATTAATTTATGAAATATGTACGGATATGATTTTGAATTGATTTGATGCAATTATTGGTTTCCGAAATATATTTGAACATGATTTTGTACATTTCTTTTATATGAATATTGATGAAATTTGGATTTCATAAATTTGTATTGTAACATCCCTAATTTCGAAAAATTAATTTTGAACATGTGAATATAAATTTTGTGATTTGAGGGGTGTAAAACGTAATTAAATGTATTTTTATTTTTATGGTTTCCAGATGGACCAG
This sequence comes from Xanthoceras sorbifolium, assembly GCA_003430845.1. NCBI lineage: Eukaryota > Viridiplantae > Streptophyta > Magnoliopsida > Sapindales > Sapindaceae > Xanthoceras > Xanthoceras sorbifolium. The sequence goes on from CM010614.1 coordinate 1,351,543, forward strand.
ATGGAACGGTCCAGAACTGATGCATGAAGGAAAAAGGAGTGAAAAATGGGGCAGTATGTACCGCGACCCCTCACCGCGACCACAGGTCGCGATGAGCTGCTCGCGACGAAAAATGGCATTTTCGGGCAATGAGCAACGCGACCACAGATCACGTTGACTGGCTCGTGATGAAAAAGTGAAAATTCTGGCAATGAGCATCGCGACCAGGATACCGCGATGGGTGATCGCGATGAAGGTGGTGGAGTTGCTCCAGTGAGCAACGCGACCACAGGTCGTGACGACGGTCACGATGACCGAAAGATTATAAAAAAAATAAGTCATCGCAGAAAGCCCTAGAAAAAAACAGAAAGGGAGAAAAGAGAGAGACCGAGGGAGCAAGAGAGAGAAAGAAAGAAAAGAAAAAGAAGAGAAGAAGAAGAAGAAGAGGAAGAGAAAAAGAAAAGAGAAAGAAGAAGAAAAGAAAAGAGAAGAAGAAAGAGAAAAAAAAAAGGGAAAGAGAAAGGGAAAAAAGAAAATCCAGAAGGAAAAAATGCATAAAACGGAATCCAGGTAGGTGTACACTGATTACTGAAATTGTTATAATTTTCGTTAGTTATATTTGAATTTGAATTTTCGATATTTTGTCACATTGAGTATTAAATTTATTTATGAATTTTGTATAATTATGGTTTATTTACGAATATTGTTAGAAACTGTTTGAAAATAATTGGGGAATACGATAGTATAATGGAATTTCTATGGTTTCAAAGAAATTGTTTTGCGAGTAATGTTTGGAAATAATTTTTGGAAAAATCGTATATAATTATTGTTTCGTAAATACGATTTAAAAACAATTGTAGAATGTACTGATAAGAGTATAAATGAAAGTTTTGGCTTTGTGAAATTAATTGTTGATTTTGAAAGAAACGGAAGGTTTTAATATGAAATTTACGAAGTTTGTATTACGAATATTGTTTGTAAATTCTGATACTTGAATTTAATCTTGATTTATGAATTATTGTTGAATATAATGAGTTGAGTCTATTGTATCTCGCGGGGCAAACCTGGCAAGGTCCAGTTTAGGCGAATCCCAGAGATAGATATTGCACTGATATTGATGCCTGTTGCATCTCGCGGGGCAAACCTGGCAAGGTCCAGTTTAGGCGAATCCCGAAGATAGATATTGTATTGATAGACCTGACTGCTATATCTCGCAGGGCAAACCTGGCATAGTCAAGTTTAGGCGAATCCCGGAGGTAAACATTACACTGTATTCCTGACAGTTACATCTCGCGTGGCAAACCTGGCTTAGTCCAGTTTAGGCGAATCCCGGAGGTGAACGTTACACCGATGTTACAGATATAGAGATGTATGATGAGTGTACGGCCATAATGGAGAATGAAAGTGAATAAAATGTTTGTATGAATAAAATGTTATAGAATTAATAAAATGATTATAAAAGAACTGAAAACTAAATGTTGTATGCTTTACTGATTGAATTTAGATGTTTTTTTATTAAACTGTTTTTATATGACTTATTTTAGAAAGTTGAAAATTGAAATGTTTTTATACGATCATATTGGAATATTTTTATTATGAAATGATTATTAATTTTAATACTTGAGTTTAGTGTACACCCACTAGACATTATTGCTTAGCGCGTTGATTTTATCACGCGCAGGTATCAGAGACACAGGGGGAAACAAAGAATAGAGAGGAAGTAACAGCAGATTGAAGGTCCAGAGTCACAATTCTTTTAAGTAGTTACAATTGAATTTTAATTGTATATTGTATTTAGTTAAGCATGCATATACAGAAATCTGTAATTCGACATGTATATATAAGTTTTGTGATAATTGCTTTATGATTTATATTCTTTTCAAATGTTTGTAAATATTAATTCTATATGTTTTATTTGAAACTGTTTGGAAGTCGCACTAAACGGCAGAGTGCGCATTGATTTGAAAATTTGAATATAGAAGTGTTGGAATTATATTGTCTTATATTTGTTTTATTGAAACAGGTTTTGGGAAATCAGAAAAATAGAGGGAACTCTGCCGAAATTTTAGAAAACTAAAGTTTGATGGGCTCACTAGAAACATATTTTTAAAATACAATTGATATGATTTTCACTAGTTTGAAATTTATAAAGTGAATTAAGTAAAGTTTTGAAAACCCGGTAGCGCTCCCTGGGTCGATTCAGTCGGGTCTGGTCAGGGGGTGTTACATGTATATCGATTTGGATTAATTGAAAGTTGAATTTATTTATAAAAGAACAATTTGTAACTGTGTATTGTGGAATTGAAATTACGAAATTGAAATTGAATGATTTGAAAATTGAATTTGTTGATTCTGAAAGAAATGAAATGTATTGATATTGACTTTGAGACATGATATTGTAAAATGGCTCTGATATATATGAACATGGATATGGATATAGGAGGTTAACATGTCAATTGGGTTATATAGCAGTACTACACCGAAATATTGTGATGTACCACACCCAATGGATAGTACAGGTCCCCGAATGTCGGTCATAGGGTAGAGAGTTGATATGATACATTTCTGACAGAAGACACCGAGTGATCAATGTCGGAAATGGATATGTATATATAATGTCATTTGACGGGTAGGCACCGAGTGTCCGATGTCAAAATGGGTTCGTGGGGAGGCACCGAGTTTTCGATGTCGAACAACCCGTAATCCAGTCCTGAAACTATGTTATGTGTATCAGGAGCCCGAAATAGAAATTGAAATGTGATTTGAAATTATTTGAGATTGATATGGTTTATACTTTGGTTTGATTATATTTGAGCCTAATATTTGAATATTTACTTGTTAGTTTTATTGTTGATTAATCGATTAAATGTTATTATAGTATATTTGTAAATTCAGTTTTGTGTACACCCACTAAACAATATGCTTAGCGCGTTGATTTTTATCGCGCGTAGGTAAGGAAGATTTTAGAGGTGAAAAAGAAGTGAAGAGTTAAATCTGCAGAAGCAGGGATCAGAGTCACATCATTCCTGAGCTTTTGGGTAGCCTTTTTGTGTTTCATATATATATATATATATATATATATATATATATATATATATATATATGTTTTTTATTAGCATGCTTATACAGAAGGGTTTTGTAAATATTTGTAAAAGACATGTTATCTTTATATATTTTCTTTAAATGTTCATGTTTTACGGATAAATGGATTTTATTACTTTTAAATTGACATTGATTAAATGTTTTGATGAAATGATTGGGTAAGTCGCACTAAATATGGAAGGGTGTGCAAAAGTAATTGATAATTTTAGAAGTATTGATTTTATGATTTTACTGAAAACAGATTTTAAAAGTCAGAAAAATAGAGGAAACTCTGGCGAAATTTTGGTCATTATTAAAGTTTACGTTTTAATTTTAAAAGTATGGTTTTATAAAATTGAAGTAGAGATTTCAGTATATGGTAGCGCTCCCTGATTCGGTTTGAACGAATTGAGTTAAGGGGTGTTACAGCAATAGTGAGAATATATATTTATATGACTACACAAAGTGTTGAATCTTGGTAGCTTAAAGGATTTTGAGGTCTCAAACCACCAAGACAAGGGATTTTTTAGATATATTAATTAAATATGTTACGTCTAATTATGTAAATACTTTTAGATAAATATCACATTTTGTATTCTTTTCCAAACTCGTTTTCCATTCCTAATTTAATAGGAATTCTTTTTTTTTTTTACCAAAGGAAACTCATCATTCTAGCTTGTAACTTTCCTCGTCTTATTAGGAGACTAATTCTCATAAACAAGGAATTGTTGCGGTGGAGGGCGATTTTAATTCAAGCTCCAATACTCTTGACCCAATTCCAATTAACTCTTAATTAATTGAATCCAATATATTAATTTTAGTTCATTGCACTAAAAATAAAAATTGCACTCTTGAATATAAAATAAATACGTAATCAAATAACTAATATATTTAAACCTTTAGTAATTTTATGGAACGCCTCGTGAAAATACCAATAATTGGAGGTGCCACTAAATGACTTTTTTCCCTTCCAATTATTTTATTCATTAAGACCGTCCTTACGTCTAATGGATAATTTGATTTATTAAGAAACAATAATTCAATAACTCTTATTAAATATTAAACGTTGAAGTTTATTATCCAAGCCCCGTAAAATCCATAAGGTGGTATTTACTTTTATTTATAGGGAGCCACTATGCCCATATCTACAAATATATGTTATCTATGATAAATATATTAATAATACCAAAATGTCTAATTTCAGGATTATGATAGACATCTTAATTGCTATAATGTGTATGTATTATTTAATTAACGGTAAATATAACTATACTATTCAGATTATCCAATTCAATACATCACATGTACTGGGTCATTTTGTTCAAAGTCTCCACTTTGATAAATTCAGACTATCACTCCTTTTGAAACAAAAAGAACCAGCAACTTTATCAAGATAGGGTACACACACTCTATCATAAGTTGTGAATACTTTTTAGACTAAAAAAAAATTATGTCTACCACACATAACAACTTTATATGAATAATTCTTTATTCGATTTTAGTCATGGATCCTTAAAACGTTTATAAAAATAGGAACATTTTGTTCTTTGCAAAAGTTTTAACAAGAGTGTCAAAAAAAAAAAAAAAAAAAGTTTTAACAAGAGAATGGAGGGAAATTAAGGGGTTATTCACTTAATGGGTCTGAATTAGACACATTAAGTTATTTTTACTTATTTTTTTTAAATAGTCAAATAACTTAAAATAAAAGGTTAAAAATTATGACTTATCACTTAATCATAATTATAATATTTTTTTACATGATTACGGTATTTTTTTTCATACTTGTCATTCTTATATTAATGTATTTTCAAATTTATCTTTATTCAATTTTTTGTATTAAAAAAATTAAACAATCAACACGTTTATTTAGATGTTACAAGGAAAAAAATAAATATGTCATTCAGGTTTTAGGTTTCAGTCTCTTTTCAGTATTTAGAAAAATTCAGATCTATTCAATCTTCAAATTAAAAAATAAACAACCCTAAATAATTATGGAAATACGATTTTAAATTTGTGATATGGGTGGATACATTTTAAAAAAAAAAGTGTACTTGATGGAACATAATGAGGCATTTTTAACCCTTATTTTGATCATATAAGCTACAACTCAACCTAGTTAGTGGGCTTGATTTTTCTAACCCAAATGGGCCTTGCTCCAACACTATCCCAACTTAGAGAAACAAAGACTATCGATGTTTACACCCCTCTAAAGTCGTATGTGCGTGGCTTTGATAAGTACACCCCATTAAAAATTTGTTTTTGTAAATAACGCATTGGTAGGATACTAAGGGTCTGTTTAGAAGAGTTTTTCCGAGTAAAACTTTTAAGAATAGATTCTTTTAAAAGTAGAGTTTTTAAGAAAAAATCATTAGTAGTTTGGTTCTCAATTAAAAAAGTTATTTTAAACTGTAGATTGTTTTATTATATTAATTTTAAAAGCTCTTTTAACTGATAGAATTACTAAAAATGATATATAAAAGAATTTGAAACATAATAAAAAAAATATGAGAAAATATATTTTTTTGTCATTAAAAAAACAATTGTAAAATATTATAAAAGAGTATAAAAATATAATTTATTAAATAAAATAATTAAAATAACAATGACAAATTATTCTAATAACATAAAAATTAAAATAAAGTAGCCTAAACTAATATTCTCGATGCATGAGAAGAATTGTAATTCAATCGCATTCATCATCCAAAAGAATTGAAATTTTATTTCACATGTTAAAAAACTAAGTTATTAGGGTTTATAATTTAAAAGGGTATTGTGAAATTATAAAATATACTAGGGTTATATAAGACATTTTAATATTTTTTAAAAAGGCTTTACTTGAAAAAGCTCAAAATTTGAGTTTCTCCGAATAGACATAAAATAACTTATTTAATCGCTTAAAAGTTTTACTGGGGTGACAACCAAATGATAAAGAAAAAAACTAAAAAAGAGCTTTTGGGATTAAATAAACTCTTTTGGCCAGTAGATAAGCTCTTTCAAACATACGCTAATAACACGAACCATTTGAAAATTCAAAACAAAATGTTTTAAGGTCAATAACTAGTTAGGTCCAAAATCAGTGGAGTGTATTTTGTTTCTGAATAGCGATATTTACACTCATTAAAATTGTATGTGCACCAATCATTCACAGCTCAAGTGATTAGTGCACCACCTTTTCACATTAATGGTAAGGGTTCAAGTCTCACCATACACATTTACCTGTATGTGAGGGTAGTTTTTTTTTTTTATTGTGCGAATAGATGTCTCCCGTTATGAGAATAGATATACGGGTCGCACATTTAGTGATTAATCTCAATAATTATTAATCATGTAATTGTACCTTTCAAAAAAAAATTGTATGTGCACCCTTTTCATAAAACCTTCCACATAGAAATTGTTTTAGAAAATTATAATATATAATTATAACATGGTAAATAAAAAATATTATTTCTTTAATTCTTTTGTATTAAAATTTTGTAAATAAGTCCACATATAATTATAAATAAAAAATAAAAAGGGTGCTAAGATAAGAGTGGTAGAGTGGCAATAACACGAGCCTTTTCAAATTAATCAAAAAGCTTTACCAAAAAAATGGCTTCGAATTGATGGATCAAATCGGGTTGGACCTAAATTTTTTGAGGTCCATTAGACCTATTTGTACTTTTGGAAATAAAATTTTAAAATCTTTCATGTTCTATCTTATGCGTAAACATTTTACTAATTTCAAAATCAATTAGATCCCATTTGTATATTTGCTTACTATGTTCAAAGAGTTGTTCTTTTTTTTTCCATGTTCAAAGAGTTCAACAATGGTTATAAACTTATAATCACTTATATCTTTATATATATATATGCTGAGATATATTGTTGAAGTCGATGGTGGGACCAACAACCTCCAAAAACAAAAGGGAAAGGTCGAGCACTTGAGACACTGTATTGGTGCCAACCAAATGGACTCCTATGCTCAAGTCAATGAATAAGCTCAAATTGATAAGGTAAAAATGAAGAAAACCAAACATGTGATGATCGAGTGTCGGGCGTAGAGAGTTATGCTAGACGTCGAGCGTAGATAGTATTAAGTATACCGCAGTGAACCGGAGTCGACTGCATCTGTTATGACAGTGTCAAGCAGTGGTTGGGCAGTAGATAGCTAGTATAAGTCGAGCTGAATCTCAGTAATGGTGAAATACTAATAAAAATCGTGTGACCCTTACCTCTGAGATTTGAGTTTGTATTTATATAAGAGGGCTTGGAGCCCGTTGAGGTCGGTGAGGAGATCGTGCCCCGATATTTTAAGCATCTCTGAAATTAAATTCATTTTGAATATGTGAATATGATTTTTATGATTTGAGGGGTGGAAATTGTAATTAAATGTATGTATATTTTTAGGTTTCATAGTGGACCAATTTGAACGGTCGAAAACAATACACGAAGAAAAGGGTGAAAATCAGGATAGTAGGCATCGCGACCAGGGATCGCGATGAGCAGCTTGCGATGAAAAGGATGATTTGGGGCAGTGAGTATCGCGACCAGTCATCGCGACCACAGATCGCGATGATCAGCTCGCGATGAAAGTGGCACATTTCGACCAGTGAGTATCGCGACCGAAGCGACGCGACCACCGGTCGCGATACCGGTCGCGATGGCTCAAAAATTTTAAAAAAAATATAGCACCGCATGATGAAGCGGTGAAGCTTCATAAATCAAACATGAAGCAAAATAACACAGAAACAGAATTATCACAAAACTAGAACGAGAGAGAAAGAAGAGAGAAGAGGAGAGAGAAAGAAGAAAAAAAAAAGGAGAAAAGAAGAAGAAGAAGAAAAAAAGAAAGAGAAGAAGGAAAAGAGAAGGAGGAAGCTTTCAGGTTTGGTGTACACGTATTTTTCGAATTTTCAGTTTTCCAGAAGTTTTCGAAATTGTCAAATTTTAGAGTTTCTAAGTTATTTGAATTATATGGATTATAGATTATAGTTTAGATTTAACATATTCGTGTTTTGGAATTTTTTCAGTTTCCAGAATATTTCAGATTGATTGAAATTGATTATATTTGTGTTATTTGACTTATATTAATTATCGAATATAGTTCAGGTTCGATATATACGAGTTTTCGAATTTTTCCAGTTTTCCAGAAATTTTCGAAATTATCGAAGTTTATAGGTTTTGAATTATTTGAATTCTATTGAGTAGAATGGATAGTTTGAAACTGATTTCGGAATGATTTGAATACGATGGAAATATATTGTTATGTAAAATTTATTGTTGAAAGTGACTTAAATTATATTATATTGTGAAATGGATCGGAAAATGATTTTGGGGCACTTTGATTCGAAACAGAATTATGAAATACGTTTGAGTATATTTTGGATTGATTTAATATGATTATTGATTTATAAATATATTCGTATATTTCCATTCTATTATATTTGATGAAATTTGAATTTGCAAAAATATAAATATATTGATATGTATTGCAATTGAATTCGATTATTCGGAAAGAAATAAAATATGTTAACATTGGATTGGAGAAAATATTTTGGCTCTGATGTGTATGAACATAGATATGGATATAGGAGGTTGACATGTCAATTGGGTTTCTGTCTAAACAGTACTGTGCCGATTATACCACCATTTGGATAGTGCAGGCCCCAAGTGCCGGTCCTAGGGTTCTGAAATTTGTCATGGGACATTTACAGCGGGTGATTCCGTTGGTGTTCCATTCTGATTTGATGTTCGGTGAGTGACCCCGTTTGCGTCTAATACCGAACAACCCGTAATCCAGTCCGATAACTTATGTTTTGTATGTCAGGAGCCCAATCTGAAAATTGATTTGTCATATGGAAACGTTTGAGACATTATGAAAAATTTGTCTATTGATTGATTTTGGATATGTGATTTAATATGAGCCCCATATATATATTGTTTATCTATATTTGTTATTTATAGTTTTAATTGCTATCAACTATTTGTATATACGATTTTGTGTACATCCACTAAGCAATATGCTTAGCGTGTTGAGTTTTCTCGCACGCAGGTAACAAAGGTTCCAAAGGCAAACAAGATAAAGAAGAGTAGAGGTTGCAGAACCAGAGTCAGAATCACATCTTTCCTGCATACATTTTGGTAGTTTATTTGTATTAAGTTTATATATTTCGATACCGTATGCATATACAGAAACTGTTTGTAAATATTTAACGAGCTTCCGCTTTGTAAATATTTTACGATATGGTTATATTATGTGAATCTTTATAAATTATATTGTGATAAATTGGTTGGTAAGTCGCACTATATTTGGAAGGGTGCGCAAAAAAAATTGATTTGAGAATTTGGAAGTTGATTTTATAAATTTGAACTGTAAACAGGTTTTGGAAAGTCAAAAAAACAGAGGAAACTCTGGCAAGATTTTCGAAAATTCATTGGACTATTTTCAAAGGTTTTTAATATAATGTTTATCTACAGTAAAAGTTAGCTTTTAGTACATTGTAGCGCTTCCTGATTCGGTCCGAGCGGATTTGGGTCAGGGGGTGTTACATGAAATCTCGAGGATAAGATATACTTAGGTCACAAATACAACCAGTGGCGTGTTGGACTTAATCAAAAATTAGACTTGGTTTAATCCTTAACTTGGTCTTAGCTAATAGTTTATGGACATTTGGGCTCGTTTAAGCGTCATTTGGGGTTGTTTAACTGCTTTGGGTCGTTTGTAGGCCCACGTCTAATTGAGGTTTTTTTTTTAGCACTACAATATATATGGGCAATTATTAATTTGGTCCCTAACTTTTGGAGAATTATCAATTTTTTAACGCAGGTTCTATTTATTGTCAATTTGGATGGACGATGGAGATCAAATTTGAATCTCCACCAAGAACACTAAAAAAAAAAAAAAAAACTCAAATCTTCGAAGACGGACCCAGAAATCTGGGTCCGTAAATAAAGACAAACCCAGATTTGACGAACCCAGATTTCTGGGTCCGTCTTCGAAGATTCGAGTTTTTTTTTTTTGGAGTTCTCGGTGGAGATCCAATAAATCCAATCAATCTATCCAAATTGGATCTCCACCAAGAACAGTTTCAATTTTTATTTTTATTTTTTGGTTGAACAACAAAAAACAAATGTAAAAAAAAAAAAATTGATTTTCACTCAATTTTTTTTTTAAAAAAAATTCAATATAATCTTCATTATCCATTAATCTTGATAGACGGTGGAGATCCATTTAAAAAATATTTTAAATATTATTTTTTAAATATTAATATGAAATGATCATATTATCCGTCTAATTATTAATAATCTTTTTAAAAATTTGAGGTTAAATTTGTCATTTTAACTCATTTAAATAGAATCAAGAGCAAATTAGTATTTTTGTCAATTCTGTTAGGTTTGACTGTTTAAAAATTAATTAGAGCCTAAGGATATTAATAAATGAATAGAGTTAAAAAATTGATAATTTTTTAAAAATTAGAGATTAAATTGATAATTTTATATATATATATATATATATATTACCTATCTAATAAACCTAGACCTAGTACAATAAATAAATAAAAATAGATCTTATAGGGATTGGAGGTGGAAAAATGAATTGAAATTAGATAGTTGGCACGTGATAGTAATTAATTAAAATAATTATATAGGTGAGAATCTTAAAAGGTTAGATTAGCTAATCAAATCCATCATTACTCTCCACATGTTCACTCTCTAATCATTGTCTCTTTTTTACTCTTTTATCTTAATTAATTAATTTTTTTTAAAAAATATATAATTAATTTCTTTTTATATTTTTTTAAATAAAATATCCATCTGAGACAGCCTGACATCTGTGTTTATGTTCCTTGTAATCCAAACAATGGCTAATGTCTGTCTTGTCTTCAATGTTAGGGTTAGTCTTGTAATTTCACCACATATGAGCTGGCTTTTTCTAATTTTAGAAAAATTGCACAATCACCCTTGAATTTAGACAATATTGCCCTCACCGGGCTAGGTTTAGGGATGAAGCATCCTTAATTAAGATGAATTATTATCATGCTGAAAAGATGCAGGCACTAAACTGGAGGCGAATGCTTATTATGTTCGATTTCTTTTGATTAACAATTTAACTAATTAGTTGAATTGGAGGGTCTATCAGGACCTAACAATATTAATCATTTTTATTTTAAAAGTGTACTAATAACTTGAGTAGATATATATTTTTAAGAATTTAGAATGCAAATAAACAAATCTGATAGTATTTTTAGTAGTCATTTGATCTACTAAGAGCTCCAAATTAAATTTGTACATTTAATATTCATTTATTTATTTGCTTTCAAATCTAACGACCATAATCTACTCTAAATTTTTATATTTCCTTCCACCGTTTGATTGATAGTAAATGTATAAATAAATACAAAAATTATAGAATTCAAGTCAAAACTATAAGTTACTTTAATTCGAATAGTTTTAAAATGAATTTAGATTTTACTGTGATATGATCTTTATATTAATTTCAATAAATCTTAATTTATTTTTTTATTTTTAATTACAGTATATTATTTTTAATAGTTTGATAAGATTAGCACAAACTTCAACACAGCAAGAGAGGATTGTATATGTGGTTTTTATGTTTTACTTTTTATTTTTATTTTTTTATATATCATTTGTGGTGCTAATAATTCAAACCTAGGTTATTACTAAATTAAATCAGTGTTTCTGCGACCAAGTCACGTTTGTCGTTGGTTTATGTTTTATTCGTTAGAATCAACAAAATATTCTTTGAAAAAATATTTTGACTTTTGGAAAAGTTGCAAACTTGCAATTATTGGAAAGAGTAGTTGAAAATGTGATTTCAAATATATATATATATTTCAATCCACTCAAATATTGACACTGACACGTAGTAAAAATAAAAGTAATAAAAAATATTTTAACGAATAAGAGAGAGAAAAAGTTGTAAGGATAAGATAAAAAAATGAACTAATTGCACCCATACCCCTAAAGTTTGACCAACTACAAATAGAATCAACTTTATCATTTATTGATAATGACCTCCCCTACCGTTAGTTGATATTAGTCAAATTTAACAGTGTTAGGGATATTTTTATCTTTTCAGATTTTTTATTTTATTTTATTAAATAATAAATAAAAAAATTAAAATAAAATAATAAAATTATTAAAAATTTAAATAATAATAATAATAAAATTATTAAAAAATAAAAAATTAATTTAGATCTATTTTCCAGATTGAATCTCAACCGTCCATCAAGTTGATGGACGGTTGAGATTCAATCTGGAAAATAGATCTCCAAAAAAAAAAAAAATTTAGAAGAGTTTTGGGTTCTTCGTTCCAACCCAGATGGGTTCGATCGAAGAACCCTCTGGGTTTTTCGAAGAACCCAAAACTGAGTTCTTCGAATAACCCAATTGGGTTCTTCGTTCTAACCCATCTGGGTTCTTCGAAAAACCCAGTTTTGGGTTCGAAGGAAGAACCCAAAAAACTGGGTTCTTCGATTTTTTTTTTTTTTATAACTAGATCTCGACGGCGAACCCAGATCGTTAACGAACCCTTCTGGGTTTGTCGCGCATGGCTGGATCTCCAGTAAGTTTCTCTTTTTTTTTTTTTTTTTTGGGTGGACTGATGGACGGTAGAGATCCAATCTGAACATTCAAACTTTAATTTTTTATTTTTTTAAAAAAAATTAAAAAATTTATAATAATTTTTTTTATTTAATAAAAAGAAAATATTGTTTTAGGGGTATTTTGGTCATTTTAAGAATAACAGTTGGTCAACCATTAAATCTAACGGAAGTCAACTAACGGTAGGGGGAGTTATTGTCAATAAACGATAAAGTTGATTCTACCTGTAGTTGGTCAAACCTTAGAAAATGTGGGTGCAATTAGCTCGATAAAAAATTGTCAAATAAATATTTTTATATTGATTTTAGGTGTAACCAAATGTATCTATTAGTAACACATTCAATTCATAACTCAAATAGCTAATGCAATTTCTCTTCTATCTCAGTCCTCAGAGTTTAATTTTCATAATATATATTTATTAGTATGTGTGAATAATTTTATTCATTTATTATAAAAATAAATATTTCACGTTACGAGGATAAATATTTAAACAGGAGATTTAATGAGTTATATATCTACAATATTCCTATAATTATAGACTAGATTGACGGAAGGCGCGCAAAATTTTCTTGATATATACGACAGGTGAGGTAAGAAAACCGAATAAGTGGCGTCAGTTACTCACAATTACACAACACAAGCACTTTTTGTCAGTTATTTTAGGTTAAGATGCGCAACTACTTTTTTACACCAATCAAAATCAAGAGTAAGTAGCGACTCGAAATCGAAACGGACACGTTTTGGTCGGTTCGAGGTCAGGTCTGGTGGCCCTCACCCCACCATACATCAAACGAATTGGCTAATGGCTTGTCCTTTTTTTTTTTTTTTAATATAAAAACTCAACAGCAAAACGAACATCACAAGTGTCGTTTTGGAGTGATAACAGCAAGGCATAGACATGTGCCTCGTGAATTGGCAATGTTTTAGGACACTACCTGCCCTTTAATTTACAAAATTACATACCATTTAAAAAAAAATACATATATAATTAATAAAATTAATGATTTAAATTATTTCAATTTTAAGTATTTTGATTTTGATACTTGTAAAAATAAGGATTTTGTTATCATATAAAATATATATAGATAGACACAGAAAATTTTTAGTTGAATGGTTGTACAATACTCCTTTCACAATAAGATTGAAATCGCAAAGTCGCTTGCAACTGAAACTAACAAAATACTTATTTTAAACAAAAATGAAAAATCACTCACAAACTTTTATGGTTTCTTCACTTTGATCCCTCGCAACTTTCTTGCTCAAACGTAATGATTCTTCCAAATGAAATTTATAGCTCTGTTACATAGAAAGACTTTGTCGTCATATTGTGAAATTTGATATCTTAATCGTATTGATAGTAGTTGATATCATCAGATATTGACATGCTCCCCGATCTTATGCCAGCGTCACAAATATACACCCCTAATCTCACTAATCTTTTGTAAAACTTTTTGAATCATTAAGCCTTCGACGGATGGATGCTAATTGTTCAGTGACGCAATTGGACTTGTATTGAAGCATGAAATTTGGTAATTAATTCAACATACTGTATATCTTCAAGTTAACCTAAACTAACAAAATAAAAATAAAATTAAAAATCACTGTTTTGTTATTTTAATTATTAACTTAATACTTATATATTAATTGTAAACTCATGAAATTGTTGTTCAATATTAGTGTTAGTATTGTTTTCTCAACTTCCAAAATCTAAAATTCTAATAATCCAATAATAATCCCACCGCACAAAAATGCAATTCAACATTTGTATAGTTGTTTTGCCGGCCGTACATACCAATTTTTTTTTATTGTTTAATACTATCATAAAATAATTAGGTATCAACTAAGTGTATGTGTGGATAATAGGGATGGCCTCGATTCGGTTCGAACCGTGCCGGCTATTTTGAACGGTGACCGACGGTCCCGGTTCAAAACCGGGACACCCGATCCGGGTTTTGGTTAGGCACAAAAAGGAATCAAAACCGCCGGTTAGGAACCGCCGGTTCAAGGAACCGTCCGGTTCGAACGGTTCCGGTTCGGATGGTTTCTGTTCCTAACCGGTATTTTAAAAAAAAAAGTTTAAAAAAATTTCATCATGGCAGTAGACTGCACAGTCTGCACTGCTGCTGGCCTGCTGCACGGCGCATGCTGCCCCACGCAGGCAATGTGCAAAAAAAATTTCAAAAAAAATAAAAATAAAAATTTTTTAAGTCTCACACTGTAACATTCCGGATTTCGGGTGATGAATTTTTGATATATGAAATATGTGAAAAATAAATTTTTACTATTTGAGGGGGTGTAAATGTAATTAAATGTATGGTTATTTTATGATTTCCAGCGGACCGAATTGAATAGTGAAAAATGAATGAAAAATGAAAAATTGGAAAACTGGACCAGAGAGCATCGCGACCTGGTCACCGCGACCACAGGTCGCGACAGCTCGCTCGCGGTGAAAAACGCAAAATCTGGCAGTGAGTACCGCGACCAGTCACCGCGACCACAGGTCGCGATGGCTTGCTCGCGATGAAAATGGCAAAACCTGGCAGTGAGCAACGCGACCAGCCACCGCGACCACAGGTCGCGATGGACTGCTCGCGACGAAATTGTCAAAAACAGGCAGAGAGCAACGCGACCAGGGCGCGCTCGCGATGAAGGCGGTGCGCGCACTCCAGTGAGCACCGCGACCTGGTGCCGCGACCACAGGTCGCGACGGCGGTCGCGGTAGCGAAAAAAATATAAAAAAAAAGAAGTGGCTTCTCGAGGAAGCCAGAAATTATCACAGAACAGAGAGAGAGAGAAAAGAGCGAGAAAAGAAGAAGAAGAAGAAGAAGAAGAAGAAGAAGAAGAAAGAAAGAGAAGGGAAAGGGAAGGAAACGAAATCGTAAAAACGCGAATTTCTCGAACGAAAGACGGTACCGAGGTAGGTGTACTCTTGTTTTCGAAATCGTTTCGAGAATACTTTTTCGTTTTAGTTTTCGATTTCGTTTCTCGTTTTTGTTTTCGTTTTCGATTTCGCTAAAAGTTTTCGATTCCGATTATTCGTATGAAAAATGTTTATAAATATGTAAAATCGATGATTTGTGGATCTACGGTTGATTATTGTTGATTTCGATATTTATATTATTATGGTTGATGCGTTTGAATATTTATATGATTATTGTTGATTTCGTTACATGTTGTTGATTTCGGAAAGATTTTATATTATATCGTATTTGTTTGTGAAAATCGTTTATCGAAACGGCCCTAGGATACGTAGACATAGAAGTGGATATAGGAGGTTGGTATACCAGCTGGGTTTTTATTGAGCAGTACTGCGCCGATATTGATTGATTGATATTGATGATATTGATGTACCTCCTCTTGGATTCGTCCAGAGGCTGGGAGATACGTACCTCCTCGGGATTCGTCCCGGGGGTTGGGAGTTAATGTACCTTCCCAAGGATTCGTTCCTGGGATAGGGAGCTATGTACCTCTCTAGGTTTCGTACCCACGGTCCTAGAGTTGGGAGACACGTACCTCCTCAGAATTCGTTCTGGGGGTTGGGAGCTTGACCCATATTCCAGTCCGTATATGTTTAGTATTCTAGTGGGCCAAAATTGATAGAATTGAAAGTGAATCGAATGATTTTATTGATCGAATTCTTATGTTGATTTTATTATTGTACTTCGAGAAATTGAAATTGTTTAATGATTTAATTTTGGAAATTCAATTGTTTTGAAATCGATTAGTGATGAAAATGTTTATCTTGTGGTTTATTTCTCTTTAAAGACTAATTATATTGTAGTTTATTTAATTGAGTTTTTAGTACACCCACTAAGCTTCATGCTTAGCGCGTTAGTTTGTGTCTAACGCGTAGGTACCAGGAATCCGGACGAGGCGAAAGACTGAAGAACTGGAGGAATTGCAGACCGAGTCACAGGATTGTACAGTTGGGTAGCTATACTTTTGTTATGTATATATATTCTGAAAGCATGCATATACAGGGGGATTGTAAATAAGTTTTGTAATATGTTTTTTTTTAATTAATTACATTATGCTTTTCGAATGTCTGTATATATATATATATATAAAGTTTGAACTGTTTTATTTTATAAATTGTGATTAATAAGTCGCACTAAACGGCAGAGTGCGCAGTTGTTTGAAATTGACACACTCTTACAGCTCTCCTCTCCTGTAGTCATGTCACTTTCTCTAAATCTACTTCCATAGTTCCATTAATGCTTCTTTACTTCATTACTTGTCAATCCAATCCAAATCTTCTCAAATCTCACCAGAATCCAAAACAATGGAAACCTAAAAAACTCTTGTGCTGTTCTCAAATCTTAACAAACCTACCTCTCAATCTCTCATTGCTTCTAGATCTCAATTTTTTTGCAGAATCCGTGCACACCCATTTAGGTTTTCTTCAAGAATCAGCTCTCAGATCCAATATTCCAGCACCGAGACAAGTATAATATGTCAATATTTTTCTGGAGTTTCTTTAAAGTTCAGATCTTTGGTTAATACCAA
Organism: Xanthoceras sorbifolium; assembly: GCA_003430845.1. Lineage (NCBI taxonomy): Eukaryota > Viridiplantae > Streptophyta > Magnoliopsida > Sapindales > Sapindaceae > Xanthoceras > Xanthoceras sorbifolium. The sequence goes on from CM010614.1 coordinate 1,368,712, forward strand.
AGTAGCAGTTGAGTCGAAACCAGAAGGAGAAATAGCTCAAGATTCAGAGCCTACCAAGACTCTTAAGCTTGCAGACTGTAGTTGTCTTTAAAAGTGCTGCCGGTTCCAGTTATGGAACCGGCGGTTGAACCGCCGATTCCATAAAACCAGCGGAGGAATCGGAACCGAGGTTCCTCCTCCGGTTCTAACCGAAATCGGGACCGAGACCTCTACGATCTCGGTTCTGGTTGGGCTAAAAATGGAACCGGAACTGGCGGTTCTAAAATTGGAACCACCGGTTCCTGAAACCGTGGCCATGACTAGTGGACAGAGATGAAACCATAATATGAAAATTGAGGGATCAGGTTCAGACTATAATCTATTACTATATATAATTTAATTTTTTATATTTAAATTAAATATTAATTTTTTCTTATATATAATTTTTTTTTTCAAAAATTTTGGAAGGGTTAGGGTACCCCGGCCCTGCGTGTGGAATAGCTTCTGTACTTGCTAAAATAATGTTTTTTTTTTTTCAAAATCTATAAAGTTTATTTTTAAGTTTATTTTTTATTACTACCCTAATAAAACTTTTGAATAATTAAAAAAGTTTATTTTACGCTTTTTCCATAACCTCCTTTTTGAGAATTTTCTTTTGAAAACTTTAAATTACAAAAGCATTATCATGATATTCATTAATTACATTACACTCTTTCCAAATAAATACCTAATTAAACTTATTCAAGCGTAATTCTTATATGTTCTTTTTAATAAATTATTCAAAATTAAATAACTAAACTATCAACACTACCGTCTAATGTGGATTCGATGATAAATGTACTTATTTAACCTAATAATGACTTAAGTTCGATTCCTTACGGCCGCAAGTGGAATGTTAAAAAAATAATAATAAAAAAATAAACAATCAACAACTTTTTCTTTAAAAGTTTTACTTGTAAAAACGCTAGTTCTAAAAGATCTAATGCTAAAAGTACTATTAAGAGAACCTCTTCCAAATGTAGCCTTAGGATGAAACCGATATCTTTCAAACGTAGCTCTTCCAAACTCTTTTCTTTTAAATTACGATGTATGACAATAAAAAAAAAATATATTGGATATTTATTTGTATTCTTACTTACTAATTAATATTAGGAAATGTGATTATTATTAACACTTTGAAAATATATTTAAAAATGAGAATAATTATGTTTCTTTTATCAATTTCAATTTGACGAGAATAATTAAGTTTACAAAGACCTTCCGGATTTGAGTAAGAATTACGTATGAGATTATATCACTGCATCACTCTTGCAATCGACCAATGAAAACCCACCATATGGTAACAAATCAAATATGATTCGAATGGGAGAAGAATAAATTTTAAGTTGTCTACTCATGACTATTTTTAGTTATGCTAGTGTAGCATGTTGGTCCCATACAAGCTTTTTTTATGAATTGGAGCACAACTCATTTAATTCTCATCAATGCCATCAATTTAGCTACAAATATCAAAATCACGAGGCTAAATTCGCTATCGTGTTCATCAATTAACAAAAATAAAAATTCTTAATATAATTTAAATCCAAATGATTATTGATTTAATCTCCAATTAATTCGTACACCGATATTTTGGATTAGAGCTAATTGCATCGACTTCCTCTGAAGTTTTATCAACTACAAGCGGAGTCAATTTTATTATTTATTGACAAATATCCCTCATGTGCTCAGTAAAATTTGGTCAAATATAATGGTTGATTAGGGGAAGTATTTGTAAAAAAAGTTCAAAATTTGACTAACGGATGGGGAGATCATTGTTAATAAACCCAAAAGTTGATTCCGTCTATAATTGAGCAAACATTAAGAGAGGTAAGCATTATTTACTTTTTAAGTTATCTGTATATAGATTGGATCAATGTAATCTAATTTTTGTAAATTTTTTAGAAGTTTTTTTTTTTTTTTGGACAAAAGTTGAGAAAATCTTTTTGACAAATTTCATAACATTTTTTGTTGATAATTTTTTTTTAAAAAATTGAAGAAAAATTTATAATCAAAATAAGAAGTTAAAAAACTATGATAAATAAAATTAAAGAAGCTTCTCTATATATATATAATAGTTACAATATCACGAACCATTTTAAGTAATATTTTGTAATATAAATAAAATTAAAATAATTATTTTAAAAATATTAATAATTTTTAATCTAATATAATTATAAATTTAACTAAAAATATAAGATGAAATTGTTACAGTAATATGATTATAATCTATATGCTATCACAGTTGAATTAAAATTTATTGACTCTAGTGTGTTTTTTTTTTTTTTTAATAAATTTTAAATTAATTGTTATAGTAAAATAAAAATAATTGGAATAAAAAACTTTACAGATTAGATATAATTAAAAAGATATTTGGATAAAATCCATATCCAGCTTTTAGACTAAAGCAATGTAATATTGCAAGGTCATTATCGTCATTTCACATCCAGAAAACCGCAATTTAAATAAATAAATAAAAAATGGACCCTGTTCCTGAGACCACACAACCGATCAGACGGACGTTAAACAGTTTAACGGTGCTCTCTCTCTCTGTCTCATACTCTCATGATCTCTCTCCATTTTTTTCTCCGTTAATTTAATCTCTCTCTCTCTCTCTCGTTCGCTGTATCATTCTTTTTTTTTTCTCTGGCGAGACCTCAGAATCTCGCCGGAGAATTTTGTATTTTTATTTTTTGTTGAAAAATTTGAAGAGGTGGAGGTGTACGTGGAGGCGGTGGTTTGACGTGCAATGCAGGGAAGAAGAAGAGAAGAAGAAGAGAATCGAATTTCATGAAAACGGTGACGTACAAGGCAGGTAGGCAGGCAGGCATAGATATATTTATATTTATATGTGTTGCGGAGACGATGACGATGCCTTGTTTCTTCCTTCAATTTTCCTTGCCTTAAGCCGTAATTTATTCCTTTTTATTTTTTATTTTAAAATCAAAATTAATTTTTTTAATTTAAATTTATCTCCCTCCACCTCCGGTTTAAATTCGTCTTCAATGCCTCTCTCTCTCTCTCTCTCTCGCTCTCTCGTTGAATTCCTCTTCAAGTGAAGGTAGCTTGCCCGTACACACTCTCTCTCTCTTTCTCTCTTGTGATTCATTTGAATTGAATTGAATTTCTGTTTATTTGATTTGATTTTTTTTTATAAAATTAAAAGCTCATTTACTGCTTATCTTGATTCGGATACACATCCGAGATCTTAGGTTGATTTCTAGCATTATTTTCAGATACTACGGACAAGATTTTTTTTGTGGTGTCCTTTTTTTTTTTTTTGGTTGAAAAATTTAATGGTTTTTTTGTATAAAGATTGTGTTTTGTTACTTTAATTTATAATTTTATTATGTCGTTGCAAGCTGTTTATAATTCAGGTGTGCGCGCTCTTTATTTTTTTTATTTTTTGCTTTTTTTTTTTTGGGTTCTTGTTGGATGTTTTTGTTCTTAGCAGAGGCAGATAGGTCTGGTTTTGGAAGTCAAACTCTGTATTGGGTCGTTATGGTTGGTGAATTCCTTTAGTTTAATTGATGTAGGTCGTCTTATTGTTGTTTCGGTCCATTGACAATGATGAAATGTTACATTCGGTAGCATTGTTTTCATGTTGAAGGTTAAAGTAGGTTTGAGCCATGTGAGTGTACATTACCAGGCAGGCAGTTGCAGTTGTTCATGAATGGATTTGTCTTTATGTTCAACCTGCCTATAATTTTCCTGTCTTTCTTCGGATTGGAACTGGCGTTTTTCTTAATATATCCTTTCTATTTTCCAAAACCCATGTAATAAATTTTGTCGTGTGGCGTTAAAAAGAGGCAGTGTAAGTTGCAGTTTTACGTTCTGGTTCACCAAGTCATTTGGCCTGACTGGTAGTCAAACTGTTAAGTTGACAACGCATGGAAAGCGTGTAAGATGCACTTGGGAGTATAAGTTTTTGGGAGCACATACGTAAGACTTTGTTTCAGATTTAGCTGAAACAAAAATAGAAAGGGAGAAGGAAGCACCGTGATATCTTGTACTTATTTGTGGAAGCATGATTCTTAGCCTGTGATGGTCATGGTAGCCGTAACAGGAGCTGGATATCAATTGAAGAAACTTATTCTGTAGTTTAGGATGAGTCTATAGTTTTTCCGCTTTTATGGAGATAATGCTTGGGATTCTCAAGTTGAGAATTTGACCATTTGGAATGCTGTATCGACCCAAAGCATAGATTTGATTTACTCTAGCTTGGGATAAAAGTTATTGATTCTTTTGTGTCTTATCTGTGAAAGAGGTTTTAGGATCTATTTTTATTTTTACATAAATTTTAGTAACATTTGGAAACCAAGTACGGATAAATGGTTTAAGACTCTGGATCTATGCGCCTATCATATTGAGTTATGGTGTAGGTTTGATTGAACTTTGCATGTTTGACTTGCAAGTAGCCTTTGCTAACTTTTGTTGATGTTGGGAGTTGGAGGAGGGGCGTATTTGGTGAATGATTGTTTTTCTCTCCCTTTTTGGGAAAGGAGTGATAGTCTCATAGTCAACCTTTTGTCAAACTAATGATTATTGCCTTTTTTGCATGAGGTTCGTTGGCGAGGAGATAAGGAAGAAAAATGAAGAAATAAGTAATTTACATCTCACTAGAATAAATTTTCTCCATTGCATTACTTGTGTAAACCTGAGCCTTGTTGTCTCTACATTTTGTTATATCTGGCAAGACTATGTATATAAGTGCTTGGATGTTGAGCTTTATTTATGCAAATTATGACTGATTCTTGAACTGTTACACTCCTGTGCAAATGTTGTCTTTTTGTTGTTCTGAGTTGCGCCTTTATTGAGGAGTAAAATCTGATAATAAGTCACAAACAGCCTGCAGGAAGACATTTGTCTATTTTTGCTAGAGAAACATATTCCAGTTCAGTGTCAGACTGTGAATCTCCAGAACGTCCTGAATCTTTACTTATGCGAGAGCAGAAGGTGAATCTTTGCTTAGATTGGCTTCCAGTGGGATCCTTTTTTGCAGAAAGCGACAAGGTTAACAAAATGGCTGCTCCATATGAGAGCAGCCTCTTCTCGAGCTCATTATCCGAGTTATTTAGTAGGAAGTGTAAGTATTTTTCTACTTTAAATGCTTATTGACATACACATGTTATGTATTGGTGATATATTAAGTAGTTCAACTTTTTAGAGTTGACTCATTATAAGTCATTGATAGCTTCTGTATTCTTATTATTGGCTGTATATTTCGTCAGGATTTGCAGATCCAATATTATATCCCTGTTTTCATGTGGATTCCTTTTCTTGCAGTGAGATTATCTTCAAACATTACTCCATATGGCCATTCGGTTGATACTGTAGCCTCGCACTTTGAGGAAGAGGCACCTTTTGAATCTCTTGAAGAACTTGAGGCCCAAACCATTGGAAATCTTCTCCCTAATGATGATGACTTGTTTTCTGGAGTTACTGATGGGCTTGACTATGCTGTCCAACCGACTAGTGGAGACGATATGGATGAATTGGACTTCTTTAGCAGTGTTGGAGGAATGGATTTGGAGGATGATGGTTCCACAGCACACAAAAGGTCTGAAATTTCTGGGGGGCTTTCTAATGGTGAGCTTGGGATATGTGATGGTACATTAGTTGGGGAACATCCTCATGGCGAACACCCTTCTAGAACGCTGTTTGTGAGAAACATAAATAGCAATGTCGAAGATTCTGAGCTAAAGGACCTGTTTGAGGTCCGTGCTTCAATATTTTTTGTTGGTGTTTCGTTTTGTGTTTCTTCTTTGTTTACTACTTAGAACTTTTTGTCTTAGTGTGAGATGACCCATTATGTTGTATTACTTTATTTGAATGTGCAGCAATATGGAGATATCCGTACTCTTTATACAGCCTGCAAACATCGAGGTTTTGTTATGATCTCCTATTATGATATTAGAGCCGCCCGTAATGCAATGAAAGCACTCCAGAATAAACCAATGAGGCGTAGGAAACTCGACATTCATTACTCAATTCCAAAGGTATGCTTCGTGTATGATTGTGCTCTTGTAGTTTATATTAGAAAATTATGATATTGCAAGGAATATTTTCACTATGTTTTCATTCTTGCCAAAATTTGGTAGGTCATTCCATGTTCTGTGATATCTGCATAAATTTTGGTTGGTGACTCTATGTCTTGCTGTATTTTTTTTTTTTATGCTATCAGGACAACCCTTCTGAAAAGGATGTAAATCAGGGCACTATTGTTGTCTTCAACCTCGATTCTTCTGTTTCAAATGAGGAACTTCATCAGATTTTTGGTGTCTATGGAGAAATCAAGGAGGTGAGTTTTTATTTCAGTTGTTGGTTCTCTAACTGAATAAGAATAGAGGAATTAATTTATGCCTGCTCCTGCTCGACAGATCCGTGAAACACCACACAGAAGTCATCACAAATTTATTGAATTTTATGACATCAGAGCCGCAGAGGCTGCTATTCGGGCATTGAACAAGAGTGATATTGCAGGCAAGAGGATTAAGCTTGAGCCAAGCCGGCCTGGGGGATCAAGACGGTGGTATTGTCCAAGCATATTTCCTCCCATTTTACGTTTGTTATATTCATTTTTGCTTTACCCCTAGTTTTTACGGAAATGACAGTCAGACTGGGATGGTCAAGGCCGAAACCTAATGCTTTCTATATATTTGTTGTGAGAAAATTTCAAGAGCATTAGTTTTATGCAGAATACTTGATATAATTGTACATATATATAGCGCGAATACATACATATATATGTCTATATTATCTCAACCAAGTCGCTATTATCCATTTATTCGACATATTACTATATAATTGGAGGATTTTTATTTTGAAGTTGATTGTGTTTTAGCTAAATTTCCTCTTTCTTTTTATTACAGTTTGGTGCAACAGTTTTCTTCTGAGCTGGAGCAAGATGACTGTGGCACTTGTCTGCAGCAGAGTAGCCCTTCTAACAAGTCAATGAACGATTTTTCGGGTATGATTGTTGCCAGTAAAATTTTATTATCACTAAATTTCAATGAAGCAATGGTGTATCTCTGTTTTCTCACGAGCATTGTTAACAGGAGCAGTTGCACATCGTACAATTTCATCTAGTAGCTTGGATAATGGAACTGTTTCAGGCACACACTCTGCAATACAAGCCTCGTTTCCGGAATCTCCGTTTCATCAGGGGATATCTTCTAGTGTTCCTAAAAGTTTGCCCTCTCTGCTGAGAATGGAATCATTTGGCACTCAATCTGGCCTTGCCGAGTCTGGTCCCTTACAGGGTCAGTTAAAATTTGATTTCCAAAATGCACAAACCTTTCATCCCCATTCACTTCCAGAGTATCATGATGGTTTAGCTAATGCTGTTAACTGCAATTCTCCGGGGTGTGTGGCTGCAAATGTCAATATTAAACCACCAGAAATATTTGATAGCAGGCAGTTCACCAGAGTTAGCTCAAATGGGTGCTCCATCGGGTTTAATGATGGTGGTAAGTACCATGGGATCACTTGGTGCTGTTCTTTTTATTGTGTTTCTGTTTCCTGCCCTGGTTGGTGGAGCCATGCAATTCCACTATTAGTACTTCTAAGATTCTATTAAGACCCAAAATTATGTAGAAGCAATGCACATTAGAGTTGAACTTGACTTGTGACAACTAAGTTTCTCTGGCTGCCTTAGCATCTGATCACTAAATTTTGAAGATATCTGAATGGCCCAAAATAGAGTTATTTAATTAAAAACTCTCTTCTAGACTTCATTTGCTTGTGCGTATCCATGTTTGAGCAGGTGCAGCATGTGATAATCTTAATTAATTTTGAACAGTGTCTAGTAATCAGCCATTACCATTTTGCTCTTAATAGTTTTCAAATGGTGTAGTGATCTCTTAGGTTGGCTGGTGATCCTAACATGCCTTTGTTTTACTGGCTTCGTGCTCAATTGAACCATAGTAAATTTTTTTGCATTTGGGAACTACATGCATATTGAATAACCTTATGTTATGTACATTTATTTAGTTTGTGCTCGTTTCCTCAGTTTTTGGATCTGCTGGTAGTGGGAGCTCTTCTCTTCCTGGACATCATTATACTTGGAGTAACTCTTACCGCCCCCAGCCTTCAGGCATGATGTGGCCAAACTCACCATCAATGCTCGGAATTGGTAATGCTTTTTCTCCAGCACGACTTCCTGGACTTCCTAGAGCACCATCTCATATGGTTAACACAGTTTTACCGATTGGTAACCACCATGTGGGATCAGCACCAACCGTTGACCCTTCACTATGGGACAGGCGACATGCCTATGCTGCAGAATCTCCTGAGGCATCTGGTTTCCATCCAGGTTCCCTTGGGAGTATGAGAGTTTCTAGTAACTCACTGCATTCCATGGATTTTGTTTCTCATAACATTTTTCCTCATGTTGGTGGAAATTGTATGGATGTACCAATACCCTCAAAAAATGTAGGGTTCCAAACCCATCATCAGAGGTCCATGATGTTGGCTGGCAGAAGCCAAATGATTCCCATGATGAATTCATTTGATCCCCCGAACGAACGTGCTAGAAGCCGAAGAAATGAAGGTGGTGTTAATCAGGCTGACAAGAAACTATATGAACTTGATGTTGATCGCATATTGCGTGGGGAAGACAACCGAACAACACTTATGATAAAGAACATTCCTAACAAGTATGTTGCTCCTCCCTTTACTTATGAACCGTAATTCCATTAGTTAAATGTTAGTTACATTAATTAGGATACGACATTGCTCGTCATCATTTTCTGTGGATTAACTTGGGTTACATGAGCTGGTGATAGATAACATCTGTTACTTTTTGAGAAAGTGATATTGGATGGGCCTGAGCCTCCATCACAAGTTTGCTCGTTGTTCTGTTTGTTGAGGATGATGATTTAATGGATAAAGAATACAGTACTTGCAATGGAGGGTAAAACTTGCACATGGACTTACATAACACTAAAGCTTTCTCATTTTTCCCTTTTGTTGAAGATGATGTTAAATAGATTAAGAACCAAACATGTAAGATATATGAGGAAATTTAGCACTGGAAATTGCTTATGCTCAAGCACAGGTGATAATGCATTCTTGCATATGAACATTCACTGGTTCTAGCATGAGCACAAGTATGTGGGTGCTGATGCATCTGTGCTCAAGCATTTCTGCTACTATTGTCTTGGCTACTTTGATCTTCCTTTTTATCAGGCTTAACTTTGTTTCTAAGGCTAGTAACTTGATGTCTTCAGTTCCTGGATGCAGATCTGCATAGGTCCAATTTTACACCGAAAATCATGTGTGTTTGTGGTTAAAGGTTAGGGGTGGGAAAGTTATGATGGGCCTCTAAATATCTGTAAAGATGCATCCAGTTTGAGTGACATGCTAAGAGCCTTTTAATCGACTACCACTATGGCAAAATGAATCAGTCATGTGCCGCTTTAGATCATCCAAATTTAAGCTGAGTTAGGTCTAGTGAAACCGTGCTATAGATTGCAACCCTTCAAGCGATTCATTTGTTCTAGACTTAGGAAATGCTCATAATTCATCTCTTTGCAGTTTTTTTTTTCAGATGGAAATGGTGTTATTTCATTTAAATTTGCCATTTCGCTTTTCTGTACAATGACTGACATTGTCATGGTGGTAATTTCAGGTATACTTCAAAGATGCTTTTGGCTGCAATTGATGACCGCCATAAAGGAACATATGACTTTATATATTTGCCTATTGACTTTAAGGCAAGTGCATCTTTGTTTAGAAAAACGCCCTTTAATTTGTGAATGGGAGATGAGGGTCGGAAGAAGTGAACTTGCCATGTTAATGTACTCTGAAAACCATATAAATTAATTGTTTGGCTTTCATATTGTTGCAGAACAAATGCAATGTTGGGTATGCATTTATCAACATGACTGATCCCAACCAGATAATTCCATTCTATCAGGTTTGTTTTGTGAAATCTTTTTTCTCTTTCTCTTTTTAAAGCTTTACTAAAATGCCAACATACGTTATTATTTTAAAATTCATCAGAATCCTTGCTTGAAATTCTAAAAGTTGTTGTAAACCTCCCTTCAATTTTTTTTTTAAAGATCTCCCCTAAAGTTTCATAAAAGTTGTTCAAAAAACACTTTTTTAGGGGAGGTCCTTAATGTGAAGGCTAAAATGCTAAACGAAATTGCAACTCTTGTAGTCATTCAATGGAAAGAAGTGGGAGAAATTCAACAGCGAAAAGGTGGCATCCCTTGCATATGGTCGCATACAAGGAAAAGCTGCCCTCATTGCGCATTTCCAGAATTCAAGCTTGATGAACGAGGATAAGCGATGCCGACCTATACTCTTCAACACTAATGGCCCCAATGCTGGAGATCAGGTGCGAAATCACTGTGGGACAGAAAACTGAAAGTTCTTTTTACGGTGATGATAATAATAAAGAAAATCTCGTAATGATCTATTTTTTATTTATTTATTTTATTTTGTAGGTGCCATTTCCAATGGGTGTTAATGTTAGAACTCGACCTGGGAAGGCTCGTACCATTAACCATGAGGAGAACAATCACGGAAGCCCGCCAAATTTTGCAAATGGAGAGGATCCTTCTAACGGAGATAGCTTTTCAGGTTCTAAGTCAGACTAAACAAGTTTACTCACCCTTTTGCGCGCGCTAACCTTATAGGAATGAGCTTATTACAAACCGTGTTAACCCCAAATCTTGATGACTTATACTGGGGTGACCAAACAAAAAACCGAGAAAATTACCTCCTTCTTCTGCATTTAAGAAGCCTCCAAGATTTCAAGAATATTGCTTAGCCAAATCCTGAGTGATTTTCTGATTTTCTTTTTTCCATTACATATGATTTCTGAAAACGGTTAGTAACCGGACCATGGGTGGAGCTTCAAATTTTTGGCTGATCTTACATGTTATGTTGTAAAAAATATATATAACTGTACAGGATTGGCTGAGCAATGGCTGGGCAGTTTTCGCGACAGCGAGAGGGGGCTTTTCTGCTAAGCTAATACCTTTTTGGCATTTTCTTTTCCTGATTCTGTTTGTTTGTTTGTCTTTTTTGTTTAGATTATCGGGGCATGCCACGCCCCGTCTGTAATTGTTGAAAAGAAAAAGAATGTGAGTAGCGATTATGAAAAATTTTGAACCAAAGAACTAATGTTGTAAAGTACCACGTGTGGCTCTCACTCTGGTTTTGTACCTTATTTTTTCTGACAACACAGACTCGATACTTTTTACCTGTCTAGTTTTAGCTGAGCTATTTGCGATATCTAGTATAACGAGATTGGTTCAATATAACGGTTTCTGAACCGTTTGATCTCTCTCATCATCACATTGCCTGTCTAGTATATTGGCTCTAAAACTTAGAGAGGTGTGTAATATAATATCATCCCTCTGGTCTTGCTATGTTACCATTTGATCATCAACATTAGAGACTACATGATTGCAGCATTCAATTGCCTAAATACAATCTAATAGCTATCAGCTTCTATTGTTTAGCACAGGAACTTGACGCAAATATATAGAAATATTAATCAATCAAAATACTATCACAATTGCGGATTAATACACAACTCAGTAGCTGTTATTATCGTTCTCATTGTTTAGGGAAAAGCTCAAACCATACGCCATAGGCCAGGAGGTCGACAAGCGAAGTAATCAGTTTTCTAAATATTTTCTCTGTAATATGAAACTAAGCTATAACCAAACATCAAGAAAAGAAAAGAAATCAAATTTGGATCTAAGTATACATTGCAGAATCAACAGTTCTATTTTCAATCATTCAATTTCACATGAACAACAGGTGAGGACATGCTCAATCTGATGAAATTCTGAACAAAAAAAAAAGTTACAAAATGTGTTTTATGTCCCCACACACAGGTCAAAAGCATGTAAACAGTTTGGAACCCATAAGTTTACTGCACAAAATGATGAGCTTAGCCCTTTTTGTCCGGTCAGCGGTAAATTACCTTGTGCGTCCCTAGCCGGTAAACGGTCAACATTCTGCAACAAATATACATAAAAAAGGGGTAAAAACTCAATGAATTATTAAACCTCCTTAGTCCTCCAAGAAGAGTTAAGACATACATCCATCAATTATTATGTCCTATTGCTATTTCAAATATTGCCATGGCTGGGGTGTTACCAATCAGAATGGGGCACATCACAGCATAGAGGCTGCTTGCACATAAAAAAAGGACGGCGTTTTAATGATTGACGTGTTTTAGTTTTACAGTGGCACCTAGCACGGCAGCAGATGCCCTCCATACAGAAGTATGGTGTATCGTTATTAGTCTCTCACACCCATATAATGAAATTGTGGGTTTGAGTCATGCCTCCTTATCCCAAACCCCAAATTGTACTAGTTCAAAAGAACGAAATTTGTATAAAAAAGAATTATCAAGACAAGTCTATGGGCCATCCAAGCAGACAACTCATCTGGTATCCCCATGAAGAGGGGCCAGGATGGGATGCAAGTTGTCCTCAATAAGAGAGGTAAAGTTGCACCATTTATTGGTAATTCAAAAGAAAACAAAGCCAAAACCAACTTACCAGAACCAGAAATTGCATTTATTTTGGGTAGAGAATGTCATAGTGGCCTGGACGATACAACAAGGTAATATAAGGCCGGATGCTCTGAGTGCTACCACTTGTAGAATTTGGAAGATCGTTGGCAGTTGGAATGAAATCATGATGATTTATGCTGACACCACCAGTATCACATGAGCTACGATCAAGATATACAACACGGATTGGCACACCTAATGCATCTGAAAGAGCAGTAATGTGTACATGGTCGCTCTCTTCACCCATTGGTTCCACTGCCGACTTGCAAAACTATACCAAAAAGAGTGAGTGCATGAGTGTGAGAGAGAAAGCCGAAATTTGAAAACATGCAGCTCCAAGCCATCTAACATAAACCATAAAGTTTCACTTCTAACCAATTGAAGTTCCCATCTCTCTATAATGTTAAAACTTACAAAATGGAGGGGCATTTTAGTAATAGAAATAATTAATAGGACCTTAATTGTACAGCATTACAGAGAGTAGCAAAATACTTAACATGAAAGTCTAGAATAGATGCATAGAGAAAAATGATTGTAATTTCTCTCCCGAATCCAAGTTGAGTTTTATAACACAAGTATAACACATAATTAGTTTTTCTCATAAGTCATAACTCCTTGCCACAAGAATCTAATGAAGAATGAAATGATGGCAAATGCTACAAGTCAATGAAGTTAAAGAAATTATACAAACCTGTTCCACAGTTCCATTTGTTAATCCCATGACAAAGGGTTCAAAAAACTCTGAGCGTTTTCGTATTTCGCCAGAGGTAACAAATCTGAAAAACATTACAACTGACCAACCAATTTTGTCAGCAGATAAAAAATGGAAATATAGGATGCTATATTTCAAGTTTATATAATATCACTCACCATAATCAGATATTGACTGATCTCTACTCCTAATTATAAGTTCATCGTGACTGGGAAAGGAGAAAAATGGGAAAAATCATGTTAATTGAATGAGCAAATAGAAGCATTTTATTTTCTTTTCGGAAGACAACTCCAAATATTAGCACAGGTTACATTATGTCAGTTCAACAATTTATCAACAGACATGCCAAAATATAAAGATGAAACTGCAAAGTTCAAATTAAAGAGCAAACTTTTGTATGCAGAGCTGTCAACATAAGTGACGAGATGAAGTAATATGGTTACACACCTTATGGAAGATTCATTTCCTTGAAGAACACTGTCCAGCTGCTCAAGAAATAACTGCAAAATGTTCAGCAAAAATTAGTTGCTGAGACTTAACATTTTCATTTCCAAATTCAAAGATGAAGATTAACAATATTTTCCCAATTCATATCAAAATGATAGAAAACCTGTTAGTAACATAAAAGGGCTCAATCAACCATTAATCCCGACAACATAAAGAGTGTACATGAGAGGAAAACAGCCAAGAGAGGCCAAGTTACCACTTACCAACCAAACAAAGATTGACAACTAACAGCGTGGCAAATTTAACAACAAATTAGTTCAATTTGCTAATGTAGCAAAAATCTAAGATTTGTTCAGTTTAACCAAGAACCTAACACAATTTTTAAGTGGCATTACATTCAATAATTGGAAAAAAAGAACATATTGTTTGAAAAGCAAAAACCAACTAATAGATTTTACCGAAAAAAAATCCTCAAAAGTAAAGTCAGCATAACCCAAGCTCTGAAGTGTTTTTCTACATTCTTCAACTTTGGCTTTGATACGATCAACTTCGGCTTGGTCTTGGGAGTTCAAAATGTGCTCCTGTTTCGACAAACCCACACTTCATTAAAAAGCTAAAATTCCTCAGCATAAATTAAAATACCTCCAACACTAAAAATAACAAAATACACACACACATATGTATATAAATGATAAGAATCTGTAAGATGTAAAAGTTTAACACATACAAGATAGGAAAACATAAAACTCCGAAAGAAGCAGTTCCCATCTCCTCGTGTACGCCTGATTGAAGCATATTGCTCACCGAGTATCTTCAAAAGAAACAACAATTAGTTTCCAAGTAATAATAAACTTTACCAACAATGATCCACAAGACAGAGCCATAAAATGAAAAACCTTGATTTTCTCCAACAAGATAGGACTGCCCGATTGATACTCAGCTGCTAATGCAGAGATGGGCTCCTGCAATAAACATATCATCAAAGATAATCATATATCATTACAACTACCCAATCATCATCAACTCGAAACCAGCAAATAACCCGAAAGTCACACAAGCAAAATTACCCAATGTAGGTTCAAATACACCAATTGTGGAACCATTTCACTTCAGTAAAATAAATTTCAAGTCTTGCAACCACAATAAAACAACCCGAACACAAATCACACACAAAAAAAAATGATAAACAAAATGCATATCAAATCATCAAATTTCACTTATATATATATAACAATCAGAGAAAAAAATCCCAGATAAGTCCTACAATGTAGCAAAAAGAAAAAATCTTGCCTTGTCAGCAACGAAAGGGATCTTCTGGGCTTCATCAGCCGAAATATTGGATTTTTGCTGCATAATATCTTCATCGCCGAAACTCCCCCAATCTTCAAACTCACACGACGCCGCAGCACCACCAACCCCAACCCCACCACCACCACCATCGCCACCACCACACTCTTCCTGATTCTGCATCCTACTAACACAAACTAATATATAGATATATATCTAATAGTTTAATCATCACAAATTTTTAGCCATCAAACGAAAAATCATTAAAAAAAATAAAACAAAAAACCGATTTCGAACAAAAAAAATCATGAAACGAAGAAAATAAAACGAACCCAGAAGAGACAAGGTGTACCTGGATGTGGGTATTGAATAAATTTGGATGTTTGGATTACCTTTTTTTTAGAATATGATAGAATAAATTGTAATGAGAGTGAGCGAGTGGGCAGTGTTTGGTGTGATCTCTCATCTCAGTAAGGGGTTTTCTTTTTTCCTTTTTTTTTTAATGACTTTTTTTTAGTTTTATTTATTTTGTTGGAAGTTTTCCAAAAATACCCCTGACTTTTGACAATTTTTTATTTTTTTTTTCTAATTTTGAATTTAGACAAGACAAACTTTAAATACAATGTTTTGGAATTGTCTTTTACATTGTAACTTTTTTTTTCTCTCCCTTCCAATGATACTTTCATAACGCACGAGAGTATATTTTTCACACTTACGGGTAAATGTATGTAATGTTACATTATAACTTCCAAACGTACTCTCAAATTTACTAGGAAGTTATATATGCTCATATATTAAAATTAGAGTAAATAACACCTACAACCCTGAGGTTTGTTTTTCTACAAGTGGAAACTACCTTTGAGTTTATTGATAAAGATCTTCCATAGCGTTAGTCAAAGTTCATTAAATTTAACGGTGTATCATATTTGTCTGTAAAAAAGATCAAAACGCCCTCAAAATAATATATAAAATTATTAAAAATTTATTAAATAAAAAAATAGTTAAGATTTTCACCGTTCATCTCAAG
Source organism: Xanthoceras sorbifolium (assembly GCA_003430845.1). Lineage (NCBI taxonomy): Eukaryota > Viridiplantae > Streptophyta > Magnoliopsida > Sapindales > Sapindaceae > Xanthoceras > Xanthoceras sorbifolium. Next base: position 1,384,744 of record CM010614.1, read on the forward strand.
TATTTTTTTTATTTAATTAATTTTAATAATATTATATATTATTTTGGCTTCATTTTGATTTTTTTTTACATTCAAACCTGGTCAACAATTAAATTGAATGAAATTTGACTAACAGCAGGGGAGATTTTTCCTAATAAACTCAAAAATTGTTTCCACTTATAGAAGAGCAAACCTCAAGGGGTCTGAGTGTTATTTGTTCTTAAAGTTATTGTTTATCTTGTTTTTCTTTTTTGACATAAGTTATAGTTTATCTTGTAATTAAGAGTCCATAATACATTCAGCGCCTGTTTGTTACGAGGGACTAGACTGGATTGGACTATTTCCAGTTCAGTCCTATAGAGGGCATAACATTGAATTTCTCTAATTCTATGTACAAATTTTGTCCAACCCAATCGGACTATTGAGTCCCGCCTGGAAGCATGGGACAACTTTGTCCCATGCCTTTTTTTTTAAAAAAAAAAACTTTTTAAAAAAATTAAATTTATATAAATATTAAATATTTTATATATATTATTATTAATATATTTTAAAAATAATATTTTTAATATCAATAAAAAATAAAATTATTTATAATATTTAAATATTTATTTTATTTAGATAAAAAATATTAATTATTTTTAATTAATTATTAATTATTATTTTCTAATTTTTAATATTTAAGGGTAGGTTTTTTTTTTTTTAATTTTAATATAAGTGAAGGATAATTTGATCTAAAAAAAATTCATTATAAGTTATGACCAACTTTCCGCTTAAGCTAGAAGCTGATATTGGGTGGAATCAACTTTAACTTTTAGCCAAATTTTCCAATAAATTACTCTCATAAGATTACCAAACTATTTTTGGACCAAATTATTTAAAAAGTTAAAAGTATTTTTAACAATGTTACTCCACACTGACCCTTAATAAGTAACTTCTCAAGAGACATACAAGGCCACTTGCCTTACTGGTTGGAGACCTCAAAATCCGTCAAGCCACCAAGGTTCAAATCCTTATATGTACATATAAATATATTTTCCTACCATTGCCCATCAAAACACAATTGTGTGGGTAGACCTCTCCTCCGTGTTGGGAGTAGACCATTTCCGTTGTTGAGAATAATTGTAATAATTGTCCAGACCGTTGGTCCCGGTAGTTATCGTCTCCTGTTGCTGGTAGTAGTTGTCCGGACCGTACTTATATGATTTAAGCTCCAGTAGTGTTCTGACCCGTAAAAGTGTCAGATTTTTAAAAAAAAAAAAAAAAAACTTCTAAAGAGGAATAAAATACATGCCCATCCATCATAATCATCCATTTCAGCTGGTAACGTGCGCACACGTGGAGTTCATCTATGTGTTACTGAATTGAAGGAGCGTCATCGTAGCCGTCAATTTTCTCACCACTAGTCTGTATAAATTAAAAATATTCATCACTCCTCACTCAAAATTTCAAATCTATTTTGCAAACTTTCTCACTCGGTGCAGTCTCTGTTCGTGTAAATTCGAGGTATTTTTTTTTCTTCAAACGACGACGCTCGCTTTTATTTTTTACAAATTTTTGCTCGATTTATTTTTGAAATTACATTTTTAATTTTTAATCGTATTGATTTTAATTTTCTTGCAAGAAAACGAATTCGTTTTTTTTTTTTCTTTTCTGTGAATCCGTCGGGAAATGTCGCCGTTTTTAAGAGATGAGAGAGTTAAGGTTTTGGTACTTGAATGTGGAGCATTGTGATTGTGAGTGAGTGATAGGCTTTTTGAGCGTTTCGATGTTTTTAGAGTAAGAGAAGAGGAATGTATTGTGGAATCAACAAGCTTTCTTGAGTTGGTATAATTTAGTTTTTCATTAAAATATATATTTTTTTTAATGCAATGTACAATTTTTGTAGATATATTTGATTTAAACTGCATTTGATTGGAGTCATGAGCAGATTATTTATTTAGAGGTGTATATAATGTTTTCAACTTGAAGTGAACTAGTACTAAAGTGATACAAACAATGGATTTACGTCATTGATGGTATGATGGAAATAGGTTTAAACCCTTGAAAATTTTGGAAATTTTATATGTTGAGCACGTGATTGCGTTGTAAATTGGTGGTGAGACAATGTAGTAGTTAGAAAGTTGTGTGACGGATTTTGGCCCCTCGTAATTTTGGGTTTCATATGGCAAAGTTTTAGTGGTCAATGGTTTTATCTAAGGATGGGAACAGGGCAATAGAGTGTTGGGGAGATGAGGGTGAGAAGGGAGGTGGTGGCTGGCGTGAGGTGCACAACTGAGAAGAGTTGTTTGTATGTTTTGTTAGATTTTAAACTCTCAGCGAGCAAAGTATTTCCTTTGTTTTGCTAATTTAATTTTATGACTAATACTTTTTTTTAATATGTTTTACTAACTATCCATTTGTGGGTTGGGTTCTTGGGGCCATCCCACCCCAAATAGAGAGGGCACTTGAGGGGCCTTGGCTCATTGGATTGTTGGTCATCCCTAGTTTTCTGTCTTTATGTTTTTCATTAAATTTGTAAGTTGTTAGGTAGGAGAAACCTTTCAAAGTTTGCAGAAGGTGGTATTTGTGCCTGGAGTAGACTCCTATTAATCATCTTTGTACAACAATATTATGATTGAGCATAATAATTACTTAGTTCATCAAAAGTGGGTAGAATTTGTTGTATACTTGAATTAGTGGAGACTGGAGACAATGGTCAAAATTTATTTAAAGACTAGTAAAGTTATAGTTGAAAGGGGAATGAAAACTAATAAAGTGATACTTGCTAGCAAATCAAAAAATCGTTTCTCTTGTTATCAAGATTTATATATTAGCAAAATGGTTTATGTGAGAATTGATGTAAAAATAGTAGTGATGCCATTTGAGGGAGTGATAAGGTATCATCTGAAATGCCTATCTTGAAATTGTGATGTTGTTGCAATCCCAAGCCATCGCGAGTTTTTTTGTGAGTTTGCTCAACAACTTCCTAATCTCCTGTGGATAGTTGTTAAAGGCGTGCCTCGGCTTCAGGGGCCCTAAGGCGCGCGCCTAAATGCGCATGGGCGTTAGGCGCAGTTGAGGCCCGTTGTTCCATTTTTTTTTTTTCTGCGACCATTTTGTTTGTTTGCAGAGAGGGAGGTAAATTGAAAAAATCAGTTACTGAGACTAGTTATGTCATAGGCCTGCTTTTGAGATTAGTTATGTCAGAGAGGGCAGGTAAATTGAGAAAATCAATTATTGAGACTAGTTATGTCATAGGGAGACTAGTTATGTCATAGAGGGCTGGTAAATTGAAAAAAAATCAATCACTGAGACCTAGAAAACATGAATACTCCAAACCCACGCGTGTTCCACTTGTATCCGTATTGGACACGCGGATATGCGAGGATACGTGAGAATACACTTATCCAAATCAGGATACGCGTGTGCGTTGACTTCAGGGGCTGTTTGACTTTCGGATACGAGAAGGATACGGCCATGATAAGATTGGGATACGTTTGGGGTTCTTTTGTAATTTTTTTTTAAAAAAAAGGGTCACTTTGGAATTTTAAAAAATTTTGGGGTCGGAAATGAATTTTAAAGACTTCAAATACTTCAATCGATCTAGGTTTTTTTTTCATTCAAAATTATTTTTCCAGCCGCTTACTTGTTCCGAAAAGAAAATGAGAGAAAAGAAGAAGAGGAATTAAGAATATGTTTTACGAGATTTTGTTTTTTGTTGAAATGATGTTTTATGAATTGACTGGTTTAATTATTAATGAGGTTATTTATGTTTTAAATATAAATATATATTATTTTAAGTGCTATATCCTGTCGTATCTGTATCCTAGTTTTTAGAGATTTGCCGTATCCTCGTATCGTGTCATATTGTATCCCTGTATCCGTATCCATGCAACCTAGACTGAGACTACTTTTGTGATTCTCCGCTTCTTAGGTATGTCATAGGTCCCACATGACTGAGATTACAAGTCTAACAAAGTCATTTGAAAAAATCAGTTATTTGTCAAATATTATCGGTAGTTACCACTACTACCATTGCATACAATAGTAACATGCATGGTCTCCTTTCTTATTTTCTCCAAGAATTTGCTGTTTTTTTTTTATGAGATTTGTATGTTTGTTGTCCATTGACATCATCAAAAGAGAACCGGTACATCTGGTTAGAGTGGAACTAGTTTAATAAAAGCTATGGCCATATAAATGCTATGAGGCATCTTTATTAGAAAGCCTCGCGTCGATCAGGCGCATGCCTCACCTTGCGCCTTAAACAACTATGCTCTTGTCGTAGTGATGTTTTCTCATCAAACAAACTCAACGTGTAGAGAGATGTCACAAATTGGCTTTTACTATACTCGCGTGGCACTAGAATATATTTAGGCCATCATTGCTACCCAATCTTCATTAGCCAAAACTAAATTAATTTTAAATTATTGTAAGTTGTAATAAATTTTATGTAATATACTTAATTTTTTTTTATTCCAGTAAATATAAATCAAATCCCACCCTACTTGGTTTGAACGGGACTTGAACTCAAGATCTCTTATATAACTATAAGAGACCTTACTGGCTAAGCTGCTAATTAGTACCTACAACTTTATATAATACATTTGAATAAACTTCAATTTCTTTAGATAGTTTCCTTACCTAAAGCTAAATTGAACCTTCCTGACATTCCTTCCGTTATGATTTATGATCTATAATTATAGCGGATTTTTGACATGTTTAGGGGATGTTTAAGGGATTTTTGACATAAAAACTTTCTTAAACTTATGAAGCTTGTTAGTAAACTCTTTCAGAACTTGTTAGAAGCCTTCTATACAAGGAGGTTATCGATAAATAATGTCTCAAAGGTTCATCTATATTTAGTCCATATTGTACTGAGAGACAGAAAATGATTGCTCACTTTTTTTTTTAGGTTAAGTATTCATAGTAAATTTAAAAACAATGACATATTTGAATTGCAACTGCTAGGCCATGGCAAAGAAAAAGGGAAAGAAGTTGAAAGAACAGGGATCAATAACAAATAGCCAACAAAAGAAGATAAGAAAAAAATCTATGAAGAATAAGAAGAAAAGGTCAAAGATTGATGCACCTTCTGTATCTGTTAAGGACCCCCCATCCACGACAATGCTTGTTCCAGTCGTCACTCCAATTGTTGTTGCAACAACCTCTACTGTTGCTTATGAAAATAATGCTAAACTAGGAAAAAGAAAAGAGGATGAAATTATAGATCAAACTCCTGGGTTTATTTTCATGTGCAATGGTATAACAAAACCTGAATGTTATCGAAATCGTGTTTTTGGGCTACCAAAGGGACAAGTGGAACTTGTAGAGAAAATCAACCCAGGTGCAAAACTATTTTTATTTGACTTTGACTTGAAGCTTCTCTATGGTGTGTATGAGGCAACATCAAAAGGAGAGTTGGGTTTGGAACCAGCTGCCTTCAATGGGAAATTTCCTGCACAGGTACCTAACTTTCTCATTAGCAATGTTTGGATACCATGCTTGTTGAAATGGTGGAATATCGAATTTGATATAACGCTTGTAGTATTGGTATATTGAGCTTTCAATTTTTTTTTTTTCACTTTAGAATCTTGCTAGCTTTGACTTTTCCTTTTGGATGAATAATTTCTAAGATTTTGTTTATTAAACTAGAGTAAGGTCAAGTTTTACTTGTGATTGGCCACTTTAGCACGTGGACCAAGGCCAAATACATATTTAGATGCAGAACAAATTCAAAGAACAAATACAAGTACGATCATGTCGGGATTCATATCTAGGATTTCTTGTTAAAACTAACTCTAATACCATGTTGAAGTTATTTTTAGATCTAAAAGTTTAAGCTTAAATGTTATGATCTAAATAATTGTATTAAAATTTAACATACTCAAACATCCACGTGATTAAGATGGGCTTGTCTATTTTCTCAATGTAGTTTTGATGCCGAAATGACTAATAAGCATGTGAAGCTTTTAAACCTTTCTATTGTGAAGAGGAAACTTGTTGAACTAGTAATAAGTGGGAGGGAGATTCCGACCATTCATTTGTTATAGGTTGAGATTAGGTGTTCCAATTTTACAATTTAAGTGGAACGCGAAGATATACAAGGTCAGAGAGGGTAACTTAGGTCCATATATGTTTTAGCCAAACCTTTAGGGATGTTTAAAATCAACTCTGTTGGTTGAGGCTAGATCAAATTTAAAAGGAAAGGATCCAACAAGTGATATTGTTGATAATAAAGTCATTAAACATAAACAATGAAAAATAAATCCTTGAAATAACAAAATAAGGGCATACAAGCCCGAGTTTTACTTATTATGATTTTTCTTGTCAATAAAATTTATGAATACCATATAATTGGGGAAAATGAGATACGGAAAAGCCCTTATTGGCCTTATATATATATATATATATTTGATACCTAAATTTCCATTTTAAATGGGTTTTATGGGGACTACTGGTCCATAGAATCCTATAACCTTGGTAGTCAAGAAACTCGTGAGGTATCATATATCTAAGTAAGGCAGCATCAAAGAGATTTGAACCCATGACCTCTTAGTAAGTTGCAAAGATTTATTACCATTAACCCATCGTTTGGGGTTTCATTTTATACCAACATTATGTACACTGTGTAATTGTAGCATATGTTTTTGTGGTTGTTGTAACTCACTCATCCAGACTTTGAAGCTATACTTTTCCGTTTCAAGGATATGCTGTCTGCCTAAGTTTCAAGTAAACCTAACCTTTTAGCTCACTTCTTTTGCACTTGGTTCTGATTTGATTAGGTGAGGTTTAAGATTTTTAAGGAGTGCTTGCCCCTTACTGATAAGGCTTTCAAACACGCTATTAAAGATAACTATCAGGGTCCCAAGTTCAGACAAGATTTGACTGGAAAACAGGTGAGGTTCCAATTTACAGTTTACAGTATATTTCTCTTCACCGAATATTTTTTCAAAATTATAGTTCTCATTTTTCATCTGATTGAAATAGTTTCATCTTGGAATTTGCTTCTTGTTTCTAATGTAGGTGAAGACTTTGATTTCTTTGTTCCGCCCCATTATTGCACCTACTTCTGTGATTGCTGCTCCCACTTTGACCAACGTGGTTACACGGCACACATATCCAGTTCCAGTTAGGGAGGAGAGGTTTCAGCTGCCATCAAGGCCACCTCCTGCGTATGGCTCTTCTGGGGTGCGTTATGGTATTGCCGTGCCACCCAGTGTTTCTCAATCTGAGCAGGTGGTTGCACGCTTGCCGTATGACCAACAACAATCAGAAACATATACGGGACATGGGCAACCTCCTTTAGAGCCTCGACATATCGTTCAGCAGGCTGCTCGTCTAATTGAGTTGTATTATTCAATGGAAGCTCATCAACCTTACTTGCCTGAGAAACCTTTCTTGTCTGCTCAGGATCCACATGCAAGGTACCTTTTCTGTAATTTTTCACCTGTTTTACATCAGTGCATCTTTTTCTGATATTTTATCTTTCAAGCAGTTGTATTTTCCGTGTAGAACATTAATTTTAATGAGAGCTTTTAAGACATTAGTAATTCCACGTATGATAAAATTGTTAAACCATTAATTGCCAACTCAAAATTACTATTAGTCAACCATTGTGCTTGTAACGTTTCTTATCCACATAACCTATACTGTCTGCAGTGACCAACTGCCGTCATAATTGTTGCTGCTACCATCAACCCCTTTCACTAGTAGTTAAGCATTTTGTTGTCTGTATTTCTTTCTTAGTTGTGTACCTAGCATGCCTTGGACTTTTACCTAACCGCATATGGTGAAAAAGGTTTTACCATTCATTATTCACTGATTTATGTAGTTTTAACACATTATTATTGTTCATAGGGATTAAGTGACTAGGACAACAACTTTTGGAGGGCACAAAAATGTAATGAGCTCTGATCTGGCACACATGGGCTATGTTGGGAATTGCTTCTTGCGTGTCAAATGATCTTGTTTGAATGTGTTGATGCGAATGCTCTCTTTCGGTTATTTTTACCAACATTTGCATGTTTATGGATAATATTTGAGGCCACAGTTTTGCTTAATTCATTTTGACATTCAATAGTGAGAATGAGGTGATATTTGATGGGTTTAAGTGCATATCGTGTAACTTGAGAATCTTTCATGCAAATGAATTGATGGGTTTGTCCAAAAACTGATCCGAAATGATGTGGTAAGTGTGTTGTGACTACCGCATCATTCATTACACCATCTCATTATGTGCATTGCAGTTACAATTCACCTGCCATATATTTGAGATGAGTTTTGAACAGAATATTTGCGTTAGTAGCGTTGCTCACTTATGATTTAAGAAGTTGCTCATACTCCATTGGCGCCTATATCCTTTTAATTTACCCTTTCTTTGGTAATATCGTGGTTGGGTTGGCAAGTTGAGTTTTCTGCTTTTAATGTTATGCCATGTACATATACTGAGCTTTCCGTTCTTACAGGTACGCTCCTGCTTGGGAGGTAGTTAAAACAGATCGAGTCACTGGATATGTAAGTGAGCATCATACATCAGAACTGGCAAGAAATAGAGAAGCTGTTCTGCATTCTGGAAACATGGTAGATTACTATGGTCGAAACCCACCAGCAGCTTCTGCCTCACATGTTTTGTTACAAACACATGAACAAAGAAACTTGTTATCGTCATACCAACCCCATTATCCCGTGACAACCAGCCAGCACCTACACCAGCCATTTGTTGCTCAGCATTCTGATAATGCTGTTAATTATTATGCTCAAAACCTTCCTCCAGCTTCTGCCTCACATTTTTTGCTACAAACACATGCACAAAGAGACTTGTTATCATCTTACCAACCCCATTACGCTGTAACGACCAACAATGATCTTCGCCCGGTATATGCTGACCCTCTTCAAAGGCTTGTATATGGAAGCTCTAGCTCGGCCGAGGCAAGTTTGCCAGTCTCTTCCCATTATCCCATTGCTGGAGCAGCTACAACTTATCCACCTTATCACTGAGTGGAATTGGGCAGTGAACATTTGAACGGTCTATGGATTCCCCTACTGCTTGTAGTGGTGAAAAATTAGTTTTTCTCTCTCTTATCTTTTTTTGCCTCTTTGTACTCACACCTACACACACTCGAAAACAGGATCAGATTCCGCCTACATTTAGGCATATCATTTTGTATCATGAAACATGACTAGAAATATTTACGATCTTTAGCTTTTTGGCTGTAGCTAAGTGAAAGTAATCTGCCTCACTAAGTTCTACTCTCTTTGCAGAATGCTGAAACTGTGGAGGCTTGTCCTTGTGGCGAGGTTCGGAATTTTTGCATCCTGTGGTCTTGTATAGGTATTTCATTACCTTATTTTACATCATAAACGCCTTGGATGATTGTTCCTACCTGCCTTCTTAGTAATGAGGAAATCTAGCATCATATGTAGTTCATAATTTTCCCATCCCCTTACATACCTTTGAAGCATGATGTTTATATTTCGTTTACTTTTTCAACGATAATACAACAACGTAAACGAAACTCACTAAATCCGGAAATGAGTAGGATTCGATCTAAAGACCGTGTTACGTATAAAATTATAAGAGATTTCACTAAAAAGAATTGAGTTTTAAATCTCACTTAATAAACCTATTTGTGTTTTCCTTTTAGGGATTTATTTAATTTTTATCATTTGGTTTTGCAGTCTATAAATTGTAAAGTGAGATGGATTTCCAATAAAAGTCATAATTTAACAAGGTTTTTGTCACATTTGGAAATCATGTATTTTCAATATATAATACAATAGGGTCATATATTTAAATAAGTCAGCAAAATTAAGTCTTATTTTATTGCATTTGCTAACTAATTAAGATTTGAGAAATCTAAATTTTGCATATATATATATATATATATATATATATATATATATATATATGAGCTAATTGTATCGACCTCTCCTGAGGTTTTGTCAACTACAAACGAAGTCAATTTTATCATTTATTGACCAATACCTCTCTTGTCCTGAGTAAAATTTAATCAAATATAATAGTTAATTTGAGGAGGTTTTTATTAAAAAAAATTCAAAAGTTGACTAACGGAAGGGGAAATTTTTGTCAATAAATTTAAAAGTTAATTCCGCTTGTAATTGAGCAAATCTCAGACATTATATATATATATATATATATATATATATATATATATATATATATATATTAGGGAGTTTCATATGACTACCCCTTTACCATTATGCAATCAGCACCATTTAATAATAGCCCTTGGATCAATCCAAAGGTTGTTATTAAATGGTGCTTATTAATATATTAATTATTAAAAAAATAATAAAAAAAAATAAGTATCATTTAATAATTAATAATTAATATATTAATAAGTATCATTTAATAACAACTCTTGAATTGATCCAAGGACTATTATTAAATAATGTTATTGTATTATGGTAAGGGGTGTTCATATGAAACTCTATTTATATATATATATATATATAAAGGATCGAGGAGGTAAGCACTCACGTAAGTTGTTTAGCTTTTGACATCATCATATCATGATTTATTCTTCACTCTTGTTAGTTGGTAGGTACCCTAACATGACCTCTTTTATTCTTATAACAAATAATTTATTAAAATATATATTAATATGAAATTTTGACTTAAATTATTTGACTTCAACATCTATTCATCATGATGAGATAGACATTGAAGTCATGTAACAAAATATAATTTATTACTATTTGAGTTGTATTTAAATATAACAATAAAGAAGGAATGGAGATTATAGGTTAACAAGAAGCACTTCAAGTCTCTTATACTTATAAGAATAATGTTAAACAATCTAAATATTTGTACAAATAATATGACTCCAAATAATATGACTAGCTGATTTATAATTATTATATTATTAATTTATCACATCATTATAAAAAAAAGGAGGAATTTTTTTTTTTTTTTTTGTGATTATTATTGATGGTTTGTGGCAACTAAAAACCCCCCATTTTTTTTTGTTGATTGACAAAACTAAAAGGACCAGGATTCTCTCCTCACTTAAACTGTACTCACCTTCTTTTAATTTCATGACAGATAAGCATTATAATAAATAAGTGGTTAGGATATATTTATTTTTCACTATTAATTTATTAACATTCAATCACATACTTTAAAAAAGATGAAGAATAAAGGGTAGGTGAATAAAGGATCCAAATTCAAACTAAAAACCCTTTCGATTTTGTTAAAAGTCTTGTATTTGTTTTAGATAAAATTCAAATAAAAGGAATTTTTAAAAAATATATATAATGATAATTAAATAATTTGATTGGTGAGGTCAACTTCTTTGTTGTCTGTTCAACACTTGGAAAGCAATCAAATTCATGCCCACAGTCTTTGTTTTCTCTAAAATAAAATAATAATAATAATAATAATTCTTTTATTATGGATAATTCATTGAATGTAACTTTGTCTTTATTATTTTACAATTAATTCTCTAAGTTGAGTACAAAATTTAATATCTTTTCCATTAAAAAAAAAAAAAAGAAGCTTATTGATTACTTGACATGTGTATGCCAAATATGATTTTTTAAATTATTTTTATAATTAAAAATTAATAAAGAAAACTTGACCATTCAATATGAGAATACTAGTGGGTCGGCACAACTTCTTCCATAATCATTTAGAGCATGGAGAGCACCTTTATCTAGTACGAGAGAAAAATACTTAATAAATAATTAAAAATAATAGAAGAAATTTATAGTTTTTGAATGTTATGTTTTAATTACTTTTCTCTAAATCTCTATATATGTCCCTCAATTTCTTTTTATTTTCATATATTTTTTTTAAAATTTATAACATAATGATTGTTATATTGACCAAGTATAGTGAATAATTCGAAAAGTTGAGGTAGAGACAAATCTTCTTGGCACAAATATATGTAGGCCCTATTTGACAGTGTTTTTACTTTGGAGTTTTGCCTTCTTAGAAGCTCTTTCTGTAAAAGCAATATATTTTGGTTTTGGCTGGAAGAGCTTTTAAAGCTTAAAAGCGCTTCCATGGAAACATTTAAATGAGTCCAAAAATGGTTTTTGAACCCCAAAAAGCTAATAAACCACTTTTATAAGTCATCCCAAACAGGCCTATAGACATGAGTATATGAATTTGTCCTTTGATCATAATATGATCGTTATTGAAATTCTGATTGTGAAAATATTCAATTTCAAAATCTCTTAAATTATTATAAGAGATCTTACCAGTTAAGTTGTTTGTTAAGTAAAATGCGTTTAAGACCAGCTTATACTTCAAGTCCATCCGCCACCAAAATAAATGCACTTAACTATCAACTAATTTATATTGAAGGATTAGGATCCTCTCCTAACCTAAGTTTTGCCTAAATTTTTACAGATTTAAAGACATGTGAATTTAATAGTTAGGATTTAATGTTCTATTCTCTTTCTTTTGAAAAAGTTTTTATACATCTGATGACATGTGGCACATAACTAATTTAATGGTTAGGATTTTGTTTAAAAGCTTAGGAAAAACTTAGGTTAGGAGAGGATCTTGATCCTATATTAAAATCATCCGAATCTATTATATGCATATTAGGTTTAGAATGGATGCATGTGTTTAGGCTATACCAAGAGAGTAGAAAAGGATTTCGTTGCCCACCCTCTCATGTATACAAATTAGGTTCATTTATTGATTTGAACTTTTACCAATATTTTATAAAAATCTTGTAACATATATTATATCATCCTCATTACTACTAATCGCTTGTTAAAATTTACTTAATTTTTCAGTTCCCTATTGGTAACAATCAATTACAAATGCTAAAAATATGTTTAATAAAAATTCATATCAATAGAAGATCCAAATTTTGTAGACGACTTCAAAGGCATGCATGTGGAAGCATGAAGGCTTCTTTTGTCTTTAAAGCCAACACCTTCGTAACAAGCCCACATGAATTTGTAGGACACATAAATGCATCTCAACATGCTTCTTCTGTTTGTATTTTTTTTTTTTTTTTTTAACAAACACCTCTTTCAATGGCACATGCATATGCAGACATGTTCATGCATCTATACATAAATATATAAGAAAATCTGTCTATATGTCTATATACACGAGATTGGTTTAGATATATATATACTATGAGTAACTTTCTGGTGTAAGATTTCGTACGTTTTTTGATTTCTCATGCGAGATTCTCGATCTATATGAGTATAAATTGAGAACGATGAAAGATGATGTGTAAATAGATATATACAGGAAGAGAAGCATAGTATTTTATAGTAAACCACGTCAAATGAAAAAAAAAAAAAATTTGAAAGATCTGAAAACAAATGTTTTTGACGTGGACAGTTGAATAAATTTGCATGTTAATTTGAAACTTTTGTTAGGTTTCTACAGGAACCAAACAATCTTCTGCAGCTGACTGCAGACTAGTCGAATATTTTTCAATCTGATCCGGAAAATTTCTACGAACACGTTGTTGGGAGAGTAAATGGTAGTTTACCTACAAACGACAATGATACTTGGATAATCAAGTCAGTGAGTAAGTGAAAAATTTGAATTTCTTTAAAATAAAATAAAAAAGATCGCCGGGCATTGTATCACTAGTAATAGACTAGCTAATAGCTAGCACATCTACTATTAATAAAAGGGGTTCGAGTCCTACCTTTATCTATTAAATCATAAAATATTAAAACACACTTCTCTTATAGTGGGAGTTGTCATTCTGTGCTTGATCTCGATAAGTCCGGTAGACCTTGCCCCGAATTGGAATTTTAAAAAAAAATAGTAATAGGCTAGCTAGTTTTTAATATACATAATAATGCCTATATAAATTGATTAGAATATTTGGTTTAGTCAAGAGAGTAAATAAAGATCTAAATCTAATTCGTTAGCAAGATCCTAGCCACATGTTAATGAGGCATGAAAGAGGAACGATATGGTTAGTTTTTTCCATTCTAAAAAAAAAATTAACACCAAACATGTTTGAAGTATGCTAGAATTTACTGATATTAAAAATATGCAGTTCGAATATTTACTTTTACAATTTAGAAATATCTACATATATAGTTTTAATATCTACTCTTATAATCGAAAGATTTAAATCTAATTTGTTGCAAAGTCCTAGCCACATATTAATGAGACTTGAAAGAGGAACGATATGGTTAGTTTTTTCCATTCTAAAAAAATGAAAGAAAAAAAAAAAGAAATTTGACACCAAACATGTTTGAAGTATACTAGAATTTATTGATATTAAGAATACGTTGTTCGAATATTTACTATTATAATTTAAAAATTTTACATGTATAGTTTTAATATCTACTCCTATAACACTAGGTAGAGAACACTATATAAATACTTGTAAAATATATATAATAGAACTCGAACCCGCACTACAAACGTGGAAGAAGTAAACACCATTTGAGATTAGGAGAGATTGTAGCCACTAATTGGTGTGGTAATTAATCAATGATAATGTTTGATAGAGATGTAATTACATGTGGGTGGGTTTGTCTGTTGTTGGCATATGCATGTGCATAAAATCGTCTCACTGAACAAATCCATAGGTGCTGACTAGAGAGATCTCTATTAAAATTTGGACTTGATTTGTCCTTTTATGTGTATGTGATCTTCACACATTCTCATGCTTCAAAAGATTAATAATTTGTGGTCCATACCCAAATTGGCATTAATTACCAAAGATTATTACAACAAAACATGCTCCTAGTAATTCCCTACCATGCTTTTTTTACTATTTTTTTTACCTATAAAGAAAGGAGAATATAATTCGAACTCATAACTTTAATAATGTAGATGTGATGAAATTTACGGGTTAAGGGGTTATTGTTAAATGATCTAAAGCTGAAAAGAAATTTTTAAATTCTTACAGAAATGAAATTCTAATTTAAAGAGAATTATGAAATAAAGTTATATATTAACCACAGTATAATAAAATTATTAGGCCGATCTCGTCTCGTAAAAAATATCTTTAACTCTTAATAGTACAGTTTTATATAATACAAGACCGCTAAACACATAAATTCTTAATTGAATTGATTGCGTACTTTTATCTTTCTTTTTGTGAGGAGAATTCAAAATCCATCTTATTTGTTAAAAATGTAAGTGTGAGATATTTCTCTTGTTTTGTGGGAAGAACTATCCGAGCCCTTCGATAAATAACTGAATCGTCAAAAGATTTTGATTAATTTTTAACTGAAGATTGTTGTATAGTTTTTTATCTCGACAGATACGATAAAACCCCTCAACCATTAAGAGAATTTGATTCATTTTTGACTTAATGTTTTAACATAATGATATTTTAAGAAAATGCATTATCGAGACCTTAAATTTAGGATACAAACAATTAATTATGTTAGGTGGTGGAAAGAGTGTGTTTTTGTCTTCAAACATGACTTTTAATAACAAATATATATATATATATACTTCAATTGGTAGCTAGTTACAAAACAAAATAGGGAAAATGTCAAAATCTTCTCTATATTTTCGCAAAATTACAATTTTTTTTTTTACATAAATAACAAGAACTGGAAAAGTCCAAAACCATCCCTATATTTTTGTGAAATACGAGTGTTTTGGCCATACGCAACAAAATTTTGGAAATTCTAAAATATCCCTATATTTTTGTAAAAGACCAGTTTTCTACATATTGATAATAAATTAATAATTATAGTAACATGATTTTGTTTATTTGGTGAATGATTATTTGTTAATTTTAGTTAATTATCCTCTAATATTATTTGACTAATTAAGTGATCGACGAGGGAGGGATTGAGAGTAATTTTGTTCTAAAGACAAAAGGTTAAGCTCTTGCCACATGTCCGAAAGTGAGATGGGATGCATCAGAACCACATCCACTAGTGAGTAAACCAAACATGATCTCCAATATTAACTTTCCAACAAATCAAATGGTTTTAAAACTCCAACATTTTGCCCATAAAACCCATCCACCGAACCCTATTTTCCTCTTCTATCTCCATATCCAAGACACAACCGAGATTCTTGGTTTTCCATGTCTTGAATCTCTAGAAAAAAAACCCAACAAAATCTGCCCAAAAATACCTCTCATATACATATATTCTAGGGTGGCAGCATATATATATATATATATATATATATGTTTATAGGATCATAGTTGTATTGTACAAAAATTAAATCATTACATTTCAACAGAGGTTGGAAAAAAAAGAAAAGTGGATCGAAGACATGGAAAGCGGCCACTTCCATCGGAAACATCGGAGGAGAAAGAGAAAGAACCATCAGATCAATATGCATCTTCTTGGTCTGAAACAGACATGTCTGCCATGGTTTCTGCTCTCTCACAAGTGATTGGAACAACCACCACCAGCACCACCGACGATCAACAAACCGTGGTGCAATCGTCATCTGGGTCAGATTTGTCTGCTGCTGTCAAAGAAGAACAGCCAAGTCAAGATCAAGGTACTAATTACTTACATTCTTTCTTCATATATAAAAAATTACTAGCTAGCTAGCTTGATTAGTTGAAAGTGATCACTGTGTTTTGTGACAAATACTCTTGTGAGTGTGACAATGGTTCTCAGCTGCTGCTGTTACACTCGTTTTAACACTACTGTATATATATATATAACTTCTCTTATCTGACCATATATACCCTTTTGATAAATCAAACTTTTTCTCTTTTTGGTTGAAAGATTATAGTTTTGTAACGTTAATGAAGTTTATTGACATTATTGGTTGTATAGTTTGATAAATACAAATGCATATAAGCATATTGTACTGTTAGTCAGTAAATCTCCAATTGTCAACATAAGCATACAGTTTTCAACATATGTGTATATATATATACACACACACACATAGTTACATGGTCTCCAATTGTCAAAAGTTTTGTAGACTTTGGTTATTAATGGGGTTTGATTGTTTTCAGCTATATAATCTTTTTTCCAACTACTAGTTGTTGTCATGTTCTATCTTATCTCTCCATCTCTCTCTCTCTCTATATATATATATATGTAAAGGTTGCTTTCATTTTTCTAATAGTACAACTCATACTTATCTGCTAAGATGCACAATGTAAAATATGAGTCAAAGTGTGTTTGCTTGCCCAAGTTCAATGTATTCTTCAAACTTTGCGTAAACAACTCTCTCTCTCTCTCTCTCTCTCTGTTTAAAGTTGTTCAAAATGTCGTACCATGTCTAGGCACCACCATACATATTCTTCCATGTTTCCCATTTCCATTTTTGTTTACATTTTTTTTTCTCACTCATCAAACACTAAGTAGTCGATTTCTCTCATTATGTTGTCTTGAATTGGTTGATGTCAAATCTCTCTTCCTCTTCCATTGACCAAATATTAGGTATAGCTTTAATTTGCTAGTTCATCATAGAGTTTCTATACACAACCCATTTGGTTCTTTCTTTGACCTTGGACTTTGTCTACAGTAAAGTTTCTTTTGGCTTAATTTTAGATACAAAAAATTTCCAAATCATGAAAAGGACAACCATGTTTGGTTGTGTGTTCACCAAGAACTTGACCTCAAGGTTTTCTTGTCTTCTACAACTCTAATTAAAACCTCTATCTAGCTAGTTAGGTTAATTTGCACTTCTGCTTTTCCCTCTAGAACAAGACTTTCTTGATCATATTTATTGTATAAAATCACATTCACGTTTTTATTGAGTTTGATAATCTTATCATTTACGGATACTAATTAGCTTAACGGGTAAGACTTTTTATTATACATAAATCTTGAATTCTAGTTCTGGTCACGTAACGGATTAGTGGGATTTAGTTTACATTTTATGTAATTATAAATAATTAAAAAAAAAAACTAAACATAGTTTGAGGGTTACATTACTTTTAGGATGTAATTGTAGCCGAAAGTTGATTAGATGGGACTTAAAATCATTGTGATATTAATGTAATGCAATATCATACATATATTATTAGTTTAGGACATTAATTTGTGCCACTAGTGCCCCCACTAAGTACTAAAAGTTTTTTCTTAGTACTCATCGTAGTTGCATGGCAAACCATATGGAAACATGCTAGACATATATAGGTGATGCATGCACCTACAAGTAATACTATTATCTACTTATATATTATAGGGCGCCATTAAGATTACCCATTTGTAAAATTCGTTTTAGGAGTAGTCGATATGTATTTTAAGAGTACATGTTAATATAGATAAGATAGAATCTCGTATATAATATACTTTAATATTTAAGATGAGAGTTTAAAAGAGAACAAAAAATCGATTAAATCTAAGTTAATCAAAAGAATTTAGAGCACATATTTATAGGATTTTTTATTCTTATGGTTATTTTATTACCATGATTTAATGTCATTTATATACATATGCAATGCCTATATATCCTCATGTGTTTTCACCCTTGAATGCATGTATTGTATTTGATCATTTGTGAAGAAATTCCGAGGAGGAGACATTATAGGGGAGTTAGGCAAAGACCATGGGGAAAATGGGCAGCCGAAATACGTGACCCTAAGAAGGCGGCGCGTGTCTGGCTCGGCACATTTGAGACGGCGGAGGATGCTGCCGTGGCATATGATAAGGCGGCTCTAAAATTCAAAGGCACCAAGGCCAAGCTTAATTTTCCTGAAAGAGTTCAAGGAACCACTGAATTTGTTTATCTAATGGGTGGTGGGAATTCATCAAGCTCCGCTGTCCACGGCCATAATACAAGGCCACGGCCACCGCCGCCACCGTCAGTGGCTCCTCCTCCTCCTTCTCCTCCATCGCTACCGCCACATGATGCTTACCAGGACTGGCTTCAATATGCAAAATTACTTTCTACTACTGATGATGATAGTTTCAATTATTACACTTCAAATTGGTTCAATCAAGACCCTAATTTTGCTTCATCTACAAACACATGGCAGCAGCAGCATCACCAACAACAACAACAACAACAACAAGAGTTGATGAGATTTTCACCAAATTTGGATAGCTCAGAATCGAGTTCTCATTTTCCGGATTATGGGAAGGATTTTGATACTAGTAACCCTGACGGGTAGTATAAATTCAGAAAATTTAGATCTTCTGCTGGTATGAGATAATTGATATGTAGTAGACGGCTGTAATTAGCAGAAAATCTACGTTTTCGGGTTCGTTTCGTTATTGAGAAATCATGCATGGAAGGAGGAAAACATCAAAAAACAACAGAAGCTTCCCAAGTACTCTTTTTTTGTGACAATTGGAAAGCTTGTTATCAATCTAATTCTGCACTTTTGGTACTTAATTAGGGTTGATATATGTATCTCAAATAGTTACTTCTCATCTATTGATCTCTCGTTTTATATCTGAGTTTTGAAGGATATCGTGACATTTAATCATATCATTAAGATTCATCTTTTTATTTCAAGTAAAGTTTTAGATCAATAGTCTTCCAAATTGTATAATGAAAGGAGTAAACTCCAAAAATTGTACTTGATTTAAGGTTTCTATTGTATTTCATGGACTGCATTTTCTTGTTTAATTTCCTAGGAAGAAATTATTATGTATGTTATGGAAGTCAACTAGTGCATTACTTTACACACAAGGCAATTGCGGTTTGGAGGCTTCAAAACCTCCAAGCAACTAAGGTTCAAACCTTGTTGTGTAATAATTATTTTCCACCATTATCTATAACACCGCAATTGTGTGAGTAGACCTCTCTCTCGTGTAGGAGTAGATCCCTCCCATTACTAGAAGTAGTTGTCCGGGCCGTACTTGTATGATTTAATCTCGGTTGGTTCCGGTAGTCCTCTAACCTTTTAGGTGTCAGCTTTAAAAAAAATAAAATAACAACTAGTGCATTACTTTTGCTTCAATTAATTATAGGAAGATTCGCAAAATAACATTCTAGTTTCAAATTTAAATGAAAACCCCTCTTTTCTTGGATTTTAAAATTATAAGCTTATATATATATATAAGCTTATATATATATATATATATATATATATATATATATATATATATATATATATATATATACACACACACAACAAGAGACTTCCACTAACATTCAAAATCAAAGAGTTATTTAAAAAAAAAAAAAAATCAAACCTTAGGGTTTGTTTTACAAATCTCCCTTAATTCTATATGTTAGAGAAAATTCACCAATGGCCTCTTTCTATTTTTTTTCACTCTCAACTTCTTGCTTATAATTGTATTTTGTATTATAAGTAGAAAATGTCGATCTTATTCAACTAAACGAGAGACTATTTTGTCACTTAATGAATATATGGTAAACACACACGAGTACGGTGGTTTGACCTAAATTTTATGAGATTCTTTTATTATTATTATTATTATTATTATTGTTTAATCCACTAATTTCAAAAGATATATACAAAAACCTAACTTTGTGTTGAAAACATTTGATGGTTTACAAGTACATCTTTATCTTTTTTAATGCCAAAATGGGGGATTCCTTCTCATCAGCCAATTCTTCTAGACCTCATTAAAGCCAAAGTTGGGGCTCCACCCATTTAAATAAGCAAGTTGTGCATGTGTTCTACATCATGGGTTCACATGCAAAGTCTCATAAATTATGCAATATGTTTTGTCCTCTTCAAAACTTGCCAATATATATTTCAAAATTCAATTTTTCTTTTCCTTTTTTTCCTATAAAGATAATATCATGATAATTTTTGGATTCCAAATGCATGCATATCTCTTTTAAAATATACACTATGTATTTATCAGAACGTGTGGACAATTTTCGTTCCGTTATTATATGGAAGTAATTATTTAAACCGAACATGTAGTGATCAATATCTTAACGATTGGTACGTGGAAGGATAGACATGATCAGCTTTTGTCTAGAGTCTGAAAGCAACTTTAGGAACTTGAAAAAACTTAGAAATGAAATATTTGTTTTTGGAAAGCAAATAAAATCAGAAAACTTCATTGGCTTATACAAGCTAATTATTCTATCTTTTGTCCTAATTATCATCACATCAAATTAAAAATCTTGGTCGTAATATCATATCATTATATATATATCTATAAGTGTGGCCAAATGGAAGTAGCAATCAACTGAAAATAAAATCAAAAGTGACAATATTCAATCACTTGAAGAAATAATTAAGGATATACATAAATGGAATTGTATACATATTTGATGGCACTTGGTGAGATTTGCTTGGTTTCAATCAAATCTATAGATAGTATTTCACCCATATAAAACAAATTTCTTAAATGTCATCTCTATTTCCTTTGATTTTTTTATGTTATATTAGGTGTGGTTGTGAGGAGAAAGTTTATTATAAAATTTGAGAAAATATAGGAAAGATTTTTGATAAATTTTAATATCCAGGAATTTTATGATAATTTAAGAAATTCAAGAGAGACTTCGAATAATTTTTGAAATTATCTGGAATTTCAGAATCTGTAGCTTGTATTTAACTCCAAAGGTTTTAGGATGCGTTTGAGATTGTTGTAATTTATAAAATAATAACTTATTTCATAATCTAATATCTAAAAATTATTAGATAAATTAATTAAAAAGTAAATATTTCTTAAGTTGTTTTTCTAATATCATATTTTTAAAAGTAATTTAAAAAATAATTAACTTTTAATTAATTAATAAATAATTTTTCAGATCTAAATTATAAAATAAGTGATTTTGTAATGAGGTACAGCAGTTCCAAACGCACCCTTAGTCGGCAATCTCGGATGTGCAGATTTTGGCATCAATTCTCCACTAATTAAAAGGTTAAAAGAACATCACTTGTAGTAGTACTACTATGATGAGCTTGTAGATATGCACTAAATCAAATCATGATTTCTCATTATCATGTGTCATTGGTTTTTCCTAAAAACATTCATTTGGACACATTATAAGTTCTCTTAAACTTTAAAAAGTTAACAAATTTATAAGAACCCTTAATTATTGGGGCACAAAGTTATATATATTGTAAGACCAATTGTAATAAAATATCGTGACGATTGATCATATTATAATAAAATAGTAAGTTTAAATTTAATTACACATTAATACTATTGACTAACTGATTGACCGTTAGAGCTGTCGGTCAGTTTAGTTATTTTCACCTTAATATTTTAAAAAATAAAAATTATAAAAAAAAAAAATAAATAAATCTCCACCATCCATCAATATATGGTGGATATTATTTTTTATAAAAAAAAATAATTACCTTATTTTTTAAAAAAATAGTAATAAAATTAAAAATAAATTAAAAATGAATCTCCACTGTCTATCATTCTTAATGGAAGGTGGATATCACATTGAAAAAAAATTATAAAAAGAAATTTTTTATAAAAAAATCAATTAAAATAAAGGAAAATTTTTTTGTATTTTTGGTGGTGGAGATCTAGACTAGATCTCTACCGTCCATTAAGTTTGATAGAGCATATATGCTCCTATAATTTATTTATTTATTTTTTTTAGTGTTTTTGGTGGAGACCAAGAACCTATTTTTTTTTAATTATTTTAATTGATTTTTTATAAAAAAAATATTTTATTTAATTTTTTTAATATGAACGATGGAGATCCATTTTTATTTTATTGTAAATTTTATTACTATTTTTTTAAAAAAAATAAGGGAAATTTTTTTGTTTTTCTCTTTTTTAATTGTTAATTTTTTTAAAAAAATTTTATCAAAATAATTTTCATTGTCCATAAGTGGAGATTCATATAATTTTTTTATAATTTATAATTTTTTTAATTTTTAAAAAGTTTAAGGTAAAAATGACCATATTACCCTTTGACTTAACGGTTAATTAGTTAGTCAATAATACTAACGTGTAATTAAAATCAAACTTACTATTTTATTGTAATATGATCAAATTTCATGGTACTTTATTATAATTTTCCCTTATATCGTACCCTATCTATAAGTACAACTTGTATATGACGCTTTGATTTAAATATTAAAATATTAAATTATATATAGTAACAGATTCTCAAGTCCTGAACCTGGTCGTTCTAATTTTTATCTTTTCCTCCCGTCCTGTCCCTATCTATCTGTATGTAAACCCAACATTTGTTTTTTTCCTTTTCGATATTACAATAATAATTATTAATATATTTTTGTTGCTTTTTTTAATTTAATTGGTGGGTCTTAGCCTCTTAGGATCTGGAGCATGCACATTCCTTTAAGCAATACGCATGCAGGCTTTATGCCCACTTCCATGCTAGTAGGCCATCAAATTTTTATAATAAAATGTCTTCTAAATCCTTCAAAAACAATGCTGATTTTTAGGGTTTTCAAGCAGGAAGAAGAAGGAAAAATAAATAAAGCGTACGGATCTTGTGATCACCCAATTCAAACATTAATAATGTTCTGAATCAGTCCGTACACTTATATTTTAAGTTATTAGTGTATCTTACTTCTATCTTAATGATAAAGGTTCAAATTCTACCTTCCCTTATTGTATAAATAGATATTTCCCGTTATAGTAATAGATATCCAGAGACAACGTGCTTAGTGATTTAATGTCCGTAGTTATGATAGTATATATCTTATGTTATAATAATATATATTCAAACGGTACATATATTGATGAGAAACTAATTTATCTATTCATAATTTAAGTAGTTAGTATACTTTACTTTTATCTTTTAAATTTTACAAAAATTAATATCTTTCTTTATAAAAAAAAATATTCAAATAACACATTTAATAATTGACCGTCCAGTAGATATTCGGATAGCGCATACCAGAACCCCACACCAGCCACATCTCATATTTATTATTGGGAAGAAATCTTTTGCCGCGTGAAGCTGAGGCGATGCACGCTGTCCAATGCATGAACTTCGACAGAAAAAAAAAGAAGAAAAGAAAGATATTTTATTAGTGGAAATGATGATAATGAGTTCAAGACATTTGCATGCATTGTTGGGGGGACCATAATATTTACATTCCACATTTTTATTGTAATTTATGATGTTGTTTTTGTTTGCTTTCGGCTTCATTTCTTCGTTTTTTTTTATGTCAATTTTTGCGGCTATGTGTACCTTTCTTTTTAGTAATTATAGTGTGTGTGTATATATATATAATACTATCAAGTACAATTATTATCTTTCTATTTTTTTCATCTTACTTTTTTACTCAATTTTTACTAGATTAAAACCAAACCAAACTAATCTAGTTTACTATCAATCTTATGTCCCACTTCTCAATTTTTATTTTTATTTTTATAAAATTAGTATAAATTTTTAGGTGTGTTACTTATTAATATGATAGTCAGTATTTTATAAGATAGTTTTGAATTCGAATTTTTTTTATTTATATTTATATTGGACTCAAGTTTACTTGATAAGTCCATAATTTTATACACGTGATAGGGTATGTTAAGAGTACTGTTTAAATAGTATTGTTAGACGTTATGTTAGGTTAAGCTTTTCACTTAATATTTCATGTTAGAATCGTATTACGATATGTAGTCAACAATATTCTTTTCATACTACTATATACGAACAGTTAATCTCTAGTGTCTAAAAATTTAAGGTGAGTTTTATGAATCATAAACCGAAAAATGAGAGTGTATTGCGGAGTGATTATAAGTATAATCAGATGTGTGGTAATCGTATCTTTTAATGAAGTTGATATTATGAGTTGTAGAAAGATCCAAAAATGGAATGAAAATGATTTGGGTTTGCTTTTTGTGTAATGTCTCGCATGCAGACTTTCAAAGATGACAACAACACACACGGCTCTTTTCTGCACCGTCTATGGATAAAAAAACAAAAAACAAAAAGAAGGACAATCCACACAACAAAACAAAAATTATAAAACAATGACATTCTCTTTGTTTTTTCACCATCACTTTTATTATTATTTTTCTTGTTTTTCCTTTTGTTTTCCCACTCTTTTAGTACAACCTTTTTGAAAAGTTAAGTAATGGTGTTTGGAGATTGTTTAATTGATTCAAATGGGTATGTATATATAAAAATTTAAAGTTGTTAAGTAATGGTGTTTGGAGATTGTTTAATTGATTCAAATGGGTATGTATATATAAAAATTTAAAGTCATTAACTTTTGACGGTGTCATTACTACTTTATCATCAAAGATTGATATTTGGGTTTGCATAATCTCGGATAATTCAAAATAAAAATTAAGTCGACAAGATAAGATTAGTCTATTAGTGTAATCCTTCACAGTTACGTTTGAAATTGTGAGTTTGAAGTCGTGTCCTTTTTTTCTTAAATCTCGAATTATTGTAATAGTTAAAAATTAAAAATAATTTAATTAAGTCATAATAAGATTTGAGAGGGTTTAGTTTTTTTTTTTTAAAAAAAAAAAAAAATTGTCCCAAAGTAGTATGAAAACAATAATTCTTGAGCCCTAATTTTAACAAAGCCCAATGGACCATTATCTCATGGTCTATCATCATCAGTGGACTTTGATACCATGAAAGGCTCGATGAAATCAGAGAAGAATATACAAGCTGTGAATATGTGCTTTTTCTTAATTAACTTTGGTAATCAGGTACAGCAATGAATACATTTAATGACCTTAATAAACTTTGAGACAATAATAATAACTGCCTCAGCTGAGCTACTCCTATCAATCAATGTCATTTGACAAGATTGTTACAAGTTTATTACAACCTGAAGAACTCTCAACAAGGTGCTAAAGATCTGTAATCGCGTGACATATTCTTGAGCCATGCATAAGCTGCACCAGCATGTATATCAGCAGCTTTTGCTTGTGATATTCCTTTCAGTATTGCATGTTATGCAAATAGGGATGGTCACGGTTCCAGAACCGTAGGTTTCGATTCTGAAACCAACGGTTCCGATTCTCCTCTAGGGGAAGTGGAACCAGAGATCCTCGTTGGTTCCGGTTCCAAAGCGGGTTCCTAGAACCGGTTTTGATTTTTTTTTTTTAATATTTAAAAATATAAAATCGAAAAATTAAAGTATTCTAATACCACTCTTAAGTCCAGTCTGCATGGGATGTGTGGATTTTGGTTGAATTTGGGTAGTTGTAGTAGGTAGGTCAATAACTAAAGGTATTGCAGGCAAAGAACTGTTTGAGGTGGCAGATATCTCAGGGCGGACATAATGGGGTTTAAAGTGCTGATTTTTGCATGCACAAGATTCAGGACAACATAGACACAGGGAGCCTATATGACTGCAACTAACAGCTTTATGAGCATATGTGTTTGATGGAGAAAACATGGAAACTCATTCTCATTAAATTTAACATCCCTATTCTTATGTATAGGGACTAGCCCCTATTCTGTCCTCACATGGATCTATCCACTTAAAGTAAATCCCAAATAAAATATGCTTTTCTTTTGTTCAAAGCATCAGCTGAACTTTTGTTTAATACTACGAAGTGATCAAGGAAGTGAATTCAAAGTTCTTCTCACTCTCTATTACCACGTAGGCATCTCTTTTAGATATTCTTTCTTTTATAATCAATAAAATGGTTTCGCTGAGAGGAAATATACGAACATTATTGAAATTGGCCTAACTCTTCTCTTCTCTCTCAAGCCAAGCTTCCATTGCAGTTTTGATGGGAAGCATTTACAGCTTCTGTTCACTTGATTAATAGGCTTATGACACCTTTACTCTCTAGCAAGTCTCCATATGAGTTGGTTTATCATCATAAGCCTGATTATCTTGCTTTTAAAGTGTTTGGTTGCTCTTGCTTTCCCCTTTCCCCATTGAGGTCGTGAGTTTGAGTCGTATCCTCCTTCCCTAAATCTTGATTTATTATAATAGTTAAAAATAAAAAAAAAAATAGATTAATTAAGTCAGAATAGGATTTGAGAGGGTTTAGTTTTTTTTTTTTTTTTTTTTCAAAAAAAAAAGTCCCAAAATTGAATAAAAATAATTCTTGAGCTCTAATTTTAACAAAGCCCAGTGGGCCATTTTTTGATGGTTTATCATCACCAGTGGACATAAGAACAGATTGATAATGGGCCAACTTGGCCCAGCCCAGAAAGTTTGAAAAAAATGAAAAAATTAAATTGTTGAGAGTGGGATTTGAACCCACGCCCTTTCGGACCAGAACCTTAATCTGGCGCCTTAGACCAACTCGGCCATCTCAACTTTGTTGCTTAACTTTTCTCATAATATATTAATCTATCCACAAGAGACAAAATTTTGCGACTCTAAGGCAATATCATTAGGCTAACAATCACAATCATAAACAATTACATTCAAATTGATAAAATAAAATAAAATACAGACGTTCGTACCTTTGAATTTTCAGCTCAACTCGCTAAGATAAATAAAAGGAATGAGTGTCAAATTATTAATACCCTATTTTTGTCCTTAGACCTATGTGTTTTTGTAGTAGTCACATTACCAATAAATCCTCTCATAATTAATATAGCTTGCACAAGCTCCGAGCAAAACCCTTCAGTAACTACATTCGACCTGGTGCTTATGGGCATTGATCAAGCTTGCACACGACCAAGTAAATCAACTGTACAACCATAATTCTCATGTTTCAATTTCTCATATTACCGTATTTATTTTATTTTTAATGCTATAAAAAACACGCCAAACCCTCAACAAGCAAACCCCCCATGACTACAATCCATCGAAGTTGCAAACAGGATTCTTTTCATGTCAATAAACACTCACAATGCCTCTTGACTAGAGCCTTGTCATTAATTAATACCATCCGAGTCGAGACATTTCTCTCAGGCATCTCATCAAAAACTCTAGTCGAATCATCAACAAACTCGCACCTTGACTAGATATCAATCAACTGCATTAGTTGAAACAATACCAATGCATCACATAACATAATAAACCAATATTGGTAGAACAAAGAAATCATCGAAGACCACGAAACCAAGTCTCTAACAATCATTTCATCAAACACTTTAAATGCAGGTTTTGGTTACATCGCTAGAAACGGCACCGTTTTACTAACAACCAAAAACACACATGCCTTTACGTACTCGCGCGTAATCTCCGTACTCGCTTTCCAAATATAGATAACGTAACTGTCTGAAACCGAACATAAAGATTCTCCATAAACACTTCAAACCCAAAGTACAAGGAACAAAAAAAAAAGAGATTTTTGTATACTTAGATATGGCGTCGCGCGTGTTGTCCATGGCCTTCTTGTCTCCACCGAAACTTAAGAAACCCACTTCTTCTTCTTCTTATTCTTCTTATTCTCCTTCTCCATTGTCGCTGTCGTTGAAGGTTTCAGCTGGAAATAGAAGAATAAAGTGCAAGGCTTTGGGTGATAGCTCTCGTCAGGGCTCGTTTGATCGAACGGTCTATCAGGGCATGTACGGACCTTGGTCCGTTGATTCTTCTGATGTTCGAGAGGTAACTATCCGGCGTTCTTTTGTTCTCTTTTTTTTGTAGTCTGTAGAAATCAAAATTTGTAGTGCAGTGTTAAGTAGTAGCCGTCGAAAATTGATTAAGCTACCAAGAAATTCACACCTATATATTGGGTTTTTGTTTCACAATGCATCACAAAAGCTTTCACAGTCTACTACTAATTGCTCTGCTGCTAAAAGGGCAAAACTAGTTTGCTCCATTATTAATACTATTGGTGAAGTGCTTAATTAAAAGCACTTTTTACAAAAGCAGTCTGAAACGCATTGTAAGTTGTTGTTTTGCTCATCCGTGACAGGTGATTTTATACCGATCAGGGTTGGTAACTGCCGCTGCATCATTTGTGGCAGCAGCATCAGCTGCTTTCTTACCCAATGACTCATCCTTGAGCGAAATAATCAAGCAGAATCTTGACTTGTTTTACATTCTCGGTGCTGGTGGGTTGGGTCTATCATTGGTTCTAATTCACATCTATGTAACTGAGCTTAAGCGAACCCTTCAAGCTTTTTGGGTGCTCGGTGTTGTTGGGTCCTTGGCAACATACGCAACCCTTGCACAACCAGCTGGTGAGAATTTAGTACATTATGTTATCAATAACCCAACAGCTGTCTGGTTTGTTGGTCCGCTCTTCGCAGCTCTAACAGGACTTGTTTTCAAAGAAGGTAACATCAGATTTTTGCTTAATTTTACACTTCCTTTACTTGTTTGGTTAGGATAATTTTATTGATTATACAAATTGTCCGGTAAGTCAATGCCAAAGCATTAGTTTTATATTACCAAGCGAAAGCTCTAGTTGAGGCTTAGATTGGATGGTAAAACTTTAAGCTTTAAAGATGGTATTAGCTTCCGGTTCTTTTTTGAGTTCGAATTTTCCATGATTGAGTTCTGCACTTTTATATCCGGGATAGATCGTCCTTGCCTATGAGCTGGACCTTTCAGGTTCAAAGGTATTATGGTGACTTAACAATCTGCAATTGACTAAAGTACAAACCTCCCCGTATTAGAATGTATTCATACCATTCTGTCTTATTAGGGACATATTTTTTGTTAGTCATGCCAGTGAAAAGTTAAAAAGGGAAAAAATTTTGTATTGCAAGTAGTTTAGTTTTGTACATTTAATTTGATGTTGGGGCGTGCTGATGGAATCTCTTACCATACATTTGTTTAATTATACAAGAAAACTAGAGTTTGCAGAAGGTAAAAATTTATAATTTTTGGCTTGACGTGTGCATTTGTCGGGTTGTATATCTAGTTAACTTATGGTATCATATGTGTTTCTTAGAAAAACCAGTAACATTTTCTTGTGGTGATTTACAATTTGAGTGCTTAAATCTCCCTAACAGGCCTCTGCTATGGAAAGCTGGAAGCTGGTCTTCTTACATTCATTATACCTACAGTTCTTCTTGGTCACATGGTATTCTTCTTTATCGGCGTAAAATTATAATGCATTCTTGGGTTGCTAGAGCAAAGTTTAGTCGAGAACTTGACCAGTTTTATGAATTATCGAACAACTTTGAAATCGCACATTATCAACACAGTAGTAGCTTAGGACTTGTACCTTTTCGTTGGGTGTTGATATTCTCCGTTAGGTTGTTTATAACTTGCATAGTAGTTTCTATGCTGATGGTTTTTAGTGTTTACTTGGTTTTTTATGTAGACCTTGATGAACTTTTGCTTGAATTATGCAGACAGGTTTGATGGATGATGGAATAAAACTTACTCTTTTGGGTTCATGGATGGCTCTCTTTGTGATATTCGCTGGAAGGAAGTTTACTCAGCCCATTAAGGTATATTTGATTGATCAAATTTTAATGATAGTGATCTTCTGGCTGGTTAAATTAGCTTTGGTGTTAATTTCTTGGACCTCGGTTTTGGGATAAATGCAAGCGTACCCAAGTGATTAAGATTTATTAAAGATTACTGGATTGTGAAGTCTGAATCAGTATTGTTGCGTTTCGTTGACTCACTCGGGGGTCGAGCTGTTTTCTGTGGAACGACAGTTTTACCCCAAGGGTTTTAGTATTTAAACTCTTGAATTCTTAAGGTTTCTATAACAGAGAAATAGAGCCATTTTGAATAAGTGCATTGCAAATATCATTTGGTAATGGAATTGAGTGCTACTGCGCTCTGTTGATGTAGGAATCTCATTGATTGCCGAACCACGTAAAAATCTTGTATCTCTTTTATTGTTCTTCATACTTTTGCATGTAGGATTTATTATTATCTTTGGCTTTATATACATTTCTTAACAAAGATGTCCTCTAAATTTCACAAATTCATTAGAAACCCCTTAGATTTTATCAAAGTTTATCAAGAATTTCTCTTATAAGGGATGTCTTCGACGTAATTTTTAACAGTTAGAAACCAAAAGCCATGAGTATAGTAACCAGACCTTCATAGTACAAAAATTTCATGGCATTCTGATGTACTTATTCTTGCTTACTTTGAAGGATGACATCGGTGACAAATCCGTGTTCATGTTTAAAGCTCTTGCGGAGGACGAAAAGAAGGCCTTTATTGAGAAACTTGAGCAACAAAAGGAATAGTTAGAATCTCAAGGGATGATGAGAGCCAAAACGAGCGCGCACGCACACACAAACAGACTCTAAATACTTATGCTGCTTTTAGGTAACACTTGCGAATCCTTGTGAGGCTCTGTGGGAACAGCACAGTGCCCATTTTGCCTCCTTTGTTGCAATGAGTATGATATCTTATGTTCAGTCTCTTACATGGGAGAGTTATTTAGAAAATGAGTATGATATCTTATGTTGTAAATGTAATTTTGCGATGTTAAATAGCAATTTCCATCGAATCCGATTCGTTGAAAGTTTGAAATTAATGGATTAAAAAGTAAAGTTTGATTAGTAAAGACGAGGTGCAAACACCCTACTTCGAATTTAGTGATTCTTGACATTACAAGTCACTAATTTTTACCTTTTATCCTTAAAAGTTATCATAAGTAGGGATGAAAATTTCATCCGCGAAACCTGTGAATGGACAGGTGTGAATTTGACTAATTAGGTTTGTGGACAAGTTTGGATATAAAATTGAAATCCATACGGGGTCGGATTCTGGTTTGGAAAAAATCTACATCCAAACTCACGAATATACATAAATTAAAAAATATATAATAAATTTTTTAAAAAAATATTACTTAAAAAAATATTTTTAGTATTTTATTTTGTTATTATGAATTTAAATATGGTAAAATTTGAGATTCAAAGATTATTTAATGTGAAAGTATTTTTATTTTATTTTTTAAAAAAATATTTTTTTTTATTTTGCAGACTTAGACTCACGGGAGCAAACCCAAACCCACGAAATCATGTGGTTCGCAGGTGGGTGCAGATTTGAGGCAAACCCCTCCCAAACCCACGAAATCATGTGGTTCGCAGGTGGGTGCAGATTTGAGGCAAACCCGAATCTGCATAATTTCACGGGTAAGCAAACCCAAATCTGCATAATTTCACGGGTTCGCGGGTGGATTTGGATATAAAAAAAAAAATAGGTTCAGGTTTGGATATGGTCAAACCCACCCGAATCCGACCCACATCCATCCCTAACGGATTCGTAATATTAAGAATCATTAAAGGTAAAAATCTGTAAATCAGGATGTTTGTGCCTCACCTGATGAAGATTATTATGACATTATTTCCTAGATAAATATATACATAGCATGATAAATTCGATAGATAAAGCAAAAAATTTCATTCAAGAGGCCTACAAAATGTGTATATGTACAAAAATATACAAGCATACCTTACTATGCTGTGGTTTCACAGAAGAAGCTCTTCAATGTCCACAACCTACACATCATACTGCCCCATTAATACTGACAAGGAAAGAAACATAACCATAGGTATATTAGATCTTTTTCGGGTGCCCGCATGCAACCTGGATGTCTTGCCACACGATCGTGTGTCTGAGACTGAAAAAGGTTTGGACTATTCACACCTGAAAATAGCTATAGATATATAATACAAACCACGGCATGACTAGAAAGGAATATTCAATTTGGTGCATAATGCATTACTGGTGAAGTGGTTTTATTCTGCCGATGCTATTATCTTGCTTCTAGTCATAACACCAGCAGCTGGCATCGACAGGTTGCCTTCACCATTACACATTTTCCGTTTGTAAGTATGCTTGCATTTGCTCTCGACCAGAGCCATTTCAGGCTTCACAGGAATAAATTCAGCTTTGCCATTGAAAGCATCGGGCTGCTTAGGTGTTGATATGCTTTCTGTTGCTTTCTTCCGCTTGTATGTTAGCTGCAGTTTGGATCCTATCTGGGGTTTCAAAATATTATCTTCGGCTTCGAGCAGAATCTGATCATTTAAGTTGCACGGCTCATTATCACCGACAGTTGCGTCTGGTTTCTGATGTGTACTCTCAGTTTCTTCAGCAGATTCATTGGAAGTTTCCTCCATTTCTACAGATTCATGTTGAAGTGATTCAATCACACCCATCAGTTCTCTGTTAACCTGCAATTGAAACTCGAAGTCTCATCAATGAAAATTTTATACATCTATATTGATAGAATTGACGAATTACAGATCCACATTAGACGGTTTTTATCAAATAAACCTTCCAACAATGGAGAGACTTGACCTGAGAGATTCTTTCATTAAAAATTCAACCCGAAAGAAATAAAAAAGTTTCCTCAAAAACAAATGCACCAGAGTTTGGACTTAAGAATTCTCAGCCTGACAAACCTGTGGACTTCGAAGAAAATCAGCTATGTCACTTGAACAGGATGGGCATTTCATAATATTCTTCTGCGCTCGTAATGTCCGTCTGCCTTCACATGTCCTCTGTCTGATAAAACTTTGACCGGCAAAGGCACCTTCTAGACAAGCTTTGCAAAAGTTATGAGCACAAGGGGTAGTAAGTGGAGAAGTCATCAACTTCCGACAGATTAGACAGCTAAGCTCTGCATGGTTTACCACCCATAAGGAATAATTGCTTTCAATATTAAAAAGGTAATGTACAAAATAATAGTAATTAATGATAAAAAAAAAAAAAATTATAAGAGATATTATAGTTACTACATGATTAAAATTGTGAAAAACTCAGGTATCGACATGAATTTAAGAAAATTAAACCTTTTAGAAGCTTTTGCCTCATAGACATATTTTGAGCTCGATGTTTAGCCTTCCTCATTGTCTTCGTATTTTCAGAATTTCCGCTCTCCACCAGTTTTCTACTATGAGGTGGAGGTTTCTTCCACATCCAGCAAGATCTTTCCTCCTGAGAAGCAAAACTGAACATATTAAAAGACATCTAACAATTAATTGTTCACTGTGTAGCTAAAACCAGAATACCTAGAAGGAAACTTAACAAAGGACCAACTGTAAGCATCAATCATCTTATGTACCCATAAAAAGTCTTATGTCCAGAAAACACTTTCTATTTAGAATGAAATACAAAGTAAAACTGATTGGAAAAACTTCCACAGACACAAGCACATGTCTGGTGAGACACAGAGAGAACCCTCTTTTAACATGCATACATAATGAGACAGCATTAGCTTACATCATAGTCCCAGGAGGGAGATCCCTTCCTTTCAGTTATATCAATTGCATTCTTTAATTCCTTGATGACCGGCAGAGGCCCTGGCCGGTCCCCATTATTGTCACTGCATATTATTTCAAAAGTATTAAGAGAGAGAGAGAGAGAGATGATAAAGAGGAGAAAAGAGAGACGATACCTTGTCCACGGTGCTGGATCATTGTCACATCTAACAAAGAGATATCTGCATACCTTACAACCCTAACAAAAAAGGACTTAGTCAGAAAGCAATTTTAGCAATTTATCAACCATGATTAAAAACATATTCAAATACAATCATAAGCTTTTATTTTACATGTATCCCATTTTTACGCCAGCATTTCTCAATTCTATAAATCCCATCATAGCGCACTCCTGTTTCGGGGGCATAAGAAGACCGCTTCTCCTTGTGAGACCTGCACAAATTGGAGCAACTAATTATAATTGTCAAAAACAAGTAGAATGATCATCAGTCAGAAAACTAACACAGTACTTGCTTTCTGTTGGACTACAATATACTCACATTGGATCTAACACGATATAAGGTTAACTCATTACACACAAAAGTATAAAACGATCAGAGTTGCAAATATCCAACACTTGATTGGCTAAGCCTGAGAAAATGTCATGAAAAATGCTAATAAAGCAGCCACCGATGCATTAAGTAGTAAAGAACAGGAACTGATATAATTTATGAAATAGTTGCAAGATCAATTACCACATTAACAAAGTATTGGTGTTCGCTTAACTAAGTGGCAACCTTTTGCGTTAAGGAGAGACAATTTACATTTGAAGACTACTACCTAACCTTGCAAGTCAATATTTTTACTTAGTTACAAAACATATTTCCCCAACATTGTGTAAGCTTTTTTTTTTTTAGTTAACCAGAAATCGCCAACTTTTTGTTCACTGGATTTAAACTAGGGACTACTGTGGGACCTTACAACCTTAGAGGTTAGGAAACAGAAGAGATACCATAGATTCCAGGTAGGTGAGCTCAAGGGGATTACATATTGGACTATTGACCATAATCAAGTAAATTAGCTTCACAATTGAGAACAAAGTGTAATAAAAAATCATATAAACTCATAAATTTATTTATATAACAAGAAGTGCCAACATTGCAGATGATGGAAGCTATAACTGACTGAAACTTTGATTCTCTCTCAAAGGATTATTATCACCATAAAACATCGCTTAGAGCAATGAACTTCTGAGTTTGTATCCAAGTAAAAAAGAACTAAGTCAGATTTAAGACTCAACTAAATTTTAGATATAATCCCAACATTCAAGAAATTATAAAATTAAGAAATAACTTAAAGAATTAATGACATAAGTATTCAGGTAGAGCTGCATCCAAGTGAATAATCATAAACTTCATTAACTTACCTGACTACTCTAACAGGATAACCTTTCCAGCAACTTACTCGTAATGCCTCATTATACTTTTCAAACTTCTGATCAAAAGACTGTGTCTTATTTGTGCGCTTATTGCCACTTAGGTCTCTTCCTCCACTGTACACCAAAAACAAAGGGGAAGTCAAATACATGTCAAAACTTGAGCAACCTGGTGACAGAATCTAGGTGATATTTCTATACAGAAACTTCAACTGAACAATATTGTGCTTTGGTCACTGAAACTTGGCAAATTCAGCTCGCAACTAAACTGATTAAGACCTACCATTTCCGTAACAATATGACACAGGTCATATCGTTGTCGCAGAGTACTACTTGAAATAATCCAGAGCCTGAAATTTATTTCTACATGTCAAATGTCACATTACAGTTATTCATTGAGATGAAGGTAATGTAGATTGAACTACAACATAATTCTTCGAGTTATCTGACAGTGTACGGTAAACCACTGAAAGAACTTATGTCAAAAGCAACTAGTTATCACACCCATGTGAATGCCAACAAAAGATAAACAACTAAAGCAAATACACTAGTTATATAGTAAAAAGTAAGGACTAAAATAAAACCATCACTAATGCAGAAAACAGAAAAGAAATTACCTTCCAGTGTAAAGAAACCATTCACCATGGTCTTCATCATCTACATAGCCTCCAGAGAGGGCCACTGACTGGGCTCCATAATCCGACTGACCTGCAATTCCTGCAACATGAGGAAGGTGGACACCCCATTGTCTGCATACCAGCCTATCCTCCCAAGACTCTCCAATCAACACACCCTGTTTTCTCACTGGATCGTTCTCTGCAAGAATAGGTCCAAAATGATCAGGAGGGACAGTGACAAAGATCTTTCCGCTGCAAGCATTAGCCTTTCCAGCTTTCTTTGCTCGTTCTGTGGTGTATGCTTTTTCCGGCCGGTTTTGATTGTGGACAAAATGACAAACGTTAGGTACCCCCCCTGCACTGGATTTCGACATCTTCACCATTCGAAGTGCAAACACGAGAGCAGAGTTGATTCGGGGTTGGCTTGCCATCTTAGATGGGATTACGTTGCGACAATTTGCACATGTATGCTTGCCCTGTCTAATCCATTTCTGGAAGCACTTCAAGCAAAAATTATGACCACATGGTGTCTGAAACAAGAACAAAGGAGGGTATGAACATACACAATGTAATCAGGACTCCTAGTCTCTTCATTTAGTAAACTGTACATATATGAAGAAGAAGGATTACTCATACAATTCTGTTTAACCTTATTCAAGTTCAATAGTTTCTCCACTTGAATATAGAGGCAAATTGTAGGAAGCAACAAGAAGAAGAGTATATACAATAATCCCAGACGCCTTCAGGCTGTGACTTTCTAATTTCAATCATAAATACATTGAAAATTCATCACGAAAATTCATTGGAAATTGAAGGAGGCAAAGAGACATGAAGATTCTTCTACATTTTTCAGCACGTAATTCACTTTCTAACAACACACACCACGAACATGAAGAAGACACAGACTCCAACTTAAGACGACAACTTCCATATACAATTGTTGGAAGTCACTAGGCATTGTTTTGTCTTACTAACTTCTTACTTAACCACCTTCAAGACTCATAAAAAGAACAAAAGCAAACGGGAATCGATATACATTCTTCGAATTGCAGAAACATTTAGTGAAGTACTTATACTTATCACTATAAAAGACATATATTCATCAAAATTAAAAGTCTACAAGCATCTGCAGCTGCGAATTCGATATAAGACTGTAGTCAACAATCTAACAAACGAATGAAACATGATGTTAAATACAATCACAATATAATTCGATACCGTAACAGGTCTCTCCGGTAACTGCATGCAAAACGAACAGCTCAATGCACCATCAAGAATACCAATCACATTGTCATCACCACCGCCACCGTCGATTCTCTTCTTCTCGCGATTCGCGTCCGATCTCCCGTCACCGCTGCCGCTCACGAGCTCCTGCCTCCTCTTGGCCTTCTCCATCTCGGTTAGCGACTCGTCCAACTCGATCGCCCGAACCGCCGCTACTAGGCCGCCGGGATACGCTTTCTCCGATCCTCCGGAGACCCCCGCTGCCGAGCAGTCGGGACACTCCCACTCTGACTCGGCTACTGTGGTTTCGAGACAAGCGACGGAAAGGCAGGTCACGTGCCAGGGAGTGGCACATGTCCTGCAAGTGATCGTCTCCTCTTCTTCGTCGGACGGCTTCCTCTTGCAGGTCATGCAAATGCCGTCGCCGTCGCAGGGAAGGTCGTTAACGTGCGCCATTTGTGCGCAGAATAAGCCGATGACGACGACGGTGCTGGTTTTTTTTTTTTTTTTTTTCGACTTGATTTGGTCAATGTTGTGTTTGACTTTTGGAGAATTCGAAGTTGGAAAATGGAAAATTTTGGGAAGGTCTCTTTTGAAAATTTTCAATTTCCCTCTTTTTCTATTACTAATTTTGTAAATATTATAATTCATGACACGGAGAAATTTCAGATACATCCTTATCTTTTTGTGAAACACCATTTTTGGTACTTTTACATTTTTATTTTTTATTTTCTAACTTACCATTAGGGATGGGCACCGAACCGCGAAACCGGTAAACCAAACTGAACCATACGGTTTTGGTTCGGTTCGGCATGGTCCATTAATTCGGTTAGGTTTACTTTTTGTGGAACCAAGTAATTTGGTTCGGTTTACGGTTTGGAGCCCCAAACCGTAAACCGAACCAACAAACTAACCACATATAAAAAAAAAATTTGAAAAATTGAAAACCAGTCAAACCAACTCACGTGGTAGGGACAGCCGGACAGGGTAAGTGACACACTCATTTCAATATATTTTTTTTAAAAGCACTCATTTCAATATTTCATTTGCATTAGTCACTCACTTACACTAAGAAGTTGAAAACCAAATTTTTTTCATTTCCTTCAGCTTTATACGCACCGCGCCGTAGCCCCCATCTTCCCTTCACTTCATAGTTCTCATGCAGCCACGCAAAACACCACTCTTCGCACACCTCACAGTAGTACTCATCGCCGTCGCATCGTTCTCCAGGCACACCGTCCACCGTTCACCTCCACGTAGCTTCTTCATCATAGAATAGCTCTTCGTTTATTTCAACAGATTTCCACCTCAACTGTACGTCCTGTTTCAACTGGCCATTTCGAATTTTTTGTTCAACCATTCGTATGTTTCAACAATACGTTTTGTTTCACTTCCTTTTGTGTTTTTTCAGGTGCGGAAGCAAGAAGAAGAAGAAAACAACAAAAGATATAAGTCCGTATGTTGCTAGATTCAATTTGAATCTTTTTTTTACTTATATTTTGCAAAGTTGTCAGAATCAATGTCATTATTAACAACGATGGATGGAGAAGAGATATCATACTGAGCACTTGAGCAGTCAAGTACTGAAAACTTTTATTTTTAAT
Organism: Xanthoceras sorbifolium; assembly: GCA_003430845.1. Classification (NCBI taxonomy): domain Eukaryota; kingdom Viridiplantae; phylum Streptophyta; class Magnoliopsida; order Sapindales; family Sapindaceae; genus Xanthoceras; species Xanthoceras sorbifolium. Next base: position 1,423,369 of record CM010614.1, read on the forward strand.
TGTTATTTATACTATGTTATTTTATTTTATATATTATTTTTGGACTATGAATTATATTTAGACTTGTTTGTCAACTCTTATTGATTTATTTCTATAACTTTATTCAGATTATTATAATGTGTTTTTGGACTGTTCAGGTTTTGGATTTGTGCATTTTTTAAAATTATATTTTGATATAAAAAACTGAAGGTGGTGTTTGATATATTACTAATGTTTGATTTATTTTACATTTTAACATAATTGATTTTGTATTTTGGATTGATTATTTGATTAAATTTGTATATTTTAGAATAAAAATTAATCATATATGGATGTAAAAAAATTAAAAGCCCATTATTTTTTTATGGCTCAATAGGCTCACAAACCAATCAAACTGAACCGAACCAAACCGATCCAATCCAGTTTGGTTTTGTTCGGCTCACTATAATCCCAGTTCTCGGTTTGGTTCTTTTTTTTAAAACCGTTCACGGTTTGGTTTTTGTCGGTTTTACCCAAAACCGAACCATGCTCACCCCTACTTACTGTCGAGATTTGAACTTCCAACCTCAACATTTTTTTTAGAGCTAATAATACCCGCCTTCCCTGATGTTTTACCAACTATAAGCGGAGTTAATTTTATCATTAATGGATAAAGACATCTCCTGCCGTTAGTTGACTTTAGTCAAACTTAACAAGCACATGGGTATTTTCTCCGTTTTTTAATTTTATTTTATTAAATAAAAAATTTAAAAAATTATCAACCTTCCATCTTTAAGATGATGGACAGTTAGAATTTATTTAAAAAATATTTTTTAAAAATAACAATTATAAAAAAAATTTCAAATTGGATCTCCACCGTATATCAAAACTTTTTATGGAGATCTGGATCACCACCAAGAATCACAAAAAAAAAAATTGAGGTACTGGAGTGTAGCACCCCCCGACCCGACCCGGCCGGACCGAACCGGGGTGCGCTACTTGGACATTCAAAACTTTCTAAATTTATTTTGTAAACAGAAAACCATATAAATTATAGTTTAAAAATTGTTTTCGAGTGAGCCCATTCAATACAAATTTTTTTTTTTTTTTTTATATTTACAAAAATTCGGCAGAGTATCGTTTGTTTTTCGGACTTTCCAAAACCTGCTTTTACACAAATCAAATTACATTACATTTTCACAAACACTTCTATAACAATTTCAATCAGTTGCGCACTCTGCCGTTTAGTGCGACTTTCACAGATAGTTTATAAAATAAAATAAATCGAACTTAAACATTTACAATCATTTTGATAATAAAATACAGAAGTCATAAACTAGTTAATTACAAAACATTTTACAAAACATATTTACAAATTCCCTGTATATGCATGCTTTCAGAATATATATATACATAACAAAAATATAGCTACCCAACTGTACAATCTCTGTGACTCGGTCTGCAACTCGTTCTTCCTTCAGTCCTTAGGCTCTTCTGGATTCCTGGTACCAACGCGTTAGAAACAAAACTAACGCGCTAAGCATAAAGCTTAGTGGGTGTACTATAAACTCAATTAAATAAATCACAATATAAATATCTGTTAAGAAGAAATAAACCACAATATATATTCCATTCCATTTCAAAACGATAAAATTTCAAAATTCAATTCATTAAACAATTTCAATCACTTTAATTTCAATAATGAGGTCAACAATGAATACTATCAATAAAATCATTCGGTTCACTTTTCAATTTCCAATCAATTCTGGCCCGCTAGAATACTAAACATATTAGGACTGGAATATGGGTCAAGCTCCCAACCCCCAGAACGAATTCTGAGGAGGTACGTGTCTCCCAACTCTAGGACCGTGGGTACGGAACCTAGAGAGGTACATAGCTTCCTATTCCAGGAACGAATCCTTGGGAAGGTACATTAACTCCCAACCCCCAGGACGAATCCTGAGGAGGTACGTATCTCCCAGCCTCTGGACGAATCCAAGAGGAGGTACATCAGTATCATCAATATCAATCAATCAGTATCGGCGCAGTACTGCTCAGTAAAACCCAACTGGTATACCAACCTCCTATATCCATTTCTATGTCTACGTATCCTAGGGCCGTTTCCGATAAACCAAATTCGCAAGAAATGTCGCAATAATTACTCAATAACAATAATTACTCAATAAACATACAAATCACATCATATTCTTCAAGAAACATATTCAATAATTTTACGAAAATCAAAATCAAGTATTTTAACGAAATCGAAATGTTCGAAATTACAATCGAAATATAATCTATCATAAAATCGGTCCGAAATCGACCATAGATCTACAAATCATCGATTTTACATATAAAATAAACACTTTTCATACGAATATTCGAAATCGAAAACGTTTAACGAAATCGAAAACGAAATGAAAACGAGAAACGAAAACGAAAACAAAACTATAACGAAAGACTTTTCGTAATGGTTACGAAAACAAAAGTACACCAACCTGGAATCCTTTTCTTTTCGGTAAATCGTGGTTCTACGGTTTCGTCTTTCCTTTTTACCTACACTTTCTTTTCTCTTCTCTCTCCTTCTTCTTCTTCTTCTTTCTTTTCTTCTCTCTCTCTTTCTTTTTTTTTATATTTTTTTCGCTACCGCGATTGCCGTCGCGACCTGTGGTCGCGCCACCAGGTCGCGATGCTCACTGGAGTGCGTGCACCGCCTTCCTCGCGAGCGCGCCTTGGTCGCGCGAGTGGTCGCGCTGCTCTCTGCCCGATTTTGACAATTTCATCGCGAGCAGTCCATCGCGACCTGTGGTCGCGGTGGCTGGTCGCGATGCTCACTGCCAGGTTTTGCCATTTTCATCGCGAGCAAGCCATCGCGACCTGTGGTCGCGGTGACCAGGTCGCGATGCTCTCTGGTTCAATTTTCCAATTTTTTTCATTTTTCATTTTTCACTATTCAATCCGGTCCGCTGGAAATCATAAAATAAATATACATTTAATTACATTTACACCCCCTCAAATAGTAAAATTTATTTTCACATATTTCACATATATCAAAAATTCATTACCCGAAATCCGGGATGTTACATGGAGATCCAGTCATGGCTGGATCTCCAACCATTGGATTCGCCTTTGAAGACGAACCCAGTTTATGGGAACTTGAAGGTGAACCCATAAACTTTTTTGGGTTCGTCTTCGAAAGTGAACCCAGATCTGGGGTTCGCCTTCGAAGGTGAATCCTTATCTGGGTTCGTCTTCGTTGACGAACCCTTCTGGGTTCGTCTTCGTAGCCATGACAATTTTTTTTTTCTTGGTGAAGATCCAATCTCATATTGGATCTCCACATTTCAAAGTCAATTTAAAAAAAATAAAAAAAATAAATTTTAAATCTCCACCGTTCATTCAAAGATGGACGATGGAGATCTGAAGTTAATTTTTTATAATAATTTTTTTAAAAAAAAAAAAAATTTATATCGTCCATCTCAGGTGAAGTAGACAGTGGAAATCTAACCTTTTTTTTTATATATAAAAAGAAAATATTATTTTAGGAGTATTTTTATATTTTTAACGGTTAAAGGTAATAACCATTAAGTCTAACGGAAATCAACAAATAGCAGGGAAAGTATTTGTCCATTAACAATAAAATTGACTCTGCTTTTAGTTAGTAAAACCTCAGAGAATGTGGGTGTTATTAAATCTTTTTTTACAAAGCTAATATTGAACAGTGCAGAGGTCTGATCCAAATATCTATTCACATAAACTTTTTTTTTTTTTTAAAAAGTTTATATTGAACGATTCAGACTTTTGACTAGGATATCTACCTTCATAATCAAAAACATCTATCTACTCACATAATACACCGAACGGGTTAGAGGTTTGGTCTAAATATCTACTCTCGTTATTGAAAAACATCTATTTCAACAATATGGGGAAAAAATTCCTCAAACATATTTGTAAATGTGTATTGTTAGTCTTGAACTCTCATTATTGACGTGTATAGAGAGGTACACACCACTGAAACTTTGAGAGGATGTGCAACCTCAATATGTGTTGACAGATTAAGACATATTTTAGAGTATGTTCTTTTTAGTTTCTAAATTAAAAAGGGAAAAAAAAATCCTTTTAAGGTCCATTATTGATACTGTAAATGAGATAAGGTTGATTAATTGGTATAATGGTATCTCCTTCGCACCAATATTAACAAATAAATTATATAACATGACTAAGCATAGTAAAATTTATTTATTTTTTTAAAAAAGGCTAAAAATATCCCTTCTTGTTTCCATTTACTTACACTGCTAAAATAAAATATAACTTTATAAGAAAATGAATATTTAAAATAATATATATATATATGAAAAAATTGAAAGAAAAAAAAAAACAAAAGTGCATATTTTCAATAAAACTGTATTTATAACTTTCCTATTTGTTGCATAGAACTCAAAACATGAAAAAGCTATTCATAATTTATAATATTGAAATGGTAAAGTGTAAAATTGTATAATCTTATAATTTTCTAATTGGTTAATGATAATACTATTTATTATTAAAAGTCTTAATGAAGAACAAAAAGTAGACAGCTTGAAGCTCTTCATCAATGGAGATAAAAATAAATAAATAAATAAATAATTGGTTTCACTTGAATAAATAATTGAGTTCAATTTTTTTTAATATTAATAACTCCAAAACAATATATAAGTTTGGTATTTTTTTTTAATATTTAATATTTTAAAACTCCAAAAAGAATTTCTTAAATTTTTTATGTTTAGTTGTATTTAATATAATAACATATAAATACATAAAAGTTAAAAGTTTTAAGCATATATTGATTAAATTACAAAATAATCTTATTTTATAATTATTTAGTTTTCTAGTTTTTGGTTTTATTTAATATATTAAAATATAAATACTTGACAATTAAAAGTTTAAAGTTTATTAAGTGAAAAAAAAATCTGAAAAGGATGTAAAAAATTAAAATCACTTAAAAATGGATTTGTTTTTTTTACATTTTTCACTTAATATAGAATTACAAAATTTCACTAGATATATATTTTTTTCCAAAATTATCCCTATATAGTTTAATTATTTCCAATTTGTCTTTAAAAATGCTTCTTTTAATGTTTTTATTAGTTATAATATCAAACTAGATATACGAAATAGATCATGGTTAAAAGAAATAGATCACAACCAAAGAAAAATTAGATCACGGCCAAAGCAAAATTATATTACAGCCAAAAGAAATAGATCATGGCCAAAGAAAATAGATTACGGTCAACGAAATAGATCACGACCAAAGCAAAATTAGATCACCGTTAAAGGAAATAGATCATGACCAAATAAAATAGATCACAGGTCAAATGAAATAGATTACGGTCAAAATAAATAGATCACGACTAAAGCAAAATTAGATCTAAAAGAAATAAATTACGACAAATGAAATAGATCACGGTCAAAGTAAAATTAGATTAAAAGGAAATAGATCATGACCAAAGCAAAATTAGATTACGACTAAAGAAAAATTAGATAACTGAGATAACTCAACTAAAACAAATGAATGAAAATGAGACAATAAATGTGTTTCAATTAGATAAAAATCACTTTATAAGGGTAAAATGAAGTTTCTACCTAAATTAATGTTATTTTTCAAATGTTTAGTAATTTGATGTTTCTCTCACAAAATGAATTGAGTTTGGTGCTATTTTTGATCAATTTCTCTTTTCTTTATTGGTATCTGTGGTCCCTAAATTTTTTTAAATGCATCAATTTAGTCATTTTGTTATTCAACTGTTAGTTTAACATAACAGTTCTACGAGTATTTCTGTCTTTAAATATAAACAAGCCATGTTCGATTAAATATTTATACAACATAAATCAATTTAATTTAATAAAATTAATATTTAATTACAAATAAAAAAAATTGAAAATTAAACAAAAATTTTGACTGTTTGATTAAAATTGAAAATTGATTGTTGATGCTTTGATGTACATTTGGAGATTAAACACAAAATTGTTTGATTAAAATGAAAAAAAAATCATACAAAAACTGAAGTGGAGACACCTCTTCTTCTCTTCTTATCCTTATCACCATCACCATCACCATCACCATACATCATAGAATCATTATCACTAATCCTTAGTGTGTTAATGAGTTATGATTTCATTTAGCCGCTCGCGGTTGCTTGGTCAGAGGTTTTGTTGAGCATTGGATTTAGTTTTTTCACTTTGCAATGAGAAATTTGGTAAAGGTGAAATGACATCACTTTTTTATAACAAAAGGTAATTTGTCCTAATTTTACTTTGGGTAAAGAATATAAAAAATTAGTGTGACCTAACAAATTTTTAATAATTATATGTGGTTGTTTTTAGAAATTCCCACATCATAAAAACTATGTCCGAATTATACATCAAATTAAGTGCTCGTTTGGTATATGAGACTGATTTGGATTGGACTGGACTGGACTGAGTCTATCAATAACCATCACCCATACATCATAGAATTATTATCACTAATCCTTAGTGTGTTAATGAGTTATGATTTCATTTAGCCGCTCGACCGGTTGCTTGGTCAGAGGTTTTGTTGAGCATTGGATTTAGTTTTTTCACTTTGCAATGAGAAATTTGGTTAAGGTGAAATGACATCACATTTTTTATAACAAAAGGTAATTTGTCCTAATTTTACTTTGGGTAAAGAATGTAAAAAATTAGTGTGACCTAACAAATTTTTAATAATTATATGTGGTTGTTTTTAGAAATTCCCACATCATAAAAACTATGTCCGGATTATACATCAAATTAAGGGCTCGTTTGGTATATGAGACTGACTTGGATTGGACTGGACTGGACCGAGTCTATCAATAACCATCACCCATACATCATAGAATCATTATCACTAATCCTTAGTGTGTTAATGAGTTATGATTTCATTTAGCCGCTCGACGGTTGCTTGGTCAGAGGTTTTGTTGAGCATTGGATTTAGTTTTTTCACTTTGCAATGAGAAATTTGGTTAAGGTGAAATGACATCACATTTTTTATAACAAAAGGTAATTTGTCATAATTTTACTTTGGGTAAAGAATGTAAAAAATTAGTGTGACGACAAATTTTTAATAATTATATGTGGTTGTTTTTAGAAATTCCCACATCATAAAAACTATGTCCGGATTATACATCAAATTAAGGGCTCGTTTGGTATATGAGACTGACTTGGACTGGACTGGACTGAGTCTATCAATAATGTTTTATATTTACAATTTTATAAAATAAAAAAATAATCTAAAAATTAGTCTGAAACAATACTAAACATGAGTCTGGACTATTTTAATAGTCCAACTCTTTAGTTCGATACAATATCAAACATAGGTTAGGACTTAGTCTTAGTCTAATATATTTTTAGAACTTAATCCAGTTCAAACCAAACGGTCCTTATCTCAAGAGTAGGTCTTTATTTAACAAAAATCATGACTTGAGCATTCATAACAAATGTATTGAACTTTCGGTTTGCATTTGGAATGCCATGTTTGGGAGGGTATGGATACAAATATCGGATTCGAGTGCGAATCTGGTGTTTAGTGTTTGGTTGGACTGGTTACACATAAAATTTAAAAAATGAGAATAATCTCATTATTATACGCAAGCAAGTAAATATCAATGGTCTAAATTTGTGAAAATATAGGTTGAATATCACCAAATATAAAAAATTTTAGAATTTTTTTTATATTGATATCTTAAATATGAAAAATACTGAGATTATTATCGATATTTAATTGAACAAATAATATTGAACTTATATGAGATTTGTTGAAATATACTTGAAATTAATTTTTAAAATAACTCATATTGAATTCCCTGGATATTAAGTTTGATGGTTAAAAAATAAGATTAACAGTTAAAAAAAGAAAAAAAGTATAAGAAGTGAGAGATTCATGGTGAATTCACTGTAAATTCACCATAGATCGCGAAACAGAGAATGCTCGAATATACTTTTTAATGGCAAAACACTATGGGAGTTCAGTATGACTATCTATAAATTTTGATTTCGAATGTAAGTTAATAAATATAAGATAACTTCAGTGATATTTGTTCATATGTTATTATTTACTACCGAACTCTACTAACCCGATTGCCAAACAGCCCCTAATTATAACTACACTCTAAGGCCCCGTTTGGTACGCGGGATTGGATTGGACTATTTTATGGGATTGGATTGGACTGGGATTGGATTGGATTGGATTGGACTAAATTAGTACTGTGATGTGTTTGGTACAGTCTGGACTAAAAATAAATTGTCTTTTGTTTGGTAAAGGATGGGATAGGATAAAATCAAAATAAATTTATTAAATTAATTTTCACATAAATAAAAATATTTTAAAGTAAATTACATTCATTTTAACTTAAATAAAAATAAGATTAATTTTAAATAAATAAAAAATAAGATTAATTTAAATATTAAATGTATATTTTTAGAACAAAAATATTAAATTATTAAAATAAATAATCATTTTAAATAAAATAAAATATAAATTAAATTTACTAAATATTTTTAATAAATTGAATATTATTTTAAACATAAATGAGATATTTAATTATTTTAAATAATTTATTTAAAATTAATTTAATAAATAAAATTATTTTATTTATATTAAAAAAAAAAAAAAAAAAAAGTGACATGGTGGACTAAATAATCCACAAATGGTGGATTATTTAGTCCACCAAGATGGATTAAGTAACTGTGGATGGATCCAAACTGTTCCCAAAATGACTAGGGAAATAGTCAATCCATCCTAGTCCACCAAAATAGCTAAAACCCTAGTGATAGTCACTCGCTAACTAAAAACAAAATAAAAAAAATCTCCGGTATCGCATGCGCTTACTATCCACACTCATCACCTCATCAACTTCCACTGGTCATCATTTCTTCTCTCGTCTCTCCTTGCGTCGATCCCACGCGCTCTATCTCAACAAAACCCTAGACTTCTCAACGCAACCGCCGATGGCTGAGGAATCTCTCCGGCGAAACCTGGCCGATGAAGCTGTCGGCCGTTGAATCCCAGGGCAACGCCGTCAGGGCTCTCAAGGCCTCCAAGGCTTCGAAGCCCGAAATCGAAGCCGCCATTGAAGCACTCAACCGGTTGAAGCTCGAGAAGTCCTCGATCGAGAGGGAGCTCCAGAGCGCCGTCAGCGGTAACGGCGGCGATAGCTCAGTTAACAGGGAGGCCTTCCGTCAGACCGTCGTGAACACTCTCGAGCGCCGTCTGTTTTTCATTCCGTCCTTCAAGATTTACAGAGGCGTCGCTGGACTTTACGATTACGGTCCGCCATGGCTGCGCCGTCAAGTCTAACTGTCCTCGCTTTCTGGCGTCAGGTATCGAATTTGGTTGTTACGATTTCATTACGAATTCGGATAATTCGATAACTAATCAGTAATCGAACAGTGTTATGTTTAGTATTCGTTAAATCTCGGTAATTTTACATTTTGATCAATTGTTTACGTTTTTCGTCGGATAAATTTTTATATGATAATATGGTGTTATTGATATAGAAATTTAGAAATTAAGAGATGCTTAATTTTCTTCAAATTATAGTAATGTTTACATTTAGTTTTAGTTAATTAGTTGATTTGTTTGCGATTTCAAATTCTTGGAATTGTAGCATTTTGTTCTGGAGGAGAATATGTTGGAGGTTGACTGTCCGTGTGTGACGCCGGAGGTTGTACTCAAAGCATCCGGTCATGTCGATAAGTTTACTGACCTTATGGTTAAGGACGAAAAAACCGGGACCTGTTATCGTGCTGACCATTTGCTTAAGGACTTCTGCAAAGATAAGCTTGAGAAAGACCTGACCATATCAGCAGGAGAAGGCCGCGGAATTGAAGAAAGTACTGGCGACCTTGGATGACCTCTCGGCTGAAGAGCTGGGTGCCAAGATCAAGGAGTATGGTATTGTTGCTCCGGACACGAAGAATCCGCTTTCAGATCCTTATCCGTTCAACCTGATGTTTCAATCATCAATCGGCCCCTCCGGTTTGATACCTGGGTGAGTATTTCACATGCATTTTTATGTTCTCAAATCAATATATTTGTATCTTTTCATTCACATGTAGCATTATGTTTAATCATATTAAGTACTGGTATTCTGTCCTGTCTGCTGTAGGTATATGCGTCCTGAAACAGCGCAAGGTATATTTGTGAATTTTAAAGACTTGTATTATTACAATGGGAACAAGCTCCCTTTTGCTGCAGCTCAGATTGGTCAGGCATTCAGAAACGAGGTTTTAATATTTTCTCTGAAACTGCACCTTATGTGCATGATTTGCATGGTTGCATAATTTTTCTTTCTATTCTGAAATGACTCCTTTTGCGCAATTCAGAACCAAAAATGTTATAAACTTTATACTGTTTACCTTTGTTATGCACATTTTTGGACTATTATTGCTGATTTTGCTATGTTGTTGAAATCATTATACTTTCAGATGCATGTTTCTCTGTGTGTGTGTGAGAGAGCGAAAGCAAAATTTAACCAACTCTTTTCCTATTTGTAGATATCTCCTCGCCAGGGTCTTCTTCGAGTCCGTGAATTCACACTAGCCGAGATTGAGCACTTTGTTGATCCTGAAGACAAATCTCATCCAAAATACTCAGACGTTGTAAACTTGGAGTTCCTGATGTTCCCAAGGGAAGAACAAATGTCAGGCCAATCTGCAAGGAACATTCCTCTTGGTGAAGCTGTTTCAAAGGTTGGTTTAATTATATTTAGTATGACCAATGTTTTGTCTTTGGCATATTTCTCCCTTACTTCATGCATCCCCTTCCTCTTGACAATGATTATGTTGTTCACTGTTGTTCAGGGGATTGTAAACAATCAAACTCTTGGCTACTTCATTGGGAGAGTATATCTCTTCCTGATCCGCCTTGGTATAGATAAAGAACGTTTACGTTTCCGGCAGCATCTTGCAAATGAAATGGCTCACTATGCTGCAGACTGTTGGGATGCTGAGATTGAGTGTTCATATGGGTGGATTGAGTGTGTCGGTATTGCAGATAGATCTGCATATGACTTGAAGGCTCACTCGGTAAGAAATAACTTGATATTTTTCTGTGGAAGTTTTATAATTCATTTCTTAGCACAGATGGTTGTAAGATTGTTTTCATAACAATTGCATGAAATAATAATTATTTATTTAGTCTAGTTCATTGGATTCGTTCCATTTGTCAGTCTTGTGGTTCAGACGCCTACTACTGTTGATGGCATGAATTTTAGTGCTCTAATTGGTTATTTGTATTTTACATCTTCTATACTTATATATGACATTAGTATGACATGATGAGTTATAGTTCACCATACACGCCTTTCTATTCAAACACTGATATACTACATACTCATTGAGCATTGATTACTGTCACATAACAGGACAAGAGTGGTGTTGCTCTAGTTGCTCAAGAGAAGTTTTCAGAACCTAGGGAAGTGGAGGTACTGCTGTGTGCTTATAACTCTTGTTATTGCCACTATAGTTGTATAAATATTATTGTTTTGCATTTTTTTTTTGAATGGGTGATCTTGATTCCTTGACACGTCTTGATAACAGAAATTGGTTATAGTTCCTGTGAAAAAAGAGCTAGGTCTTGCATTCAAGGGATGCCAGAAGAATGTGGTTGAAGCTTTGGAGGTAATAATAGAATAGATTTTCTATGGGTGATGGTGTCAGGTTTAGAAATATGCTGCCTGCTTGTTTGACTATAATGTATAAATTTCTTTCACTATCAGGCAATGAACGAAAAAGAAGCTATGGGCATGAAGGCCGAATTGGAATCTAAAGGAGAGGTGGAGTTTTATGTCTGCACTCTTGGGAAAAATGTGTGCATTAAGAAGAATATGGTCTCAATTTCGAAGGAGAATAAGAAAGAACACCAGAGAGTTTTTACACCATCAGTAATTGAACCATCTTTTGGTATTGGCCGGATAATATATTGCCTCTATGAGCACTCTTTCTACACAAGACCTAGTAAAGCTGGGGATGAACAGTTAAATGTATTCCGTTTCCCACCTCTCGTGGCACCTATTAAGTGCACAGTTTTCCCTCTTGTTCAGAACCAAGAGTATGAGAAGGTTGCCAAAGTTATTTCCAAGTCATTAACGGTTGCTGGAATCTCACATAAGATTGACATCACAGGTTTGCCCCCAAGACCAATAGTCTTTGTATTATACTGCGGTTGCATGTATGGTTGGTGGATCATTGACATTCCATTTTATGTGTATTTATGTCAATATTTTGTCTCCATGGACTTGTTATTTAACTCCTTTCTTTAATGTTTACAGGCACCTCAATAGGGAAACGATATGCAAGAACAGATGAACTCGGTGTACCCTTTGCTATCACCGTTGATTCAACATCCTCAGCGACAATCAGAGAGAGGGACAGCAAGGACCAAATCCGTGTTAACGTGGACGATGCAGCAACAGTTGTGAAGGTAGTAACTGATGGACACAGAACATGGGAAGATATCTGGTCAAGTTATCCTCATCACTCCTCAGAATCTGCGGATGATTAGATTTCGAGTACAATGCCATAATCGGGGTTGACATATCATATTCATAATTGAATCTCAAATGTTCTTACAATTATTCGAATACCTATGATGATGACCAATGATTTGATGAAAAAGAACACAGATTTAGTTTTAATACACATGTAAAAGACATGTCTCCAACACATTCCAGGAATGTTTCCCATTGTGGTGGTACTTTTGATTACAGGACCAATAAATTACAAGCTGAAATCTGGTAGGTTGATAATTCATTTGAGGTATGTTATGTGAGCTTCAGCAGAATTGAATTATGAACCACATTTTTGTCTTTACTGATAAGTTTCTGTTTTGGAAGAAACCTATATATATATATATTGTAGATTCCAAAATGGTAGGCATATGTAAATTGAAATAATATTCTTAGTCAAATGTGTTGATTTTTTTTTTTTTGAGTTGAAGTATATTGATTTGTTGAGTTAAACATATTCAAATGTTTCAATAATAAACAGATTAAAGTGAGTAAACTTTTGTTGGTGATGTTTGATTTATATTTGAGTTGCATTAGAAGATCTAAGAAATAAATACATACGTCTAAATTCTTCAAAAATAGTTGCAATATTTATAAAATATTTTCCAGTTTATACTGATTTTGAAGAGCTATTTATTTATTTAACTTATTTTTTTATAAAATTAATACCAATTTGGATGAGGGATTTATCAAGATCTGGTGAGATCATATGCATATTTCGAAAAATGTATTTTGAAATGGGCAATTATTAGATTAGTCTTTAACTTTTAGGAAATTATTAATTTTTTAACGCAGTTTTATTTATTGGTATTACTTGGACCCGTTTTTCTAAATGTATCAATTTGGTCCTTTTGATCCAATTTTTTAACATGTCAAAATAACTTAAAATGTTAAAAAGACAGTTTTGACCTTAACTCTATTTAAATGAGTTAAAATTATAATTTTATTCTCAAATTTTTAAAAATATTATTAATAATTAGAAGGTTAATATAATTATTTATATTAATTTTGTAAAAAAAAATTTTAAAAAAAATTTTAAATTTTTTCATGACCTCTCATTAATTTTTTTTAAAAAAATTTAAATTATATTTATAATTGGAAGATCCATTTAATTTTTTTTAAATTTTTATTTTTAAAAAACTAATATAAAATAACTATATTACCCTTCTAATTATTAATAATATTTTTAAAAATTTGAGTGTAAAATTATAATTTTAACTCATTTAAATAGAGTTAAGGGCAAAACTGTTTTTTTAATATTTTCAGTTAGTTTGACTGTTAAAATCAAATTGATACATTTACGAAAACTAAGAATTCAACATTATCAATAAATGAAAATGAGTTAAAAAAAATTAATAATTCTCTAAAATTTAGGAACTAAATTGATAATCGGCCTTTTAAAAAATATTTCTATGGTTCAGTAAAACGACGCTGTTGTTAAGCTTGAAACGACAGGTCGTTTCTCGCTCGCATGAATAATTCGTCCATCACTTTTGTTTCCATTTTTGTTTTTTCGCTTGTTGACTCGAATTCGATTAACAGAGCAAAACCAAAACCAATACCAGAGATTCGAGTGACAGTGAAACCCTAGCTCTTTGCATCAACTAAGAGAAGAAGAAGATGATGTTGAGAGTAGCAGGGAGGAGGCTCTCTTCGTCTCTCACGTCGAACTCGTCGCGAACGACCTCCGCCTTCCTCTCCGCCAACAATCCTCTCGATCTCAACGCCGCCGGCGGAGGTGGCGGTGAAGGATCACTCTCTCTGTGGATCCAATCACTCGCCGCTTCCCTTTCTCTTTCGCTTCTCAGTTTCCGCATCTAATTAGAGGTTCCACGATTCCTTCAATCTCTCCCCTCTCAGATTTTTCAAGATTTAATTTTTTTATTCATCTATTTGTTGATTGAAAAAGTACGAAGAATAAAAAATGTTTTGTGTTGATCTTCGCATTGTTGCTTTGAAGCCGATTGCACTGATATCTGTTTGATGTACTGGATTTTTTTTTTTTTTTGTTTAAAATATTGTGTCGAAAAGGCGGATTGATGATAAAGCCTACAAAGCTTAGTAGATATTTTGGTTGAAAATATGATTACTTGCACAAAGTCTTTCGAATGTCTATTTAGGTAGGCTATGATATGAAAAATGATTCTCTATTCAATTTGTTTGTCCACGTGCAAATGAAAGAATGACCAGGTATTGTAATCTTTTCGGCTGTGGTAATTCGATTGTTGCTGATATCTGACGTGTTTTAGGTTGTAGAGGTGGTGATCGTAGTTTCAACGTACCATGGATGGATGATGTGTGATATTGTCTTTTTCTAATGGAAACTGGGTCTGAATATAGATAACTGGGTTTCTTTTATGCGATAATTACTTGCTTTAAGAGTTTTCGTATTTATGATATGAAGATTAGTTAGAATCCGATTTTGTAAACAAATGGTAGTAGCGGGAAGCCAGGAACATTTATTAGTAGTGGGAATATATTAGTTTGTTCCCTTTAAGATTATGTTCTACTGAATCACTAGGGTCTATTGATCATTTCTAACACAGATTGAATAGAAACAAAATAGTTTCCCTTTTTGTGTGATAATGTTATCTGGACAGAAACAAGAAATGGTGATTTTGTCTCAACATTTGGATGACGTGTGATGATGTCAAGTGAGTCCAAATAAAGATTATTGGATTTATGTGAATAATCTCTTACTGTAGTCTGTAGTAAGAGATTGGAAAGACTGACCAAGTGTTTATGTATCTATGCTATGAAGATTAGTCGGAATCAAGTTTGGTAAACCAATGGTATAGCAGGAACATATTAGGTTTACAAACTATTGATAGCAGTGGGAACATATTAGGTTTGTTCCCTGTAGGATTGTGCAGAACCAATTAGAGCTTAGTGATCATTTCTAACACAAACTGGATTGAAACAAGAAGTGGTGATTTTTTTGTCAACAGTCTGTAGATGGATGATGCAGCATTATATAATGCCAGGTGGTTCCAAATAAAGATTATCTGATTTTTTTAATGTGAAGAATCTTTTACTGTATGAATTTTGGTTCTTATGTTATGAAGATTAGTAAGAATCAATTTTTGTTGATCAAATGATGGTTGTGGGAACATTAGGTTCATTGTTTTTATGATTATGTTTAACTGAAGCTCTAGTGATTAGTGATCATTTCTGACACTTCGGTGGCTAGAAACAAAATACTTTCCACCTTGTGTAATTGCCTATCTGTTAACTTTCAATATTAATGAATAAATGATTAATTGATAATAAATTGACACATTTATGTTGACAAACTTGAAGAGTAAGTTTCTTTTGAAACAAAGGCTTGGAACCTGAGGTCTACAGCTGATGCATTGAAGCAGAATTCTTCTAGATCATCCCGTGGGATTTGTGGCCACGAATTGGAACATGTGTTTGTCCTTGATGGCTTGATAATAGTAGTGGCATGACATGACTAACTTGATGTCCATTTCTGCATCTGTATTGAATTTTAGATGTGGATGGCATTCAATGTTGTGTAACAGCTGTTTTGTGATGTTGGTTAATTGTCCAGGTTTCTCAACTGAAGCCCTCACACCAAGACATGATATGGGTTTGATCTCAGATCTTCCAGCTACTGTGGCAGCTGTGAAGAACCCAACATCAAAAATTGTCTATGATGAGTACAATCATGAGCGTCATCCACCTGGTGACCCCAGCAAGCGTGCATTTGCATATTTCGTCTTGTCAGGTGGCAGGTTTGTATATGCTTCCGTAATTCGTCTTTTGGTGCTCAAGTTGGTACTGAGCATGTCTGCAAGTAAAGATGTTCTTGCCATGGCTTCCCTTGAGGTTGACCTCTCCAGCATCGAGCCTGGTTCTACTGTTACAGTCAAGTGGCGTGGGAAACCAGTGTTTATCAGGCGTCGTACTGAAGAAGACATTAACTTGGCTAACAATGTTGATGTTGCATCCCTTCGAGACCCTCAGGAAGATGCAGCCAGAGTTAAGAATCCTGAATGGCTCATTGTTGTCGGTGTCTGCACCCACTTGGGGTGCATTCCCTTACCTAATGCTGGTGACTTTGGTGGTTGGTTTTGCCCCTGCCATGGTTCACACTACGATATCTCTGGCAGGATCCGTAAGGGACCAGCACCATACAATCTAGAGGTACCCACTTACAGTTTCCTGGCCGAGAACAAGTTGTTGATCGGTTGAGCATTGATAATGGAGTTAGTTATTTTCAGGGGCGGTAGTGTCGCTGCAAAGATGTCATAATAGATATTTTTCCGCTGCAGGAGAGAAATTTGCTTCTGCAAATTATTTTGTTTTCTGTTTGGATTTCTTTATGCTTATTTACATGTCAAGATATTCCATGTTCTGTCGTTTCTGGACAGGATTCTGAGGTTTTGAATAATACAACTGGAATTTTGTTGAGAATTCTCAATTTTAATGGCACGTCATTTTTTGTTGATATTATTTGTCATCTTAAAGCATTTCCCAATTTTGTTGATATTTTTTGGTATTCTGTGGTGCGAGGAATGAGGATCTTGTAATTGTAAGGTTAACATACAAGCCAGTTGTCCACAATAAATGCACTGAAGTATTCTTTTTTTCTTTAATTAGTAAAATTTTGAATTTGGGGTAGAAAAAAATGACTTGAACTAATAATCTCATCGATACATAGAAAGTTCTCGTAACTTAAGTGATTAGTGCACTTTTCGTTCATATTTGTGATAGACAGTGTGGAAAGATATCTTTCTATAATGGGAATTGCTTTTCGAACCGTACTTGTAGCACTTGCAATGAGTTTCAAATTTTGCCAGGGAAGTCTTTTCCAGATCATGGTTCTGGGCATCAGAGCCTCTAGGATTTAGCTAACTCAGCGACACGACACGACAATATTACTGGAACAACTAATAGATATTGCATTACATTCATACAATCAAATGTAATTCAATGTGCAATGGATGGATGGCCTCGGTAAATCTATTTTGCACCAGTAAAATAGCAATACTCAGTCCTCTATACCTAGTTTTTTATATGAAGGTTGAGAAGAGAGTGAGAGAGAAGAGAGAGAGAGTGTTATCGCTAGCAATAGCGATGCAAAAGAATGGCATGCATAGAATATAATCGTTGAGCAGTTGGTTTCAATGGGTCAGATAGTATACCGCGATACAATATGCATATATGATTTTTCAATTTTATGTATAATTCTTAACATAAAAATACAAACTATAATTCTTAGCAGTCCTGGATAGGAACTAGTGGCAGTTTGCCTCCATATATATCTGGAAGCTGGCTCTCATCAATATCTTCAAGCAATGTGGCTTTCAATTTTTTCTTCTCAACAAAAACTATCTGCAGAAGTTAGGCCAACACGTAAACTGAGTTAGATATCCATCAGCTTAACGAAATTACTTTATTCGTTCATTTAAAAGCCATGCTCGTTTACAGTAGTTCTCGTTTTAAATAAATTGGAATGATGTCAATTGTTGATTAGCAATTGTGGTTGAGAGCTGAGACATTTTAAATTTTCTCTAGTCTACAACTTAATCATGCCATCTATTTCTCATAAGAAAAGATTCTCATCACATTAAATTTCGTGGTAATGTTTGGATTGGTATTTCATAAACCGTGGTTTCATTTTATCAACATCCACGGCCAGGAATGTGTTTTTTGCAAGGAAAGGCACAGCATACTTTACCTTCTTTTTGGTATTGCTGTCAATAAATGGGTAAACAACCTTCCACGCGGTCATGAACATGTAAGGCGAATGGACGATTACTAATTTGCCTAGTCTCTCCGGATAGCAATCCTGCCATCAAAATCATCAAATCACTGCACATTAGTTTTTCCAGGGACAAGAATATTTTTCTAGCATGACTCTCCTATTGATACGCAAATTTCCACCAACGAAATGAGAATTGAGAAGTGAAAGAAGTGAACTAACAATCTGACATTTTAATGGCAAGGTGGAAGATAAAACCTGCAAGATTGATAGAGATGCTAAGTATCCGCGAATGTCACTGTTAGTGTATCCCCATCCTTTAAGATCCCCGATGGCAATAAACTTTTCTTGTCCCCTTGGCATCCTGAAACACCAACAAAAATATCATATAAGATTGATTCATCAGCTAAGTTAAATCAAAAAATGAAAAATAATGATGTCCTTGCTTTATCAAATTTAGGTAGATATCGAAAAGAGAACATTTAGGTCCGAGTAAAAGAATGCGTGATATAGGAAATAGTTCTTTAAATTTCACACCATCTTTCCTGAAACACAGCAACTATGAATTTTGTTTTAGGAGGCTGCTTTGTGGGAGATAGATCATTTGGCTGTTCCCAGTCCATTTTATTTGATGATATTTCTCCACATCATAGCCCCCACTCCTCCATTAAAAAAAATCAATACAATCTTATTCAAAACCATCGTATTTGTGAAATACAAAGGAGCCACGGATATTAAAATTCTAGATTAAGAAGGACTTACTTGGCACATATTTTGTCAAGAGTGAAGACTACAAATCCTACAAAAGAAAAAAAGAATATAACACAATATGATTTGTGCTGATCGAAATTGCAAAAGCACGTTTGATTCAATATGGTAGATTTGGGAGAATGTAACAAAAGAAAATAAAAAATATAAAGCATTTAAGATTCAGAGTTATAACATACGCTTGAAGTCCTCCAAACTTCCTTTGGAAGGGTTATGTCTACCACCAAAGGCGACAACTATTGGACGCCCCTTCTTATCAAGACCTTGCATGCACACCTTGTTATCTTCAAGCTGATTTGAAATATCCGATGGTGATATATAGCCATTAGGGACAAAAGATCGCTTCCAGCTAAGGTACTTCATTAATAGGTTAGAAGCCTTCTCTATATCCAAATCACGAGCCCGCAGGAATCTTCTTATCATCAAATCATCAACTTCCTGCTTATCAAAAGTTTCACACACAAAAAATGAATAGACCACGGTGTCAATGAAGTGGGTAACCAAACTCAAGCATAGCTTGCCAATTAAATGGCTAAGCATCAATTCTAGTTATAAATATAGGTGGAGACTGTACGTGTTCCTTCAACTTAACTGAGCTGAGACTGAGAGTTTCGATTCAGATTATTACATCATTCAAAGTTCTAATTCTAGGACTACATTCATATTCGATATTTATCCAAATTTAACTCAAAACATGAAGGGTTATCTACAAGAACTCTACAAAACTTCTATTTTGAAGGAACATGCGAATCTATGCCAAATTTGTTTAAATTCTATACTTTACGTTAAGGAGTTGTTATTAACAATGTGTCTACGGCAGCAAGGCGCGCGTAAACATAACCCAAATATGAAACACAATTGCAAGCATTGCAATGCAGTTTGCAGTTTCTAATGTGCTCCATCATCAACAAGAAACACTACAGTTCAGTTTTTAACTAATATCCTTCTAAATAGAAAATAAAATAAACTTGAATGTGAAAATTCAGTGCCATGAGCAGCATTTCACTTACAAATCAAGACCAACATAACGTGAAAATTATATAAGAAATCCAAGGACTATAGAAACCTCAACAGATATGATAAACTGATATCAGAATCAAACACCCCATTTGTTCAAGAATCTAAAGGAAGTAGAGGAAAGATATTAGACACAAACTCCTGAACAAAATAAAAAAAACAAACACCTTGAACATATAAGCAGATAATTTAGCACAAAACCCATAAAAAAAAAAAAAAGCTATGGAAATTAGCATCAACAGAGATATAATTATCAAAAACATCATGAAAAACAATGAAAACAACAAAAAAAATGAAAAAAAAGGAACAACCTTGGCAGAGGGATCTTCTCTTTCAACAAGGGCTCTCATAATACCAACTTTGCTTCTCTCAATCTCATTGCTTTCTTCTCCATTTTCTTGCACCACTAGTGTTTTCTCTTCCTCACCATCTTTGAACTCCATCTCAAGTTCCTTCCTTTTTTTTTTGGGTGGATTTCTGCAATACCCAGATGCTCAACAACCACAGATCTTGTCTTCTTGTATCAAATTTCAAGAGAAGAGAGCAGAAAAGTTCAGGAAATAAATGGAGGCAGTTGAAGCTAATTAGCTAATGACCAAAAGTCAAAGTATCAAAAAGACAAGAGTGTACAGTTGTTTCTTCTGAGAGAGGACCAAACATGTAATTTTGAAAAGATTAATAAAACAAATAATTGTTTGTTTATCTTTTTGGATTTTGTTGAAATTCATGAGTTCCTTTTTTTTACCTGCTAGCCTGCACGGCTCGTCTCTTTGTCCTTTTTTTTTTTTGTTCTTTTTGTTGAAAAAAAAGTATGCTATATATGACAAATATTACTAATCTAGAGATCAAATTTCACATCATGTTTTTTGCATATCCATGGATCCACCTGTTCATCTTGTTCGTTTATGTGAGAAGATTTCTTTCCATAGTCATGTAATTAAGTATTCGAACCATAATATTTGACTTAGGAAAATCTTGTCAATACTAACTTAAAAAGTCTGTTCGGTTCCCTAAAGAGATAATTAGAACCAGAGGCAAAAGGTTACGGTTCTGATTTGAAATCGGCGATTCCACACCGATTTTGATTCCTCCTCTGCTTTCATGCCAGTTTCAGTTACGAAACCGATTCAAATTTTTTTTTTTTAAAATTTACATTGAAATTTTTTTAAAAAAATAAAAGGAATTCGAAACCCGCTGTCTGATTCCTAAATTGTAAGAACTGGAACGGAAACCAAAATCTAGTCTTTCGGTTTCGATTCGAATCTAATCGGTGCCATCCCTACAGTAGATCCTATCAATAATAACTTTAAAGAGTTATCCATACCGTGCTATCATCGATCACTGCTTGATCTGTTTGTAAAAGATATTGAGAAAGGTCAGTATATATATATATATAAAGTACTTGATCTCGATAGATCTCGTTATCCAAATCATGCCAGCAATATTTGATTTTAGTAAGATGTGATTACATTTTAATGATTTAAAATTAAAAAAAAAATCAAATAATTTTTAGTGTAATTACATTTGAATGATTTTTTTTTTAAGTAAAATAAAGTCATGAGAATGACATATCACATAAGGTTGAGTTGTCCAACCCAAGATTTCACACATAACTTAAATGATACATTAATGACAGTACTCTACAGCCTGTCTATTGCATGAACCTAGAGTTAGAACACGATACGTACAAAATTCAATCTAAACCAATCTAATTTTAATCGAATTTAATAAAATAGTTAGGGTTTAATTGAATTTTAATTTTAAAAAGTAGTACATAATTAGATTGGTTGATAAATTTTATGTAACCATTAAACTAAGCAAATTAGATAATTAACAGCCATTTTGAATAAGGTTTATACTAATCGTTAAAAGGTTTTATTTATAAGTAATGCTACATATTTCACTTCAAATTCCACATTTTTTATCACAACACACGTGGCAGATGAAATGACAATTGATGAATGAATTTACATGGCAAGTGAGTTAATGTGAATCCCCAAATCATTATTAATGTGAATTCATTCATCAATTGCTGCTTCAGCTGCCATGTGCGTTGAGATGTTAGGTGGAATTTAGGGTGAAACGTGTAGCACTATTGTTATTTATATATTTATTTGGCTGTTTTACTAATTTATTGAATAATTTTTTAAAAAAAGTAATTTATTAAATAATTTAAATTACTCTTAAGTTATTGTATTAGAGTAATTTTACACATCTCAACTCATTCTAATGTGAATTCATTAATCAATTGCTACCTCAGCTGTCATGTGTGTTGGGATGAAAAAGTTAAAATTTAAGTTGGGATGTATAGTATTACTAATTATATTAATACAATATAACATGTAGAATTATAAATAATTCATTGTAATCTGACTGGAATTAATTTTCTTTAATATAATTATATTAAACTTTAATAAAATTCATTGGATCTAAACCATCCAACAAATTTTTTTTTTTTTGAAGAATCATCTGTCAAATTGACAATTGAAACAATTAAATAATTAGATTATATATATATATATATATATTTAATAATGATAATTGAATAAATTTTTCTGAATTTAAATGTTGTATTTTATAAAATTTAAAATTTATGTTTGAATTTAAAATTTATTGACTGTTAACTAGTGTAATTATTATTTATTTTTTTGTCCAAATATTTTATTATAATCACAAAAAAAATTTACTACTTGCTGTTTTGATCTTTTTACCAAAAAAGTAACCAGTTTTTGAGACAAATGCAAAATAAGAAATCTAAATTCATTTGTTACATAATTCCATTTCAAATAAACTATAACTCAATAGTTTATGAGACAAAAGTCCAATTTCAGTTGCAATAAAAAAAATAGTTTATGTGAAACAAGTTAGTGAATTCTACCTTATTTACGTCATTTTGATATTTGTACTTTATATTTGAATTTAAGATTTATTAAACTTAGATATTGTGTTATATTGAATTTAAGTTTATATATGAATTTTAAATATATGTTAAAATTTAAGTTTTAATTTATAATTGTAGTTTATGTTTAAATTGAAGTATATATTTGAATTTAACTATATGTTTAAATTTAAGTGTATTTTTTAATTTAATTAAATATTAAAATTTCAGTCCAAATAAAATTCAATCTCTTAAATTTTGTATATTTAGTGGCTTGACTATTTTTTTTTAAAAAAAATAAAATAGGTCGGGTATAGATCACCTCTGCCTCAAATGAGTTCGAATATTGGGTAGAGATTGAAAACCATTTCAGGACACGAGTTGGGTTATGCCGCACCCCAGCCAAAATGGATTTCAGGTATGGAGCATGCCGATCCAGCCTCTATCCGATTTTCTTGTCATCTCTGCCACTTACATTTCCGTGAGTTTAAGGGAGGAAGCAACCTCATCCGCTTTCTATTTTTTTTTTTCCTTTTGTTTTAATTTACACTTTTAGAAATTTTTTCCTTTTTTAATAATTACTTTTTTTAAAGGTCTTTTAAATTTTTTAATTCAATTTTATATTTTGATCTTAATGTTTAATCTATATATTTTATAATTAAAAATATATCTTATGAGTATGTATATTTTTAATCACTAAACAGGCAGCTCAGATATCTATTCCCATAACAGAAGACATATACTTTCACAATAAGGGAATAAAACTATTCACACATGCCGGTAAATATGCATAGGTGAGACTTGAACCCTCACCATTTAGGTGGGAGGGATGTGCACCAATCACTTGAGCTATGAGTGGTTATGCTTAGGAGTAGGGGTAGGCACAAAACCATATCCGAACCATATTCGAATCGTAATTTGTAGTTTGAGTTGGTTTCGGGTTTGAATTCGACTCGGTTCAGTTTTGAATTTTAAAAAACCGTATTGAAAATGGTTTGGTTTGGTTTTGGTAGCCCAATAGCCCCAAAACCTGTATTAAACCGAATCGAATTCGAACCGTATTAATTCAGTTCAGTTCGATTCGGTTTACACCTTCAATTCAGTTCGAGTTAGTTTTAATTTTTAAAAACAGTATAAATTTTAATTCGGTTCGATTTCACCTAAAACCGTACCGAATCGAACCGTGTCCACCCGTACTTAGGAATGTAAATTGTTTAAGCCTCACCGTTAATTTTGACTAACAATTAACTAACTGATATTGAGTGACTAAAGACCCTGACGACATTTAAAAATACGACAAATTACGAAAAATGTGAGACTTGTATGAAATTTTCCGTTAATTTAAACATGATTTATGATTCAAAAAAAAAAAATGATTTAAACCAAAACGACGTTGCTTTGCTTTATTAGCTTAACTATCATAAGAGATTTTGACTTGTCATCAAACCGGCAAAAAAAACACAGCTTTCACGTACACTTTCTTCTTTGTTTGTTTTAATATTAATTTTTATGATTCTTCATGGGAAAACTTAAATTAATTTTGTGAACCATCTCTGTATCTTAAAGCAATTCCTCAAGAATTGTTTTCGTTTTCAATCCCCCAACCTGGAAACCTCCATTTTCTTGTGTTCTGTCCATACACAGCCTTGTTTTCTAAGTAAAACTCTCACTCAACCAACCAACTTTCACTACATGACATTCCAACCATATACAAGCTTCTTCTTATATTACACACCTTTTTTATTTATTTTTCTGTGTGACTGAACCCACTTGTGAATTGTCCTATTTTGATCTTCTGTTGGTTCTTTTGGAAGGCAAAATGAGGACTTTTTCTATGTGGGTTTTGGCTGTTCTTGCCTTTTGTTTTGCTTTGAGGAGTACTGCTGCTGCTGCTGCTGATCAGCAGAAAATAGAGAGGATTTCTGGTATATTCTAGAAACTTTTCATCATCTGTTTTTTCTTTTTTGTTTTTGTGACATACATTTTTGTTTCTGGGAAATTTAAATGAAGATGGTGTTTGTTAGTGCTTCTTTCATTGAGCAAGTTCACACACATTTTCAATTTCTTGTATTGAATTAACTTTCATCATCAATTAGAGACTAGTTAGAGCACATATTTGTATGGTACATTGTGTCTTTATATGCATAACATATTGGTACAATTTCATATATGTTGTTAATATATATATATATATCGCGACGTTTTTACTATCTCCATTGACTTTGGCTTACTTGTATTAGATTAATATGTGAAAACTTGTAGTTTTGAGATAAAAAAAATTGGTCCAATTAATATGGTGTAGGAATGATCAAGAATGAATGTTTATTCTGTTTATTACTAGTCTGACTTGAAGTTCTGGACATTGTTTGCTCACTTCTTCTGAAGTCACTGATTAAACTGATTCACATTTCTAATGCCTTAATTGATCGAGGCAAATTGCCATGTAAAATTTCTGAATTTGCGTGGAAAAAAGGACCGAGTTTGATACTTTAAATTGTAGGGAGAACATGTTATGCAACCAAATAGTTCTGTTGATTTATGTAGGGGATATCAGCCTCTTTAAGAATGCTTTATTGTTCATTAGTCCTTGATGATTGTAGTAATTGACAAACTCAAGAAACCGGATTCCTCAACACATCTTCTGTTGGCGCGTTATTTTCCTTTCTAATAATGATACATTTTTCACAAGTTGTTGATCTTAAACCTCCTATCAATTGTGTTCCTTAACCAACTTTGCTCCATTAAAGTTGTATAAAAAATGTAAGTTTGAAAACCTCTGTTTTTCAATTTGACTTAATTGGATGTGCTTTTTTATGTTACAGGAAGTGCTGGTGATGTCTTGGAAGATGATCCTGTAGGGAAGCTGAAAGTTTACATATACGAGCTTCCCAGTAAATACAACAAGAAACTCCTTCAAAAGGACCCCAGATGTCTCACACATATGTTTGCTGCTGAGATCTTCATGCACAGGTTCCTCTTATCCAACCCCGTTCGAACCCTCAATCCTGAGGAAGCAGATTGGTTTTATACCCCTATATACCCCACTTGTGACCTCACACCCACCGGATTGCCATTGCCTTTTAAGTCTCCTCGGATGATGAGAAGTGCCATACAGCTTATATCCACAAACTGGCCCTATTGGAATCGAACAGAAGGGGCTGATCACTTCTTTGTCGTGCCTCATGACTTTGGTGCCTGCTTCCACTACCAGGTATATAAGATTCTTCAAAACAGATGCGTATGTATCGTATATGTCATTCTCACCTAATGTGCTACAATTGATGGTCAATTTATGTGGTCAGAAACCATTACCTTTCTTTTAGTTTTCTGATTTGCTAGCAGTAAATTTCATAAGTTCTGGAATTTTGGGTGGATACTATGTAGGAAGAGAAAGCGATTGAAAGAGGGATCCTCCCGTTACTCCAGCGTGCTACCTTGGTCCAGACTTTTGGGCAACGCAACCATGTGTGCTTGAATGAGGGTTCTATCACAATTCCTCCATTTGCTCCACCACAAAAGATGCAGGCTCACCAGATTCCACCTGACACTCCACGGTCAATCTTTGTCTATTTTCGCGGTTTGTTTTATGATGTGAATAATGACCCCGAGGGCGGTTACTATGCAAGGTACGTAAGTAGTATAATCCAAAATTAGATCAACCCCACTTAGTTGTCAATAAAATCTTGCTAATTTTTCAAAAATCATATCAAGTATCATACAGATATATCGATTCTGATGATCAGTTGAAGACCGAAACTAAAGCCAAACACATTAATTTAATTTTCAATTAGGGGACTAACACGAAAAATTTCTTTGATCAAATGTTGTGCGTGCACCTTAGGACTGTTGGTCACAGCAGTCTTTGTTTGAGATTTTGAAGCTTCTACATTTTTATACACCTATGTAGACTCCACATATTTAATGTTACCTGGACTCTTTTATATGAAAGGGCAGTGAAATGGACTTGAAACATTTAAAGTAGTATTCGGCATTGTTGTGTGCTCTTGTCCTTCACGGTTTTATGCTGGTTGCGAATCATCGCTTATGAGAAGTTGTGTCTCTAATCTGGCGTATGCCATTTTGTTTTGGGTTGAATTCGAGTACTTTCTGATAATATCTTCTGACCAACAGAGGTGCAAGGGCTGCTGTTTGGGAAAATTTTAAGAATAATCATCTCTTTGACATCTCCACTGATCATCCAACGACATACTACGAAGACATGCAACGTGCTATATTCTGTTTGTGCCCTCTCGGATGGGCGCCTTGGAGTCCAAGGCTAGTCGAAGCAGTGGTGTTTGGCTGCATCCCCGTGATCATAGCCGATGACATCGTTTTACCCTTTGCTGATGCAATTCCATGGGAAGAAATCGGGGTTTTCGTAGCTGAGGAGGACGTTCCAGAGTTGGATACAATCCTTACATCTATACCAACAGAAGTAATTCTGAGGAAGCAAAGGCTTCTGGCGAATCCTTCGATGAAACGGGCAATGTTGTTCCCGCAACCTGCACAAGCAGGGGATGCTTTCCATCAAATTTTGAACGGTCTTGCTCGGAAGTTGCCGCATGACAAGAGTACTTACTTGAAGCCTGGAGGTGAAAAGATTTTGAACTGGACTGCAGGACCAGTTGGAGACTTGAAACCTTGGTAAATAAAACACAAGTGTTCATGTTCATGTTTGTTCAAATTCAAGAGTAGTCTCTGCTTTGTTTAGATCCTAGAATTGTATCAAGTTGAGATTGATGATGTTGGCCTATCCCAATTTTTTTGCTTTGATTTTTGTAGAGATGATTACATTATAGAAATACAAATTCTGGAAATAGTTTTTGTGTTACAACACTACATGGTTTTCGCATTAAATAAAATAAACACTTGAATTATATCGATGAAACTGAGGTTCCGAGTTCAAATCTCCATCTTTCAGGTTAAAAAAATAAAATAAAATAAACTTTATACCAGATCATATTTATTGATTAATTTCGACAGATCCCGACAGACTTCTGACCTGTTCGATGTTAGCCTTTGAAAAGATTTTAAGTAAGTTTTAATGAATTTTAAAGCACAGTTTGTAATAAAAATATTATAAGAATTTTGAAATCCTCCAATTAAAAGACTGAAATCTTGCCCATGACTTGGAAGTTGGAAGGAAGAAAACTGGTTGAGAGCACACAAATTTGGAAGACTTGAGGATGGGTTGATCATCTTGATCCACAAATTTTGACTTATTGGTCAAAGTTGTTGATCACCTTAGAATAATCTCATCAATGGTTGTACTTAACAACATGGTAATGAGGAGCATGGAGACTTTCCTCAACCAAAGTGCATAGGTTTTTTTGGGTCAATTTTATAATTGTTGTTTTATTGACCTTTTGGGTTAAAGTTGCAAATATCCAATCAATGAGCATCTTTTAATGTGTCTCACTCATCACATACTGTAATACGAATAATTAATCAAATTTAATCTGATCGTGTATGATACAATATTTTTAAAAAACGTACTATATATATCAAGTGCTGTGAAACGTTTCTAGTCTAATATTATGAAAAAAGGACGAGGATTGGTTCAGTTAATTGAACTCGCTAGAATCTTAGTTTCGAATCATGCCGGCAGACCCTCTTGATGGGTAATCACTGTAAACTCTCACTGAGACCTGTGACATGTCTTGATCCTGGACGGGATAACCTCCCCTCACCTAAACTTTTATTTACCAAAAAAAAAAAAAAAAAAAAAGACAGGCAAATTTGAAGCAACACTGCCCTCTACCTAAAATTTGACTAAATTTTATTTGTTTTTACTTTTTTTAATTTATTTATTATCAAATAACATACTTTCAAGGTACCCACCTACCATATTCTGGTAAAATGATCCATTCATGTGCTCTTATTTTACTATTATAAGATAAATTATATTGTTTCTTCTAATAGAGAATCAGTAACCTGCTTGATTATTGGAAAATTTTATAATTCTCCTTCGAGTTTCAAAAAACGACATTATACCACCTCTAGTTTCATTTTTTTTCATTTCCCCCCTTCTAGTTAAATTGAAAAAAAAATAAATAAAATTAATAATCCTTCAACATAAACAAGAATTGATTATTCTAACCTATTTAAAATAAAATTAGTAATAAAATTTATAAAAATTAAAATTAAATAAAAAATAGAAAAGTAAACTCTACTAGGTAACGGTCGCCTTCTCCTTCAATAGGAAAATAGTATTTTTTTTTTTCTAGTAGAAGAGATTGCATATCTTCTTCACTAGAAGGAGATCCAACGTGAGTGTCGATCTCCTCTTAGTGTAAGAGATCTAGATCGATATCCTTCCAACGGAGAAGATCAAACCCCGATCTTCTCCGTAGAGGATAATTTTAGTTTTTTTTAATATTAATTTTTTTTAAGTAATTTGTCTATTTTGTCTTTTGTATTTCAAATATTTAATAATTTACTAATGAAATACTAATGGCTAGGGTTTTTTTTTTTGGGAGAAAATGAAATTAGAGGGAGTATAATTCTTTTTTTTTTTTGTTCAAAACTACATGGGCAAAATAATAATTTCCTTATAGATTGTTTTACAAAAATAGAGATATTTTTCTAATTTCTTACTTTAACATAAATAGAGTGCAAAATTTTGAAAATCAAGGAAGATTGTCTATTAACAATGTAATTTTCTTTTAAATCTATTTTTAATGAAATCCAAACAAAACCAAAAATTTTACCCTTGGAGAAAAGTAACAAGGATCTTGTGTTATGTAAGGAGTAACCGATAGTTTTTATTATTCCACTTACACAAATAGGTAGATTAAGTATTTCGAGTGTTGTTCGGGTAGCTACTATCATAATAAGAAAGAGTTTTCTCATACTTTTTCTCGTGAGTAAAGTGATATTCGAACCCTAATCACCTAATATATTGAAAGAGGTGCACAATCCAAAAAAATAAAATAAAGAAATACATTTTGGTAATATACTAATAGAAATAACAAGACATCATAAGGCATCTTCATCCATTATAAACGCCGGATAATTCTTGACGAAGATTGTACGTTAAGTGGAATTTTATTCTTATTGAGTGTTTGAAAAATGTTGTGAAGTATAACTATTGTTTTTTTTTCTTAAGGGGGTGCAATTATAAAATTAATAACTGCCGGGACCTACCGAGATCAATCATTAAACGCACAGTCCGAATATCTACTCCTATAACAGGAGACATCTACTCCCACAATAAGGAAAGAAAATTACCCACTCATGTTAGTAAATATGCATGGTGAGATTTGAACTCTCACTATTGAAGTAGGAGGGAGATGCACTAATTACTTGAGTTATAAGTGGATGTAAGTATCACTATTGTTAATAGCACTGAATCAAAAAATTTAAAATTTGTTTGCTTAAAAACTCAAACAGTTAGAAAAATTAATTTTTTTTATTCTAGTTTAGTGAATGAATGCAAAATCCTAGAAAGAAAGGTGAGTAAAATAGGTAGATATGAAGTTTGAGTGGTAAGAAACTAGTTTGGTGAGACCAAATTTGTTGATTGAATTAACCGATAGCTTTTGAAACATTAAAGACGCGTTTGGTGCTCGAGATTGAATTGTATTGTACTAAATTGGTTTCATCTCTTGAGACGGGATTATAGGTACGTAATCCAATCCTAACATGTTCTAAATATAGAATTGTACTAAAAATTAGTTCAATAATATGTAATCCCATGTAACATACGGGCCATAAAGGAATAATAATAAAGCAAAAACAAAAACATATTTTTCAACTGTTTCACCTAAAAAATTCAATAAACTGTGTCAAATTGGAACCATTGCTATCAAAAAGCCTTGGAATATTGAAGGTGGCATTGCTTATCTGTCATTATCTTTCTTTAATTTTTGGAACATACAGCCACCAATCTACGATCGTTAAGGGCCGATCTTTAGGGGGTCCCAAATTTATTTTTTCTTTCAAAAAATTATATATATTTATTATTTAATTTTAATTTGTTTAACTTTCGTTTCCGTAATTATTGTATTTTATTACTTTAACCCTTTAAATATACTTTTCTTGCTATGTGCCCCTGATGATAGTGGTGGAGTTCAACTTTTACTATGAATATTTATCAGTATGTAGTGATGAGTAGATATCTTCAATTACTGAGAATAGATAATAAGGTAAGATTAAATATCTTTCAATTATAAGAGTAGATATTTGGACCGACATTTAGTGATTAATTTTATGAGTATATATCTCCTGATTATGGAAATAGATATTTGAATTATATATTTAGTGATTAATTTCAACGAGTTTTAATAGATGTCAAACCCGTTTGGAACTATTTTGATTTAAAAATGGATATATGTTTTTATTTAATGGATCCAACTACCCATCTACTAAAATAGTCATAAAAGTAAAAATAAATTAAAAATGGATAACTTCAATTTAGTCCCTTAAATTTAATAAAATAGCACTTTTTTACTTATCTTTTTTCTTTTAGCTTATATGGTTCCTAACATTTTCTAAATAGATCAAATATTCAAATTGGTCATTTGACTAACTATTTAACAGTCAATCATCATAAATTTTTTTAAAAGACAATTTTACCTTTAAAAAATTTAATTAATAAAACTACAATTTTATCTTCTAATTAAAATATAACAAAATAAATAAATAAAAAATTAATAAATATTAAATTAAATTATAAAAATTTAAAAATATAAAACCTTTAAAAAAATAGTTAAATAAGTTATTTTATTAGAAAATTTAACCTTTAAAAAAGTAAATAATAATAAAATGTTAAAAACTGTTAAAGATCTAAAATACAATAAAATAAATGGAGAATTAAAAAAATTAAAGAAATTTTTTTTATTTTTGTATTTTTTAAAATATTTCTTTTAATTTTTTTAATTCTCAATTTTATTTATTTTATTTTATTTTTTTAGCAGTTTTAATATTTTTTATTCTTTACTTTTTTAAATATTAGTTTTTATAATAAAATAATTTAATTTTAATCCATTTTTAAATATGTTTTATATTTTAAGTTTTATAATTTAATTTAATATTATTTTATTATTTATTATTATTATATTTTAATTAAAAGATAAAATTATAATTTTATTAATTAAATTCTTTAAATGTAAAACTGTCTTTTAAAAAATTTATAATAGATAACCGTTAAATAGTTAGTTAGAATGATTAATTTGATCTATTTAAAAAATATTAAGAATTACGTGAATTAAAAAAGAAAAGTAAGTAAAAAAATGATGTATTATTAAATTTAAAAGATTAAAAATAGGAGAAAATCTTACCAGCTATTTGAGTATTAACACGTAATGAATATTAAAAAATATATTAGTGAAAAAAACTGTTAAATTAATATATTTTTATATTTATTTCATCAGCTATCAACGTAAAAAAAATCCAAACAATACAAGTGGGAATTGCAATAACTCCCGTGTATATAAGTAAAATTGTATAAAAATATAAAATTATATGATAATAACACAAACCCTTCTTTGACCCGTTGACCAACTATTTAAAACCTGTTTAAATTGGATGGAAATGGTATAATGTCCATTTTACCTTTTATGCACTGTTAATTTTTTTTTTCCAGATCTTCTTCTTGCTCTTGTTCTTGTTTTTTAAATAATATAAAAAAATAACTAAACCTAATTTTTTTTACCCAATTTTTTATTTTTTATCAACCCAACCACAACTCAAATTTTTTTTTATCATCACATCTTCTTCTATCTTCAAATAAATAAATAAATAAATCAATTTTTTTTAATTATTAATTCTTAATCAATCAACCACAATCAACTCAAAATTTTTTTTCTAAATTCTATTTCTTTTTCTTCTTCTTCCTTTTTTTTGAATTTTTTTTTTCGGATTCTTCTTCTTCTTCTTCATTTTTTTTCTAGATTTTTTCTTCTTCTTCTTTTTTATTTCTAATTTTTGTTGTTGTTGTTGTTGTTGTTCTTCTTCTTATTTTCTCTTTTTTTTTTTCAGATTTTTTTGTTCTTCTTTTTGTTCTTCTTTTCTCTTTTTTCTTTTTTTTTTTCAGAATTTTTTTTGGTTTTCTTCTTCTTTCTTCTTCTTCTTCTTTTCTCTTTCTTCTTTTTTTTTCAGATTTTTTTTGTTCTTCTTCTTTCTTCTTCTTCTTCTTCTTCTCTTTCTTCTTTTTTTTCAGACTTTTTTGTTCTTCTTCTTTTTCTTCTTTTCTCTTTCTTTTTTTTTTTCAGATTTTTTTTTCTTCTTCTTCTCCTCTTTTTTTTCACATATTTTTTTTTGTTTTTCTTCTTCTTCTTCATTTTTTTTCAATATTTTTTATTTTTTTTAATTGTCGAATATAAGGTATAAAGACGATTTTACCCTGCCCCCCATAATAACTACCGTTACTTAAACGGTTTTTCAATAGTTGATCAATAGGTCAAAGGGAAATTTGTGTTATTATAATATAATTTTAAATTTTTATGCAATTTCACTTATGTATACGGGAAGTGATTGCAATTCCCCCACAATACAACACCAAACAAAACCCAAGTCCTTCTCAAATCTCAATATCTCCACCTGCCTGTTGGCTGTGGCTGTTGGCGACAACTAAAAGCTGTCTTTCTAATCTTGTCAAACATACTTTTCTTATAAATAAATAAATAAAGATTACAAAACCACTTCAAAACCAAAACCCTTTTCAATTTCTCTTTCTTGTTTGTATCGTAGCGTGATCGAGCACTTAGAACCATTTTTTCTTCTCTCCCTTGTGCCTCCTCTTTTCACTTCTCACCTACCCTTTTCTTTTTTTTTTTTTTTTTTGGGGTCTGATCGGTCAGTCACAGTCTCTCCATGGCTACCGTATCCAAGCTTTCGAATCCAAGCACAGCTGCTTTGTCTTCTTCATCTGTGAAGACCAGATCACCCTCTTCTTTGCCTAAAACCTTCATTGCTTTCCATTCCAAAACTGGGTCCACCTCCAAGTTTGCTTCTTCTCACTTGTCCCTGCGAAATAACCATGCTTTCAGAGGCCCTTTGCTGTAAGTTCTCATCTTTCACTCTCTTTCTATTGTATTTCTATTGTTTTGTTTGTGATCTTGAATATTTATGTATATATTTATTTGTTCTGTGGATTTTGTTTTGCTTTAGATCATTTGGTGCATGTAGAGGTTTTGTTTTGATTTCATGCCTGTGTTGGTTTATTTTTGTTTTTTTAAGTTTGATCCCTGTTCACACTTGGACTCAAAACAAAAGATCACTTTCAATATATGGGGTTTATGCTGATTCTAAAATAATCACTTTCTCTATAAGTTGGTATTAAAACAAATGATTGATAAGTAGTTTTGTAAGTGACTGTTGAATAATTCACCTTTGATCCTGTAATTTGGTTTGATCTTCTGTTTATAGTTTATGTTCAAGTGGATTTTCCGAAGAAGGGTTTGTCAATTTTGGAGAATGCTTGATTTTATTGTTGCTCATTGTTGATTCTATTGGAATTTCACAGAATATTTTTTGTGGAAATGTGGTTTTGAAGTTAAAATTTGTTTGTCATGGATGATGATTACATACAAACACTCGGTGAATTTTATTGCTTGCTAATTTCAATTTGATTTACAGTGTCAAGTGTTCCGCCCCCGGTGGAAATGGAAGCGCAGCGAAGAGAACAACTCTTCACGATCTCTATGAAAGAGAAGGACAGAGTCCTTGGTATGATAACCTCTGCCGCCCTGTGACTGATCTTCTTCCCCTGATTGCCACCGGTGTAAGAGGTGTAACTAGCAATCCAGCGGTAATCACTTATATCTCTTTGTTTTGGTTCTTTTCGTTTTCCTTAGCTCTTAATATTTGATTAATACTAGACATACAAACTCTTGTTATCTAGTTTACTTTAACAGTCCTGATCTCAGTTTACTTAGCAATTTAAATTTATGCTTGCAGATTTTCCAGAAAGCAATATCATCCTCAAATGCTTACAATGATCAGTTCAGGTATTGCAAATGACCTAGCTTCAAAGTATAAGCTATAGCTACAGTTTATTTGTGACAACGATATCGAATTGCATCATTTGTTTGTGGTAGCCTAGCGGCTGCCAAGTTGGGATGTGCCATTCTCTGGAGTGCACTGTGAACGTATGATATCTTCCGGCTAGAAAAGGGAAAACTAAAATAAAATTTGAACTTGTTTAGTTTGGTGAATCGTACTATTATAAATAGGCCAGAAAAATCTAATAGTTGACATTTGATGCAAAAATGAGAACTTGAATAGTGAGGTTCTGCCTTTTGAGGTCTGAGATGTAGAATGATCTAATGAAGAGAAAAAGAGAAGGAAAAGAAAAGACAAGAAATTTAATTTTTCTTTTGTTGTTGTAATAATATAAAATTATTGGATTCTACAGAGAACTTGTACAATCCGGAAAAGACATTGAAGCTGCATATTGGGAACTTGTGATCAAGGACATTCAAGATGCATGCAAACTTTTTGAATCAATCTATGATGAAACTGATGGTGGTGATGGCTACTGTATCCGTTGAAGTTTCTCCCAGACTTGCTGATGACACTGACGGCACTGTGGAGGCAGCAAAATGGCTTCATAAAGTGGTCAATCGCCCCAATGTGTACATTAAGATCCCTGCCACAGCTCCATGCATTCCTTCTATCAAGGAAGTTATTTCTCGGGGCATAAGTGTTAACGTGACTGTAAGTTCATTACGTGCATCATTTTTTTTCTTAGACTATATAATCAATAATATTGTAGAAATTGTCTTGATATTTATTATCCATGTTCCTGTGAGTTTTGCAACTACCTAAAGTGATTAATTTGGAAGTGCAAGATTTGTGCTATTGTTGTAATGATCCATGTTATTGAATGAAATTTCCTCTTTAACAGTCTCTGACAGTTCGATTTCTGTTGTATGTTCAGCTCATATTCTCCCTTGAGCGATATGAAGCAGTCATTGATGCTTACTTGGATGGCCTCGAGGCTTCTGGGCTTAGTGACCTCTCCAGGGTCACCAGTGTTGCGTCCTTTTTTGTTAGTCGAGTAGACACCCTCATTGACAAGATGCTCGAGAAGATTGGAACTCCAGAAGCCCTTGATCTACGTGGAAAGGTAAGTTGATTTCAGTTTCATGTTTCTACCTTTCGAAGACTAAGTAGCCCGGAATGTCAAGTTGTGCTCATGGTATGTTAACTGTTCTAGGCTGCAGGTAGCTCAAGCGGCTCTTGCATACCAGCTTTACCAGAAGAAGTTCTCTGGTCCAAGATGGGAGGCTCTCGTGAAGAAAGGTGCAAAGAAGCAGAGACTGCTGTGGGCCTCAACCAGCGTTAAGAACCCTGCCTACCCTGACACTTTATATGTTGCTCCACTCATCGGACCTGATACGGTTAGCCATCCAAAAATCTTAATTTGTTGGTACAAACCCGTTTATGAAAGACTTACGCTGTTGATGAATACCCCGTTTATGTCGCCATTTCCCTTGCTGCAGGTTTCAACCATGCCCGACCAAGCTCTCCAAGCCTTTGTCGATCACGGTACTGTTTCAAGGACAATTGACTCGCACGTGTCCGAAGCTGAAGGCATTTACAGTGCACTCGACAAGTTGGGAATTGACTGGAGCTACGTGGGCACCCAACTCGAAGTCGAAGGAGTAGATTCTTTCAAGAAGAGCTTTGAAAGTCTGCTTGATACCCTGCAAGAGAAGGCAAACTCCCTTAAGCTGGTTAGCCTGTAAGAAGAAGAAGTACTTTATGTGATTTGTTTGCTTAAATTTTGCTGCATTTGTGAGTACAAATAAAAAAAACCAAGCTGGTTCTGTTCTGCTGTCCGGCTTGTAGTTTGTAAGACAAGAAACTTTTATGTATTATAAAGTGGGTTAGTCTCAGCTTGTAGTTTATTATTGAAGATTTTCACTATTGCTTGCTTTTATTAGCTTTTCTAACTATTGTTATTTGTTTGTGATGGAAGAACTTTGTGAATGGAATCATATTTTTTTTAAGGAGAAAGACTTTAATGGGACGGGCGAATAACGTCATTTCTATCCTGTCTTCTAATTTGTAGGATTTTATTAAATGGACATACGATTAAGGATATGACCAATCTTAGACCATCTCCAGTCGAATTTTAAAATGAAATTAATTTTTGTTCCAATCGAACTTCAGACGAGAACTTTAAAACTTTATAATATAGGGTTGTGAATGGTGAAATTTCATATTTGGTGTAATACTATTTACAAAATTCTAAAATTTCATAATAGATTTTTATTTTTTAAACAATCCAAAAGTTTTGATTAATTATGACTTTACCCTATTTAATAAAATTTATAGAGCTAATTGTATGGACCTCCTCTGAGGTTTTGTTAACTACAAACGGAGTTAATTTTATCAAATACCTCTCATTCCCTTATTAAAATTTGGTTAAATATAACAGTTGACTTGGGGGAGGTCTTTATCAAAAAACTGAAGAGTTGGCTAAAAGTTAACTTCGTCTGTAATTGAACAAACTCAAAAGATGGGAGGTTTTTGTTAATAAATCCAAAGTTAACTTCGCATGTCATTGAGCAAACCTCAGGGGAGGTAAGCGTTATTTACTTAAATTTATATCAATTATATCCCTTTTATATTTAATAAATTTTATTTATACCCTTATTCAATTAAATTTGTTCCAATTGTATCCCTTTTTATTATTTAATAATTTTATTTTATTTATATTTCTTTTAAGATAATTATTATTTATTTTAACATTTATAATAAACTAAAATTAATTATTTATTTAAAAAAACACTAACTTAAAAAAAATAAATTAAAACAAAATACAATATTAATAAAATATAAAAAACTTAATAAATGTAGTATTTTAGTTAATTAAATTTAATATTTTAATTTTCTATTTGTAGTTAATTTTTAGGACTATTTTAAGTTATCTATATGCAATATATTATTATAATATTATGTTAATTAAGGGGTGAAATGTTAATTATTGATAAATAATAAAAAAATAAAAGAAAGGGAATATAAGAGGGAATTATTTTTTTAGAGTAAGATTTAGAGTTGTGGGTTGAAGATGAAAAAAATTTTGGTGTGAAAGTTGCACCAAAATAGAGTAAAAATTTGTAACATCCCGGATTTCGAATTATTAGTTTTGCATATATGGATATAAAAATTTATGATATGAGGGGTGCAAAACGTAATTAAATATATGTTTATTTTTATGGTTTCCAGGTGGACCATATTGAACGGTCGAAAACGACGTACGAAGAGAAGAGTGAAAAACTGAGACAGTGAGTATCGCGACCACTCACCGCGACCACAGATCACGATAAAAAATGGTGATTCTTGGCAGTGAGCACCACGATCAGTCACCGCGACCACAGATCGCGATGAAAAAATAAAATTCGGGCAGTGAGTATGGCGACCACCAGCGCGATCAGAGCACCGCGAGATGTGCTCGCAATGAAGGCGGTAGAGTTGCTCCAGAGAGCAACGCAACCTGGTGGTCGCGACGACCGAAAAATTTAAAAAAAAAAATAAAGCTTGTCGAGGAAGCCACTTGAAAAAGACAGATAGAAAAATAAAAAGGGAAAGGAGAGACCGAGAAAGAGAGAAAAAAAAAAGAAAAGGAAGAAGAAGAAGAGAAGAGGAAGAAGAAGAAGAAGAAGAAGAAGAAGAAGAAGAAGAAGAAGAAGAGAAGAGGAAGGAAAGAAAAGAAAAGGTGAAAGAGAAAGAGAAAGGGAAGGGAAAAAGAAAACCTAGAAACGTGATAGTCGAAAGGAAACGATATCCAGGTTGGTGTATACCCGTTTTCGACATCTTTACAAAAAGTATTAAGTATTTTTAGTTTGAATCTGCGATTTCTTTGAAGACTTTCATTTTTATGTGTTTATATTATTTTCTTGGAATGATTTTATTGTTGATCGTATTTCGATTATTACGATTTCGTTGAAATTACTTGTTTACGACTATCGTACGAATATTGTTTATTTTCCATGAAAACCTATGTTTGTATGAATAATATATTTATTGAGTTGACCGTTGATTGTAAATTATAGTGAATATTTGAAAATGTTTTATCGAAACGGCCCTAGGATACTTATACATAGAAATGGATATAGGAGGTTGGTATACCAGCTGGGTTCAGTGAGCAGTACTGCACCGATATTGACATTGCTATTGATGATTTATTATGTACCTCCTCATGGATTCGTCCAGGGGTAGGGAGATACGTACCTCCTCACGGATTCGTCCTGGGGTAGGGAGACACGTACCTTCCTAAGGATTCGTTCCTGGGATAGGGAGACATGTACCTCTCTAGGGTCCGAACCCTCGGTCCTAGGGTAGGGAGATACGTACCACTCTTAGGATTCGTCCTAGGGTGGGAGCTATGTTCGACATACAGTTACTGTGGTCGAACGATCCATATTCCAGTCCTGGCTTATGTTGAGTATTCTAGAGGGCCAGAATTGAAGTGATTTGAATAATATGTTTATAAGAGAATTTCGGAATTGATTGTTATACGTTTATGATTAAATATAAATAATTTTATACGTCCTGGATTATGAATTGTAATGAGTTGTTTATAGAACATTGATTTTATCAGTTTTAGTTTTGTAAATGATTTGCATCGCAATATGTTTACATCTGATTATATTGTGCCATTTTGTTTATTAAGAAAAGCTGTTTATGATTTTAATATTTGAGTTTAGTGTACACTCACTAAGCAGTATTGCTTAACGCGTTAGTTTTATTTCTAACGCGTAGGTAATAAAGATACCGAGGACGGAAAAGACTGAAGAGGCACCAGCTGCAGAGGA
Organism: Xanthoceras sorbifolium; assembly: GCA_003430845.1. Classification (NCBI taxonomy): domain Eukaryota; kingdom Viridiplantae; phylum Streptophyta; class Magnoliopsida; order Sapindales; family Sapindaceae; genus Xanthoceras; species Xanthoceras sorbifolium. The sequence continues at coordinate 1,463,014 of CM010614.1, forward strand.
GAGTTCAGAGTCATTCTCACTATTTTTGGGGTAGTTACTTATATAGATATTTCTCTAAAATGTAATTAGATATACATGCATATACAGAGAGTTTGTAATTATGTTTTGTAATTATGTACTGAATTTAATTATTTTATGCTTTCTGTTTTTCATTTACGAAGGATTGTATTTAATGAAATGTTTTATAAACTGTTGGAAAGTCACACTAAACGGCAGAGTGCGCATTTGATTGAAAATGATATTTGAAGTGTTGTTGTGATTTTTGTTTGATTTGAGTTGTGGAAAAACAGGTTTTGGGAAATCCGAAAAACAAAAGAAACTCTGCCGAAAGTTTTGAAAATATGATTTGATGGGCTCACTCGAAAATGTTTTTAAATTATAAACTATGTGGTTTTCCAATGGTTTGAAAATTTATTTGATGGGCTCACAATGGTTTGAAAATTTATGAAGTGAATTGAGAAAGAGTTTTGAAAACCCGGTAACGCTCCCTGGGTCGATCCAGTCGGGTTGGGCCAGGGGGTGTTACAAAATTATACCAAAATAGAGTTTTGGGTTGGAGATGCCTTAATAAGTTATCAAGAGACTTGTAGGATTTCATCGGATAGATATACTATGTAAGGTCCAGTCAAGAATTGGAATGGGACTTGCACTTGGATTAGACTTGGATTTGATTCGAGCGTAAATATGAGAAATAATAATAATAAAAAATCTCTATTAACTCAAGTGGCATATATCTTTTCCTCTGTGGTTATGGCGTTTTAGTGTTATTATATACATTTATTAGTATATGTGAGACGATTTCTTCTCAATATTGAGGAAATAGATATACTAGTGCATTGTTTGATTTTAGAAATTTCAAATGGACTTATGAGGCAATAATGTCAATTTTTTTAAATTTTTCTTCAAATCAAAACCCTGTAAATAGTAGATACAAGATATCATTGGATTATATCTAATAACTTTAATCAAAACACATTTTAAAAAAAATAAAAATATAACATAAATGAAAATGAGTATGATATGTGCAAAGACTGAGTCATAGTTAGACATGGCTCCGGTTCGGTTCGAATAGGGCGGTTCGAACCGAACCAGCGGTTTTGAACCGGAACCTTAGGTTCCGGTTCAAAATCTGTTCCGAAACCGGGACAGTTGGTCCGGGTTCCGGTTTCCCTAAAAAAATAACCGGAACCGCCCGGTTCGGTTCCGATTTTTAAATTTTTTTTTTTTAAAAAAAAATTTAAAAATTTTGGCCAACAAAATTTTAAAAATTTTGGCCGTTGGCCACACTATGGCCAACGGCCATCTGCTGCCACCTGGCAGCAGCTGGCAGCTGGCAGCAATGTAGCCGTTAGGGAGCCGTTGAACAACGGCTCCCTCCTGAAAAATTACTAAAATAACCCCTAGAAAATTACAATTTAACCCCTAAAGTTTTAAAAATATTAATTTTTTCCCAATCCAAAAAACTATATAAACCCCATTAATTCTCCAATTCATTCACACAAATTCTCTCATCTCTAATTCTCTCAATATTTTTCTAATTCTCTCATTCTCTCAATCTTGCTATTATTTTTCACTACTTCAATTATTTTCATTATTTGTTTAAACACTTTATTTTATAAATTTATAATGGCATCACCATCAAGCCCATCTATTTCTGGAGGCCGAAGGTCCGTTTCCAACAGAAACGCTGAGCAAAATGAACAGGTACCGGATGTAAATGTTCAAGAAGTGCAAAGTCGCCCTTTCCCAGAATACAACAACGATCGAAATTTTGCTGAATACCTGCAAGAAAGAGAATTTGAGGAGGTAATTTTTGGTAATGAAACTTCTATTAATTTTAATCCTGATTATTTTCATCCCTCTTCTGGCGGTGGTCCCTCCTCTGCTCCAACCCTCCCAATCCCAAGTGAAACCGTACAATTGCCGTAGGGGCAGCCAGATTTGTCAAAGTACAAATCTGAACTTTTTAAAGTTCATATGAAGAGGGTGGAGAAGGATGGTTTAGTTATAGTGGTTTGCAATTATTGTTCCAAAGATTTTAAATGGAACAAATCCGGAAGGTACGGGACGTATTGGAAGCATATCAACAGCAAACATCCAGCCGAAGCTCACCATCAGCGAGGACAACACCAAATTGCAAGGTACACATCCCCTAACCATCCTTTATTTAAATATACTGATCAAAATAATAGGGACCAATTAGCAAGAATGGTAGCGACCGAACATCTCCCCTTTAGTTTTGGGGAAAAAACTGGTTTTTTAAAATACTGTCATAATGCTTTAAATCCCGCTGCATGTAGAGTACCTAGGACCACATTAAAACGTACTATGTGTGATATTTATAAAAAAGAAAAAAAAGCTTTAGTAAAATATTTTTAAAATTATCCGGGTCGTGTGTCTGTTTGTGCCGATATCTGGAGTGATCATTGGCAAAAACATTCATACTTAGGACTCACTTGCCATTTCGTTGACCAATCATGGGATTTGCAAAAACGAATATTGGCATTTAGAGTTTTTGACGACACCCATACTGCTGATAATATTTATAAATTAATGAAAATTATTTTTGAAGAATATTGTATTGAGAGTAAAATTTTTGCAATTGGTTTTGATAATGCTGCAAATAATACTGCCGCCGTTCCACAATTAATTCAATTGTGTCAACCCTATTTTGGCGGCAGATTTTTTCATCAAAGACGTGTTTGCCATGTTTTAAATGTATGTGTACAACATGGTTTGCAAACACTATATGAGTGAATTACACCAATTAGGGATACTCTATACTATTTGTGGAAACATCCTAGCACTATGAAACAATGGGTTAGGTATTGTAAAGCTAATGGGAAACATCCAATTAGGTTATCTCGTGATGTTCCAACTCGTTGGAACTCCACATATAAGTTGCTTTGTGAAAGCTACGAGTATAGAGAATTATTAGTTAGATTTATGCAGCATAATGTTAATACCATTAATTTATATGAACACCATTAGGATGTTTGTACAAAAATTTGCATGCTTTTAAAAGTTTTTCATGATGCAACAAATTCTTTATTCGGTATATATTATCCAACTTCACATTTATTTTTATTTGAAGCCCTTAATATTGTAGGTGCACTTAATGAATGTGCACAAATAAATGAATTAGTTCCGTGTGTTTATGCAATGCGATAAAGATGGATAAACTATTATAGGGACATTTCTGTAATTTATACTGTTGCATCAGTTTTTGACCCTAGGAATAAATTTAATAGTTTATATGAATTTTTTACACTTTATTACCAATCTCTAGGGATAATGGACATAGATGTTAGTAGTTTATATAATAATGTTAGGAATTTATTTTATTCAATGTATGACGAATATCGTTCTGTTTACGGTCCCTCGCTGAACATTAATGTTCAACAATCGGAACCAAGCGGAAGCGGTAGTACTAGTCATTCACGCTTTCCCTCCACATTAAAGAAGTTAGGGGCAAGCGTGTTTACCAAAAAAGCAAGGACGTCGGGGAGTTCGTCTTCATCAACCTATGTTTCAGAGGTTGATGTTTACATAAACACCTCCTTTGAGTTTTTGGACACCCTAGACTTTAACGTCCTACAGTGGTGGAGGGAGCACGCAACTAACTTTCCAATTTTGGCCATCATTGCCAAACAAATTTTTGGAACCCCTGTCTCGACCGTCGCCGTCGAACAGGAATTTAGTGCAGGTGGCAATGTTTTGAACGAGAGACGAGCATTGTTCAGTCCTGACTCAATACAGATCCAGGTCTGTGTTGACGATTGGACCAAGGCCACATACCGGCAGCAAGAATTGGATCTGGTGTCCGATGACAATGACTTCTTCGACACCAACGACGATACAACGGCAATCGAAGGAACAAGCGACGATTGATCACATCCGAAACATAACAGGTAAAAGAACTACGTGGGCTTTGATTCCTCCTAGAGGATACGTAAGCAGCTTAATTGAGGTAAAATTAAGTGCAAGCCCTAATTTTTTATTTATTTATTTAATTTTATAGTTTTATAATATTATCAAAATTTTATTTCAATTTTATCGTTATTTATATATTTAATTTTTTTATTAATTTATTTTTAATTTTTATTATTTTTTTTTATTTTGGCCGGTTTCGGCGGTTTGGAACCGGCAGTTCTAAAAAACTCGGGGAGGAACTGAACCGGGCGGTTCCCCTCGGTTCCAACCGGAACCGGGACCGGGACCTCCCCCGTCCCTGTTCCGGTTGATTAAAAATTGGAACCAGAACCGGCGGTTCCGGAACCGGAACCGCCGGTTCGGTTCCAATGGTCATGTCTAGTCAATTGCTAGTAGGGGTTGACATATGTAGTTTCACTCTTAAACATGTGCATCACCATCTCCACTCTTCCTATTTTATTGCTTTCCAGTTTCTATTTTGTAGTATTATTATTTTTATTTTCTAGTTTAGTGGTCATATTTTTATTTGCAATATAAGACTTATAAAAGTCAGAGAAAGAGAACTGATAAATGAAGAGATATAAGAATTATAATACAATTATCCTCCATTCTCCTATTTCTACTATTTTTCTCAAATTCGAGCAGTTCAGTTCCATGGACATTTTTTTTTGTAACGGAGTCTATGAAGTCCTAACTCGTCATGAGTCAACATTCGTCCAACTCCAAAATATACTCCAAACCATTAGGGATGAACTTCAATCTCTATTATTTTCTCAAACAAAATTAGCCACCTATCTTTTGGTACTTTTCGATGATACATGCATCGGCAGAGATTTTTATCGATTTTGATAAACCATCGATATTTGATAACTATGTATTTGAGAAAATCTCTTATAAAAGCAATTCATATTTTGTGGATTGTTTTTACGAGTCACACATTTCTATTACCATGCAATCAATCTACTCGACCCTTCGCACCATACTGGACCGCAGTAATACCCAATTGAAGTTATCATTCTCTACTTTCGGCGGTGATGACTCGTAGGGATGTATTTTCGAAGATGCACAATATGTTGAATTTAAGCACATACAATCAACCAAATTTGGAGACCCTCTTAATTGTGGCGAATTCAATGTGTTGGAACTCCCGACAGACTTACTCAGAATATATCCTTATGGACAAGGATAATTTGGGGAGGATGGAATAATATGTGCAAAAACTGAGTCATAGTCAATTGCTATTGAGGGCTGACATGTGTAGTTTCATTCCTAAATTTATGGAGCACCATCTCCACTCTTCCTATTTTATTGCTTTTTTACTTTCTATTTTCTAGCATTGTTATTTATATTTTCTAGCTTAGTGGTCAGAGAACTGATGAATGAAAAGATAAGAGAACTGATGAATGAAAAGATATGAGAATTGTAATCCAATAATACTCTAGTTTCCTGTTTCTACTTTTTTTATCAAATTCAACCATATCAGAGTATGATATAATTAATACACAAACTACATGAGTATAGTTGTTGATAATCATTACATGTTTTTTTTTTTTTTTGAGATCTAACACTTTACGGGTCAGAGGGCTACCGACACTTATCGAGATTAAAATTTTACTGGTACGGTCTAGACATCAACTTCCATATCGAAAACGATCTAGTCTCAACATGAAAAAAGGTTTATCAATACAATTATATTAAAGGTTTATCAATACAATTATATTTTTTTATGAGCAATGTTGAAAAAATATATACAATACCTAAATTTTTAACTTTAGTGGCTTTGAAAGAGTTGAAACTCCAACTATCAAGTCAAATAACCTTCGGTGATATCCATTACACTGGAACAATGAAAAAATTTACAAGTCAATGTTTTTTTATTTTAAAAAAAATATATTGATATAATTTTTGAAAATTAAAATACAAAAATCAAAAAAAAAAAAACACAGAGAGAGAGAGAGAGAGAGAGAGAGAGAGAGAGAGAGAGAGAGAGAGAGAGAGAGAGAGAGAGAGAGAGAGGACTCTAAACCTAGGAAGCACGGACACTTCAAAACCCTCGCGTGTCGGAGTGTCGGACACGCCGACACGCGTGTCCAAAATAGGACACGCGTATCCGTTGACTTCAGCAGACCGTTGACCAAGGGACACGGCAAGGACATGGCAGGGACACGCATGTCGGACACGTTTAGGGCCGTTTTGTAATTATTTTTTTAAAAAAACGGGGTCAATTTATAAATTTAAAAAATATAGGGTTAAAAATAAATTTTAAAAGTTTAAAATATTTTATGAATTGACTAGTTTTTGATAATGTTTTACAAATTATATTTTATGAATTGATTTGTTTAATTATGAATGAATGAAGTTATTTATATTTTAAATATAAATATAAAATATATATTATTTTAATTGCCGTGTCCTGCCGTGTCCGTGTCCTAGTTTTTTGAGATTTACCGTGTCCCCATGTCATCCCGTGTCATGTCGCCGTGTCCGTGTCCGTGTCCGTGCTTCTTAGCTCTAAACAAAAGCTGAGGCCGTTATCTTCCCGCGAAACCACTTGTCTCGCACTATCTTCGTCTCTGATAACAAAAATAAAAAATAAAAATCAATGGCTTCAATTTCAGCTCTTGGATCTTCACAACCTCAACAACAGTCCCTCACTTTTCCTCCTGTTATCAGAGCTTCAACTGCGGTACCCCGTCATTTCTCTCTCTTTTTTTTTTGTAATTCATGATTCAATTATAAAGTTTGTATTTTGATTTTCTTGTTTTGATTGTTTTCAGAAATGGAAAATACCCTTTTCTCCTCAATCTCTCCACCATCAGCCACCTGGGTTCTCCGGTTCCGTCTCATCCGGTTAGTGCAAATTATTTGATCAAGTGGAAGATGATTGTTATGGTTTTTTCTTTTAATTTTTTTAAGATTAAGAAAGCACTTGTGAGTATTCTTGAAAAATGTACTTATGTATAAGAAATCACAGTTGATTCAATATCAATAATATTCTAGAAGTACTTTTAAATAGTTATAAATGCTTTTTGGATTTATTTTATGTTTTTGTAGTGTTTTTGTGATTGTTGATTTTTGGAGAAAATCTTAAAAATGTTATTTAATTTTTTTGGGTTAGAAAAATATCTTAAGTGCTTTCTACAAATTTACTCATAAATGCAGCTTTAAGTAATGTTGATGAAGAATTAATTGTTTTGATATATGGGGGGTTTGGCTTCTATAGGTGAAAGTAGTCCCATGAATAATGGGCAAGACATTGAGCGACGAAGATTGCTGATATCGTCCAGCTGGGTTATTGGCTGGCAGCTTTGTGGAATGCTTCGATGGATGGAGTTGCTGCAGCAGCTGAATTCACTGATAGTAACTTCCTGTTGTACCTTTTGTTAATGCCATTCATTTCTATGTTTCTCTCATGTTTGTGTGTATGCATGAGTGTTCTGTCGTTAGAGCATGTTTTCATAGGTTAAGCAATCATTGTACTATGTTCCTATCAGATGTTTAATCTCTCTTGAAATGTCGGGTGCTCAAATTTCTATAAATTCAATTAAGAAGGAACAATTGGGAGTCTCCTGATGGGTGTGATTTAAGATGATAGTATATTACCTTAGTCTGTTTATGCTCCATTGACCCACCAGATTTGTGGTATAATTAATTATACATGTCATCTAGAAATAATCGAGTTTCTTTGTTTTTTATTTTGCTTTGTCAGTGTCTATGATATGCATTTTAAAAGAAAAGTTGATTGATTCAAGGGTAGTGACTTCAGCGTATCAGTAGTAAAAGTACATTCTGTTTTGCATGGGTTATGGAGTTGTGCAAATTTGGTCAGAATCAATGATCAACGTTTGAGACATATTATAGTTGTAAGGACTTACTGTTGAGACTATATTTGGAAATACAGTGCCAGCACTTAGAGGGAAGGATTATGGCAAGACAAAAATGCGTTATCCAGACTACACGGAAACTGAATCAGGTCTTCAATATAAGGTCACTCATTGGGAACTACATCTCCTTGCATGTTACTTATACAAGCATTTTTCGTTTAATTACTTGTTTTAATTTCAAAACCCAAAAGAATGCAGGACCTGCGACCAGGAACAGGCCCTATGCCAAAGATGGGACAGACAGTTGTGGTAAGCCAACATTATGTCTATACATGGCTTTACAAGTAATATAAATATTATTAAATTCGGCTAACTGTTGTGCGCTGAATGGCATACCCTGTTTAGATGACGATTGTTTTGGACATACAATCTGTTTGTCTTATGTGGCTTGTGGGATCAGGCATTCTTCCTAAGTTGAATTATTTTTCCTTTCTACTTTATCATGCATCCCATGCACAAACATAAAATAAATTACATCCTACTCCGAGATTGATATGAAGAGGTTCAGTCCCTAGACCTCTTGCTTCACGGGCTATCCCTAGACCTGCAGTAAACATTTCACTTCAAAACAAAAAGGATTTACGTAAGGAAGAAGCAAAAGAGATTGGGTTGTTTTAATAAAGCCTTCCAAGTAGTACATACCTCACTTTAGACCATGAGTAGAAATGTTAAAACAAAATAAAATTAAAATTTAGCTTCACCGTTTGAGTTATAAATTTGTCAATTTGATCAAGTTAAGGTTTCAAGAAACTAAAGGATGTAAATTCTAGAATCTAGATTTCTTTGAAAGTTTCGAGTATCTTATTTCAACTTGGAATTATGCAAGAAGTTTCTTAACAATGAATGTGTTTTAGGTTGATTGGGATGGATACACCATAGGATACTATGGTCGCATATTTGAAGCTCGAAACAAGACAAAGGGTGGCTCGTTTGAGGTATGGGATAACGGGAAGCATCTCTCTTTGCTGCTAAACATTGTCTTTTAACACTTAATTAAATACAAAATTTTCCATTGTTTTGCCATTTGCAGGGTGATGATAAGGAGTTCTTCAAATTTAGACTAGGATCTCAAGAGGTCAGAAACTATTTCTTTTCTGCAAGATTAAAGACTGTTATCTTACAGCTTATATAGGACGGAAAAGAAGCACTTTCAATGTCTTCTTATTCTAGTTAAGCCGTTTTTGAAGTCTTTCTTCTTGGTTCACATCCAATCTTCTCTGCGGTCTGGCTATGTTATGATATAATTTATTACTTTTTATATTTATCCTTTTCGACTTTTGAGATTATGTCAGAACCTAAAGTGAATTTTCAAAGTGAAGCTACAGTATTGAGATGTAAATAGATTGTGGAGGGAAATTTGATCCTTTAATTGTATTATACGATTCACTTGCTTCCCTAGCATGAGACTGATGTTTAAAAATAGAGGCTTCTGATGGTGCTATCTGGTTCTTGAATTTCAGGTAATTCCAGCTTTTGAGGAAGCTGTTTCCGGCATGGCTCTGGGTGGCATTAGAAGGTGCTGCATCCGACTTTTCTGAAACATTTAGCCATTGCTATAATTGAAGTAATAGATGAAAATGTTCAATCAGTTGCCCACCAGAAACAATAGTTGTGACAAGTATATGCACTCACTTTATCATACATTCAGATTGATCACATATAACTTCAGTTCAACATTGATTTTAGCTATATGTCTGCACTCCATGTTTCGACAAGAATGCATCGTCTGGACTTACAGATGTAAAGGCCATAAAAATAAAAGCTAGACCAATCCATTTGAAGGTTGTGATTGCAAGATATTTAATAGTCTTTCTCTTGATCTTGACGAGATAGTAAATAACGGTTTGTACACTGTACTTCTATGCATGCATATTGTGAGCAAATTTGAAATTTTACTTCACAGTGATGCAGGATCATAGTGCCCCCAGAACTGGGATATCCGGAGAATGACTACAACAAGAGTGGCCCGAAACCAACTACATTTTCGGTAATAATCAAGCCTTTGATCGCTCTTGTATCATAATTATGTATCTTTTACAAAGGAGTTACATTACCGTGTTCAACAGGGCCAGCGAGCCTTAGACTTTGTGCTGAGGAACCAGGGGCTGATAGACAAGACTCTGCTGTTCGATATCGAGCTCCTCAAAATTGTACCCAGCTGATCATCCATGAACTTCAAGATGCTTCATTGTCATCATCTGAATAGAGGAGCATGGAGGATAATTACACTATGAAGAGAGCCGATTAGTAAATCATCACCATTTGAGGAATATGTCAAGGGTTTAAGTTTATTCATGAAACTCAGGGAGCTATTCTGTTTGTAAAATTTTCTATTGTTGAGGTTGAACTATCGTCGAAGGGTGAATACCAAAAAGCTCCCTCAAGTTAAGGTTTAATGCTAAATCGATCATGTAGTTTTGGAAATACACAAGAACATCCCCTAATGTTTCAACTAGTTCACAAAAACAGTTGTACCGTTGTTTAAAAAAAAATGGTTATGTGGTGTATTTAGTGTAAACAAATGAGTTTTTTTAACCAAGTCTCACTTGCATCATGCGGACTTTTGTGATGATTCAATTTAAATATATTAACTAATACGACTAATATAAAACAAAAGTCAAGCATATGTATTGTATGGTGCCATAAATGTCTTCAAATTAAGTTGTCGATCACCCTCTGAACTATGAAATAAAAAGTTTAATGTCCATTCTATAGACTATAGTAGATAGAAATCTAAAGATGGGTAATCGCTGGAAAGTTATGCAAGCGAATCCATCCAATGTATGTGTTTCACAATAGATAGTGCCCCTAACAATTGAATGTGTCCACTAAATGCTTTGATTTTTAGTACTCATGTCCAAGCTTTGCAGTCTGTCAGACCTGCAAGTCCAGTGGGTCGGGCTCATAGCTAGCCTCGACAGGGTTCAACAAAGAGTGGTGATTTTCGGTACCTAGACATTTTGTTGATAGCCCCGTCTATCTGGTATATGTTATTGACATTCCACTACTGTTATTTTGACTTAAATCGCTAAATATGCGATTTGAATATCTACACTTATAGTCGGAAGATATATACTCCCATAATATAGAGAAAAACTCTTTATATACTGGTAAATATACATGGTGAGACATGAACCCTTACTATTAATAAAGATAGATAGGTGCACAATATCTAAAATATGAGGAGAATTTTTTATTTAAATTTTATATAATTACAATCAATAATTGTTGAAAAGAGGTTTTTTTTAGAGAAATTAGTTAAATTTAATACAAAAACTAACTGATTTTGTGAGACTAGCACCAAGTTAATAAAAGTTTGTGAATGTATGATCAATTCTGCTTTAATATTTGATTACTGTTTTGATATTTAGTACCATATCATTATTTTTACTGAAAATAACACTTAAATATGAATTTGAACAAAATTACCCCTCACTATAAAAGAAGAAAAAGAAGGGAAGAAAAAGAAGGGGCGGGCCAAGTTCTTCGAAATTTTTTTTAGTGGGTGGGCAAACTAATTAGTTCGTGTGTGCGAAATACTCATAAAAAAAAAAAAAAAATTAGTGAGACTGAAAAAATAAGTGGGCAAACTAATAGTTCGTCCACTCACAAAAAAAAAACAAAAGTTTTTTTTTTTTCTAGTTCTTGAGCAAATTTGTTTTTAGTTCAAGACCACAACTCTTCCGTTCAATCGATAATCAAATCAAAATCAGTTTTCTCTCTCTTTATCACTGTTTATTTTACGTTTCTTTCTTCAATCTCTACTTCGTTTCATGTAATAGATTTCTCATTCTCATTCTTTATCTCTTTCTATTTAATTTTTATGATTGAAAAATTAAGATATTGTATTTGTTGCTAGATATGATCAGATCAAAATAATTGGTATGCATCATCTACGATTTTTGTATTGGTTTAGATTGCATATAAATCGATTTGACAGTGTTAGGATGGTTAGATAAGAGGAAAGAGAAATAAGATAAGAATAAAAAATAACCAGAAAACATATAAGTCAACTTTCATTAAGGGCATTTTAGAATTTTTATAAAAAATGGTGCTATTTTGAAAAGAAATAATATTAAAAGTATTGATTTAAATAGTATAATTTCTCACCATTTTCTCTTGTTTGTTGAAAATATATAATTTCATTTCCTCTCCAATATCTTACATTTATAGAAGTGATCAAACGTTAACTTTGACCGTTAAATATTGACAGTTGACCAACTTGAACAGTGAAAAGACGAAAATACCCCTAGAAAAAGACAAGGTCAGGGGTATTTTTGTCTTTTTAGATTTTTTAAATTTAATTTTATTAAATAATAATTAAAAAAATTAAGAAAAAATCTCATCCCTCCATCTTTAAAATAACGGACGGTTAAGATTTATTTAAAAAATTAAAATAATAATAATAATAAAATTAATTAAAAATAAAAAATTAATTATAATTAAATAAATCTATTTTTCAGATTGAATCTCAATCGTCCATCAAGATTAGTGGACGGTAGAGATCCAATCTAAAAAATAGATCTCAAAAAAAAAAAAAATTAAAATTAAAATTTTTTTTTTTTGAAGAACCCATCTGGGTTCTTCGAAGAACCCATCTGGGTTCGTTCGACGAACCCAGAAGGGTTCTTCAAAAAAAAAAAATTTTAATTTTTTTTTTTTTTTACTAATTCGAACCCTTCTGGGTTTGTCGAACGAACCCAAAAGGGTTCGATTCGAATCGAACCCTTCTGGGTTCGTTCGACGAACCTAGAAGGGTTTGAATTAGAAAAAAAAAAAAAAAGAAATTGAAGAACCCAGTTTCTGGGTTCTTCGAAGAACCCAGAAACTGGGCTCTTCGAAGAACTCTTCTGGGTTCTTCGAACGAACCCAGAAGGGTTCGATTCGAATCGAACCCTTCTGGGTTCGTTCGACGAACCCAGAAGGGTTCGAATTAGTAAAAAAAAAAAAAATTAAATTTTTTTTTTTTTTGAAGAACCCATCTGGGTTCTTCGAAGAACCCATTTTCTGGTTCTTAAAAAAAAAAAATTTAAAATTTTTTTAATTTTTTTTTTTGAGATCTATTTTTTAGATTGGATCTCCACCGTCCACTAATCTTGATGGACGATTGAGATTCAATCTGAAAAATAGATTTATTTAATTATAATTAATTTTTTATTTTTAATTAATTTTATTATTATTATTATTTTAATTTTTTAAATAAATCTTAACCGTCCGTTATTTTAAAGATGGAGGGATGAGATTTTTTCTTAATTTTTTTAATTATTATTTAATAAAATTAAATTTAAAAAATCTAAAAAGACAAAAATACCCCTGACCTTGTCTTTTTCTAGGAGTATTTTCGTTTTTTCACTGTTCAAGTTGGTCAACTGTCAATATTTAACGGTCAAAGTTAACTGGAGGGGGGTTTGCTGTCAATTTTTGATAAAGTTATTTCTAGCTGTAGAATTACAAACCTCAGGTAGGTTCAGCGTAATTTCTCCTAATTTCATTTCCTCTCCAGTATCTTACATTTATAGAAATGATCAAAAGCTTTCTGTTAATATTGGAGATACTGAAAATTTTGTGATAGATTTTTTTTTTTTTAATGTTTAAGGTTTCTTATTTTATTGAGGCTTGATTATCATTTAATTGTTTAGCACTTTTTTATTGGTATCCTCAACTTTTGCATATACAAATTATGTTTATTTTTTCTCCTTAATATTTAACATGTCTAAATTAGACATATTAAATTATTTATTTTTATTTTTTAAGTAGGTCAAACAATTAAAAAATATTAAAAAAATTAACTTAAAAATTTTGACTCACCACCTAACATCTAATTACTAAATTATAAGTAAAATATTTTCTTCCATATCATTCTTTCATTAATAATATTCCTAATTTTATTTTCATTCAAATATTTTAATCCTAAAAAAAATAAATAATTAATATATTAAAACCTAAAAAGGGGTATGAAACAACTATCTTGGTATATCTATCAGAACACACGACTTCATAGCGAGAGAAAATTTATCAATTAAAGACAAACCCAAATTCGAAACTAAAGCAAGTTTCGCAGTACCATGAGTTACAGAATTAGCAATTCTAGGCACAAAAGAAGTAATAGACCCTGAGACACTACGAAGCTTATTCTGAATATCAATCACATCAATTCTCACTTCTACACTAGAGACCACATGACCATTGATAAGATCAACAACAATATATATATGAATATGATGAGTTGTAGAATTATAAACTCATAAATTATCATAAGGTTGGATATGTGATGGCTTCTTTAAATCACTAACAATGCATGAATCATGATCCTATATTTCAATTACCATTGACTCATCCAAGAGTCTATAATCAATAATCAATAATCAATCAAGCAAGCAATGCTTTTATTTTATATAAGGACATGTGTGTTGGGGTCCAATCCAACATATCTGCCAAGAATAAAGGAAAATATTGTCAACAAATCTTTTTTTTTTTTTTTGGGTCAATGATAAGTAGACATATTAACAAATAGAAATTAAATATGAGCTTCTTATAAACATGGAATTTTATAAAAATTAGTAGATGAATAGATTCTTTCCTTGAGAATTTAGATGGGGCCATGGCCATCCATGCCAATTTAGTTGTCACGAATATAAAGTTGAAAAATATAGTCAAGTAATTATTTATATGGGCAAAATTAAAAAATAACCCTTATTGAGTTATTATTAAATTTAGTTTTGGACAAAAATACTCCGATTCCTCTCGTGGAGGGCTATTTAAAATTTGAAGAAAAGAGAAAAAGACCTCCATTGTTAGAGTTCTTTCGTTCTGATACATACACCTCTGTCTCCAATAATGGAGGTCTAGGAAGACTTACATTTGAAAAAAAATAAAAGAAATTGTCTCCAACAATAGAGTTACGTGACCTTCTTTTAAAATCAATATAAAACTCTACCTCTTGACAGTTAAAAAAAATATAGTAAACAGTCACCAAATACCCATAAATAAAGAATTTTACAGTAGTGTAAATTGATTTTTAAAATTACAGCGTGTAAAATATTGATTTTTGAACATCTTACAAAAATGTTAAATTACAATCTTTATAAATTTAAAACCCTGCTTCCTCAGTCATTAAAACACCAATAAGTAAAGAATTCTACCGAGAGTTAAACACCTCATAGATTTCATTTAAAACTCCATAAAATGATTATTATTTTTTATATGCTAGCATTTTTTTTTAAAAAAAGAAAGAGATAAAAGTTTAGACTAATGAGTTAGTAGAACTTAAAACTGACAAAAACAGAGAGTAGAGGGAGAAAATGGAGAAAAGTGTAGCTGAACTGGCCTAAAAAAAATAAAGAGAGAAAAATGGAGTCAAAATGTAAAAGGGTTATTTTGTCAGAACTTAAGTAGTTAGTACACTTAAGATGGTGAGGGGTTCAAGTCCCACTATGTGTATTTACTCATATGTGTGGAGAGTTTTTTCCCCATGTTGTGGGAGTAGATTTCTCCCAATTATAAAAATAGATATTCGGCTGCACATATAATTATTGATCTCGGTATAATGTAATCCTGAAATTCTACAATTTTTAAAAAAATTATTATTATTTAAATTAATTAAAAAACATAGGGGAACCAAGATGAGTCTGATAAGGGTCATGGCCTCCTTCCCAAAAATATAAATTATTTTTTTAAAAAGAATTATATATATATATATTATTTAATTTTTATTTTATTAACCCTCTCAAACAAAATTTTTTGATCTTTTTTGGCTAAAAGTCTAAAACTAATTGACATTAGATAGATATTAGCAATAACAATTGTGATTTTTAATTAATTATTGTAGTGGGGGATGATACAAACACCTATGTCTAATGAAATCATGTAATATATGTATCCTTTTTACAAATCTATTAATTACACTAATAATTTTTAAATGATTTTTCGTAATATGTGTTATTAGAATAAACGTTAAAAATCCAAATAATTTTTTTAAAAAGTCATATTTATTATTTCAATAAATTAATACATAAATCCCATGCTTTGAAAAAATTAAATGAGGTTTTTACTTGTCTTTTTACTCATAAATATACATGACTATAGTTTCGAAACCGCCGATTCTGGTTTCTCTTGCTGGGGGAACCGAAACCGAAACAGGAACCATGGGGTACCGATTTTGGAACTGGCTGTTCCACATTGGTTACAGTTCTAGATAAGTTTTTGATTTTTTTTTTTTTTAAAAAAAAAATTGGCCCAATAGCGATGTTTCTGTTGGGCTATATAATCGTTGGGGCTTGGCAGACCCCAATGGTTATAATTTTTTTTTTTTAAAAAAAATTTGGATCCAAAACAGACCCGTCGATTCCAAATTTGGAAAAAGCTTAAACTAGAGGTCTCGGTTCGGTTCCGGTTCCTAATCGAAACCAGAATCGGACAGTCCGGCTCTGGTTAGGAATCGTCCGATTCGGTTCGAACAGCCCAATTCGAACCGAACAGAAGTCATCTCTACTTATAAAGCAATATGAGGGTATATATATCAGAGGATGCTATAACCAAATAGGTTAGTCTTTGGGTTATAACACTATCCATAATATATATATATATATATATATATATATAGAGAGAGAGAGAGATAGAGAGAGAGAGAGAGAGAGAGAGATACCACTTTTCATAAAAAAAATATAAAAATGTAATCAAACACTAAGTGTGCAGAATTAACAATTAAGAACTTATTATCTTTATTTTATTTTTGACGTACAACCTGCGATGGCGGCAACTCGAACATGAGACATTGTTAGACTGAATCAGCGTCCTTACTACAGAACCGTATTGGGTAGTGGTGTTATCTATATCTTTAGGTTGTGGATTTGATGATCTCGAGCAAGAAAATGGAAGTATATAAGGAAGATTGGAACCATGATTAAACCAGAGAGAGAGAGTTTTAGTAAAGTTATTTTTGTAAGAGGAGGCATTTTTGTCCATGAATGATCAAAGATGGCAATAAAATCTTAAATGAGTGAATATTGCTATTTTAATTTGTAAAACAGTCTTTTGAAATTTAAGTTTTTAGAAATTAATCAAGTAATTTTTATCATTTGAATTATATCCACTTATAATTATTGTTTAGATTATTTTATACCAAGCATAAAATATGAACCTACACATAAATGAATAATATTTTTCCTCCATTCGTGGCTACCTTCGGCCCCCAAGGTACTAAGGGTACGTTTACTAATCAGGATTCCTAATTTATAATTACAGTGTTTGAGAATCAAGTTATGTAGATTATACATATAAATTATAAATTAAGTTCTTACTGAAAAGGGAATTTAATTTCTTCATTCCATCCACGAGATTTTAGTTTCATTTCCAATAAAACTTAATTTCTCCTTTAATTTTTATTTGTGATTAGTATGAGGTTATATCAATTTAAAATTTGAAATTTAAATTTGTAATTTCAACATGTATCCAATCTATTTATTTGCTCTCAATCCAATTGTTATAATATATACTTAATTATTTATTTGTTTTTCTCACCATTCAATGAGTGGGGTGCATGTTGAAATCACAGGCTTTCAAATCTTTTACAACCAACCGTATATTTCATCCATTCATATTAAGTATTTTTAATATGATCAATAAAAAATTCTTTAAAAAAAAATCCCATATTTTAATGTGTAAAATAAATAAATAAATAAGAACAAAGTTGACTAATGTAAATAATGAGTTGTGAGTTGTTGCTAATAAAATAATAAATTGGGTACAACTCCGTACTTATGTAGCATTCACACTTTATAATTTTTTTTTCTTTCTATATTTCACCCATTTTTGTTTATGTTTTATTCAATAAAATTGAAAAAAAAAATATAGTGTTTTAAAAAAAATTTAATCTTTGTTTACGAGTAGAATTCATTAACCGTATTATACAAAGAAAAAATTATATTAAAATTCATTAAACTTGATTATATTCACCAAGATTGTTACGGACATTAAAAGAAGAAAGTCTTAGGTTAAAATAAATGTTAATAAAAAGTCAAAACTAGTGAAGTAATTAATAGAATATGCGGACATTCACTCATAATTTAACCCTAACGATGAGAGTTCAAATTTCTACATATGTATTTACCAATATGTGTGGATAGATTTCTTTCCGTTATTATGGGAGTAGATATCTTTCGTTATCAAAATAGATATTCAGACCACACGTTTAATAATTAATCTCGACAGATTTAAATAGACTTATAATTAATTATATAATTACACTGTTATAATAAAAAAGAAACTCATGGAATATGCCTTCTTCTATGCTTTAAGATCACGTGGAACTTATAAAAATCAATAAATTTTGTGATGAAATCATAACCCAATGCTCCAATAAAATCAAGAATTTATTAGATACTTTGTCTCTCAATTGTGGATATGATGATCTAGAGTAGAAAATTGTTACTTTTAGAAATTAATCAATTAATTTTTTATCATTTTATTTATAACCCACTTATAATTATTTTTTTGGGATTATTTATACCAAAACATAAACTTCCAATAAAAGTAAATGAATGGTTTTTTTTTTTCCTCCAAAATTTAGGGGGGTGCCATGGCACTATCTGTCAATAATAAAGTACAAAAATATTTATATTTTTTACAATAAGTCAACTGATCATTTATATCCATTAAAAAACAAATTAATAATCATTTAATAAAATAATGAGCTTTTTTATTCTTAGGCTTTCTTGCAAATCTTTGTTTTACAAGCATCATATCTTTGGTGGATGCATTACTCTCTTTTAGTTTTTTTTTTATGGGTGAATTGCACTTAAATGCACTGATTTTTATCATAATTACAGATTTAATATCAGTTTTATCATAATTACACTCGAATACCCTACTTTCTGTTGACCACCATTAAAGTGACAGTTGACCAAATGGATTATGGTAAAATAACAAGACAACCCCTACAAAGGAAAAAAAAAATATTAAAAACTCAAATGATCTGAGTTCGCATTCGAACGCACATCATCTAGGTTCCTGGGTTCGCGTTCAAACCCAGTTGCTGGGTTCGCATTGGGTTCGAACGCGAATCAGAATTTTTTTTAAAATGTTTTATTTATTTTTTGTTGATGTGGTGGAAGAGATCTCTTCCACTTGTTTTTTTAATTTTTTTTTAAAAATATTTTTAATATGACATGGCATGTTCTTATTGGTTGGATGATTTTTTTAATTTTTTTAAAAATAAATTTAAACGTAAAAGATCAATTTACCCCTGAACCGTTTGGTCAACTGTTACTTTAACGGTGATCAATGAAAAATAGGGTATTCGAGTGCAATTATGATAAAACTAACATTAAACGTGTAATTATGATAAAAGTTAGGTTACTTGAGTACAATTCACCCTTTTTTTATTAGTTTAAAGAGTTAATTGCAAAAACACTCTTGATTTTAGGTAAAATTACACACAAAGGTAATTTTCTATTTAATTATATAAATATTTCATTTACCATTGTTACCTTAAAATTGACTAATATTAGGACGTGAAGAAGTAAATAAAAATGTTCTCATTTATAATCTAAGGTTAACATGACATAGAATTTATAAAATAAAACTTTCACCCCAAATATTTCTATAAATCTTGAAAAGCACCCAAAATTTTATAAATTTTTAAAAATATAAAAAGAAAAAACTTCAACAAAAAAAAAGAAAAATAGGCAAACCTCCATTGAGGAGATCTACGGATCTACGCTATCTATTCCAATAAAGAAGATCGCATTTCCTTTATGGGAGGAGAGAGGAGATCCCCTCGATATGGAGAAGATTGATTCCTCCATGGGAGAAATAAGATGTCTGCTTTTTTATTTTATTTTACTAGTTTTAATTTTTTTTTTAAATTTTTTAAAAAAATTAGGTGCTTTTCATAACTTTTTTTAGGTTGAATTCATAGTTGTTGAAATGTTTGAGGTTTTTTCTTAATTTTTTTTAAAATTTTAATTATATTATTGTGCAAGAACATATTTTTACATTTAGTTCAGTAAGTCAATAATTAGTTAATCGTTAATCAATGCTGGTCAATGTTTGTTTGTATAATTAAAGGAAAAGTTGCATGAAGTGCAATTTTACCTGAAGCGAGGATGTTTGTGCAATTAATCCTATTTTTAAAAGTGATAGGAAAACCAAGCTGAACCTTGATTAGTTTTAGGGTGAATTGCAATAAAGTACCATAACGTTTGATTGTATTGTAATAAAATTATGAGTGTAGCTTTAATTACACATTAGCGTCTTTGACTAATTGGTTTACCGTTAGAGTTGACGGTCAACTAATAGTCAAAGGGTAATATGATCATTTTCACCTTATTTTTTTAAAACAAATAAAAAACTAGTTAAAAATTAAAAAAAAATTAAATGAAGATGGATGGACGGTGGAGATCCATTTTTTTTAAAAAAAATATCATTTTTATTTATTTTTATTTGATTTAATTTTTTATAGGGTAGTTATGTCATTTCACACATAAGTCATGGTCAAACAGTTATGTTTGACTGGGTCAACTGACGGTAGGGTACTAAAATATAATTAAGGCTAAACTCACGATTTTATTACAATATGGGCAAACGTTAGAATACTTTATTATATTTCGCCCTTCTAATAATAGCAAATGTTGGCATATATAGTCCTAAAATGATTTGATTATTTTATACATGTATGCTTATGAGATGGACTTTTAACTATGTAGAGATTAAGCTGAAACTATATACAATATATATAAAGTAATAAGAGGGTGGTTTGTAAGTAGCATATACATAACGGATCATGTGTTTTTATAGTTTCCTTGTACCAAAATAACACAAACAAATTCTTCAATTTTTCTATGTTTGCAGGTTTGGTGAATCTTACGGTATTAATGAGATCTAATCTCTTTCTTTCACACACACACACATATACATATACATGCATAATGGGTTCCTGGAGAACAAAAAGAATTGGTTATGATATACTAGACATGACAATTCTTTCGCTTTTCTGGCGCGGGATGCCACATATTTTTTTTTTCGTTGAGAAAGTAGATTTGGAGTGTTCCGTACGGGAGCATTTCAAATATGTTTTTCCCAAAAGTGTGGAATCCTGTACTGAAGAATTTTCTTATATTTATGATATAAAATTTGATGATTTGTTTTTCTAAATAAAACTGTATGTAATGATATACATATAGAGTCCAAGCAAGAGAGAACATCTACATAGTGAAGATCAATGTGGAAGCTTAAGATTGCAGAGGGTGGAAATGATCCATACATTTACAGCACTAACAACTTTGTTGGGAGACAAACATGGGAGTTTGATCCTGATGCTGGCACTCCTGAGGAGCGAGCTGAGGTAGAATCCACTCGCCGGAATTTCTACAAAAATCGCTTCCATGTCAAACCCAGTGGCGATCTCCTCTGGCGAATGCAGGTACGTACAAACAATTATTTACTTCAAAGGTAGTACTGCTTGTACTTTGTTCGAAGAGAACGCCGCTGTTAGAGAGCTTTATATCATTGTTTAGACCCTTACCTGGCTATTTTTACATTTTTATGTATTTATTCTGCATTTGGCATCTGAACTTGCATCAGTTCCTGAGGCAGAAAAATTTCGAGCAAACAATCCCACAAGTGAAAGTTGAGGATGGTGAAGAAATCACACATGAAACTGCTTCAACAGCCTTGAGGAGGTCTGTCCATTTCTTCTCAGCATTGCAGGCCAGCGATGGTCATTGGCCTGCAGAAAATGCTGGTCCCATGTTTTTCCACCCTCCACTGATCATGTGCGTGTACATTACGGGCCATTTAAACACTGTGTTCCCAGCTGAGCATCGCAAAGAGATCCTTCGATACATTTACAATCATCAGGTACTATATATATATATATATATATATATATATATATATATATATATATAATATTTGAGTTACTCTCTATCGTAACTGTAACTATACAGAACTTGTATATCGAATTCTATATCGATTAGATTACGTTATGTTGATGATAATTTTTTTTTTTTTGTTGCAGAATGAAGATGGTGGGTGGGGACTGCACATAGAAGGAAAGAGTAGCATGTTTTGTACAGCTCTCAACTACATATGCATGCGTATACTTGGAGAAGGACCAGATGGTGGTGGTCAAGACAAAGCTTGTACCAGAGCAAGAAAGTGGATTCTTGATCATGGTGGTGCAACCCACATTTGCTCTTGGGGAAAAACCTATCTTTCGGTATCTTTCACTACATAATCTAACAGTTTCCGTTAAAACACAAATTTTTGTTTTAAATTAATTTGTATCGTTACAAATCCGTCTACGTACACTAAAGAATTTTCTATATAATTCGTAGTTTATATGTTTCTTCTTCATTTAATTGTAGATACTTGGAGTTTTCGAGTGGTCCGGATGCAACCCAATGCCTCCAGAATTTTGGATTCTTCCTTCATTTCTTCCTATGCATCCCGGTTTGTAGAAATCCATTAGCTTTGTTGTGTTGAAAAATGAAATTTGTCTCTGTATTTACATTATTTTCCCACAATTATTGCAGCAAAAATGTGGTGTTATTGCCGGATGGTGTACATGCCAATGTCATATTTATATGGCAAGAGGTTTGTTGCCTCTATTACACCTCTCATTCTACAATTGAGAGAAGAACTCTACAACGAACCATACGATCAAATTAATTGGACGAAAACACGCCATTTATGCGCGAAAGTGAGTTTATTGCCCTTTTTTGATCCGAGCACATAATATTTTCTCTTAATTAGCAGACCTTATAATAATTTCAATCTTGTAAAACAAATTAGGTGGATCTTTACTATCCCCATCCTTGGATACAAGATTTGATTTGGGACGGTATATATACGTTCGTGGAGCCTCTTCTTACTCGTTGGCCTTTTAACAAGTTAATCAGAGACAAGGCTATTGAAGCAACGATAAAGCATATTCATTACGAAGATGACAACAGTCGATACATTACTGTTGGATGTGTCGAAAAGGTGTTGTGCATGCTCGCTTGCTGGGTTGAAGATCCGGATGGTGATTATTTCAAGAGGCATCTTGCTAGGATCTCAGATTTTTTATGGGTTGCTGAAGATGGAATGAAAATGCAGGTTTGTAGTACACTAGCTAGCTAGTAGTACAAAAATGCCAATTGGTGATTTGATAATTGATAATAAAATGCCATTGTTATATAAGCAGAGTTTTGGAAGCCAGACATGGGATGCTGGTTTTGCTATTCAAGCATTGATTGCTAGTAATCTCACAGATGAAATTGGACCTGTACTTAGGAGAGGACACGAATTCGTCAAGGCGTCTCAGGTTTTTTAATATTCACATTAATCATCAGCCAGTATTTTTCTTGGATTTTTGAGCTAATGATTTTTTGTACACAAAACACACAAATATATTTTGAAGGTCAAGGACAATCCATCAGGTGACTTTAAGGCAATGTATCGTCACATTTCGAAAGGATCTTGGACTTTCTCTGATCAAGATCATGGATGGCAAGTTTCTGATTGCACTGCTGAATCTTTGAAGGTAATTAACTTAATTACCTGATCATTAAATCTGATTAATCCACTTATATTACATTAATTAATTAATTAATTGTTCTTTCATCTTTTATAGTGTTGTCTACTCTTCTCAATTACGCCACCAGAAATTGTTGGTGAAAAAATGGACACAGAACAGCTATATGATGCTGTCAATCTCCTACTCTCATTACAGGTATTAATTTTTCATAAAATTACTCCAAACTTGTAGCTTCTTTAGATTTCTTAAGTCGCAAGCTATGTTAATGTCGCAATGCAGGGCAAAAATGGAGGTTTAGCTGCCTGGGAGCCAACTGGAGCACCGAAATGGTTAGAAGTAAGTACTCAAAACATATTGATCGATCTATATGATCTTTCGGATTTTAGATGATTGTCATATGTTGTATCTCTATCTTTTTGTTGTTGTTGTTTCAGCTACTCAACCCCACAGAGTTTGTTGCTGACATATTGATCAACTACGAATACGTTGAGTGCACAGCATCGGCCATTGATGCTTTAGTTCTGTTCAAGAAGTTGTATCCGGGACATCGAAGTAAAGAGATTGAGAAATTCATAGCGAACTCCATTCGATACTTGGAAACAGAACAGATGCCTGATGGTTCCTGGTGTGGAAGCTGGGGGGTGTGTTTCACTTATGGTACATGGTTTGCGCTAAGAGGGCTAGCAGCTGCCGGATATACGTACAACAATAGCCCAACGGTGCGCAAAGGGGTCGAGTTTCTTCTCAAATCTCAGAAATGCAATGGTGGTTGGGGAGAGAGCTATCTTTCCTGTCCAGAAAAGGTAAAAGAAACATACATTTTGTGTCTCATGTTCACTTAATTTCTTGTGTGTTTTTATTGCTCCCAACAACTAAGTGAGTGAGTGTGTGTGTGTGTGTGTGTGTACTTTTGGTGACATTGACACAGAAATACATACCACTTGAAGGAAGCAGAACAAATTTAGTGCACACTGCATGGGCTATGATGGGTCTGATACATGCTGGACAGGTTAGTTTGTGATCTAATTTTTAGCTATGTTTATTGTTTTAACACCGTATTTGGATTATTGCGTTTTCATAAATTTCAACAGCTTGTTAGCGAAAGTTATGATAAAGTCGAATCCGTTACTAAAACTTGATCTGAATGAACGATTTTATTAATAATAATTAACTATAACAATAATATGGATCCAAGCTTAATAAAAGATTTCTAAGTTGACTAGATCTCGAAATTTATCAACAAAAAAAGAAAAAGTAAATTTGAGTTATTAATTAAGTGTACGTTTGGAAGAGCTTATCTACTAGCCAAAGAAGCTTAATCGATCCTAAAAGCTCTTTTTAGTTTTTTTTTTTTTATCGTTTGGTTGCTACCCCTGTAGAGCTTTTGGGCGATTAAATAAGTTATTTTATGTTTACTTAGAGAAGTTCAAATTTTGAGCTTTTCCAAGTAGAACTTTTAGAGCTTTTTAAAAAAATATTAAAATGTCTTATATAACCCTAATATATTTTATAATTTCACAATACCCTTTTAAATTATAAATCCTAAATGAAGATAACAAACCAACCTTATTGAAAATGAAAATTCATTTCAAAAGTTAGTAGGATCAGAAAAGTCGGCCAGAAAAGGAACAAAATTGACAAATGAAGGCACAAACGATCAAATTTGGAAAAATGACTGTGAATCACAGGGTGGAACCCGATGAATTTTATGGGCTCGTCGAAATGAATCCAACAATATATTATATGCCATAATCCGAGATAGTTTGTATTTTGCTTGTTCCGCGGAATTCCAAAAGTGTCCTACGTCATTAGAAACCTTCTTGACACCTTATTTTACGATTTTTGTATTAGGCGGAAAGAGACGCGACGCCTCTTCATCGTGCAGCTAAGTTGATAATCAATTCTCAACTTGAAAATGGTGATTTTCCCCAACAGGTAATTAGATCAGAAAATGGATAATTACTTTTTTTTTTCCATTTTTGAAATGTTAATTGTAATGATTGATTGAATTCTACCATTTTCGTGTATACTTAATTGCAGGAAATAACAGGAGTGTTCATGAAGAACTGCATGTTACATTATCCACTCCATAAGAACATTTACACAATGTGGGCTCTTGCTGAATATCGTAATAGGGTTTCATTGCCTTCCAACACTCTTTGAATATATATATACATGCACACGCACACGGGCTTTTTTTTCTCAGGATGGAACTGACTTTTTAATATTAGTTCATTAATTGTTACCCACTAGAGGCATTTACTCTTTTATAATCAGTCCGTCTTGAGGAGAAAAAGACTGTACATTGTAAATGTATGTATGTATTACAAGTTTTTCTTTTTCTCTTGATTTACATGCAAGTCTTGATAAAATGTCCCACTACACTGAATGGCACCTGAAATTAAAGAGAATTTTGTTAAGAGAGTCACAACTTTATACTTCAACGACCAAATCAGTTCGATTTTAGTGATGGAGAATCAAGAAATGAAAAGAGATTTGGCTAGTCAAGTTATCTTCTTTTTATTTGTAGACATCATCTCTATTTATAAAGGTGAGTGGGTTGCTTAATTGGAGAAGTTGTCAAAGGCTTTTGTCACTCATCATGTAGTCGGCTGAATATCATTATTGCTCGGTTATTCCCTCCATGTCAAAAATCTTTGCTTTTATTGAATAAATTAAAAGATTTGTAGGAGTGTGTCAGGGATTAAATGACCCACGAAGATAAGCATTTAATGTGATGTGTATTAAACATTTATAGTGATTGTACTCGCATTTAATATTTATAGAAATATTTAATGTTGATGGGATAACTTTCCAGTTACTCATTACTTTTTTTCTCAAGGAGATACCCGTTCGGTTACGCAAACGAATGAGTAATTTTCTCTCTTCTCGCATTATGGATGAGAATGCAATCGAGGATTAATTATTATAATTCTCAAAGTAACCGCCGAGAACACTTCATATAGGGTCCAAAGAGTCCCACTTTTCTGACATCATAAAGCTAATTGTTTTTACTTGAGCCTTTATGAAGTCATTCTAGTTGATGACTTGTAACTTGCAAAATATATATTTAATGTTGATGGGATAACTTTCCAGTTACTGCTTTTTTTTTCCTCAAGGAGATACCCATTCGGTTATGCAAACGAATGAGTAATTTTCTCTCTTCTCGCATTATGGATGAGAATGCAATCGAGGATTGTAGTGGTAAAAAATAGCCCCCAGAAGGCTTAGGTCCAAGAAAACGACTTGATGATGGTCAAGTCCATAAATCACGCATAGAGCACTCGACATGATCGTGCGCTTGACATGACAAAGCTCACCCAGGTGAAGACGGAGTAATTTTCGGACTGCACGACATGTATGATAGCGGTCGACATAGACCCAGGGAATGTCGTGCAATCCCCTCAACGTAGTAAGCCGCCCTTACGATATTGACTTAGTCAGAGCTTTGACTAAGTTGAGTGACTGGGTCTAACCGTTACCTAGCCACCTTACGAAATATCAGGAATTTCAGATATCTCGGGACACGACATCCCTAAATATCCAGGACAACCGTCATCTCGCCAAGACTCCTATAAATATAAGTCCCAGGTTTCACTTTTAGAAGTCAAGCAATTTACTCTTAAAAGACTTGATTTTATACTAAACTTACTCTGCTAAGACTATCACACTGTCATTTAGCATTCTCCTAGTGTCAAAGAGACTCATTGCTCTAAGCAATTACTCTAGGCAATCACTCAAGCACACAACAAGTCAGCAAGCACACAACACGTTTACTAGGACACGACATAACCTTCAACTCAGGTTATCACTGTCAGCACTTTGCTACAGTCTACTTGACACATCCCAGCCACCATCGGACAACGCCTATCATTCACTACCGCACGACATATGTTCATACAAGGTATTACTCACTCTTTGTGCTTATTTCACAACCCTATTCATCTTCTAACTTGGGCGTCGGAGGTTATTTGGCTGGCACCACCCCGGTGTCCTAAGTACACAACCCATTCTCTTATTTTACAGATCGTCGTGCCATCAATCCATCGACTTTGACTACTAGGTCAACTAGCGTAGATTTTAGCATCTACAAGGATTAATTATTATAATTCTTAAAGTAACCGCCGAGAACACTTCATATAGGGTCCAAAGAGTCCCACTTTTCTAACATCCTACTAACCTGTTGAGCCGATCAAGAATTACGTACAATAAAACTAATTGTGTTTACTTGAGCCTTTATGAAATCATTCTAGTTGATGACTTGTAACTTGCAAAATATATATTTAATGTTGATGGGATAACTTTCCAGTTACTCATTGCTTTCTTTCTCAAGGAGATACCCGTTCGATTATGCAAACGAACGAGTAATTTTCTCTCTTCTCGCATTATGGATGAGAATGCAATCGAGGATTAATTATTATAATTCTCAAAGTAACCACTCAAACTTACCTACTCTCAACTCTGGTCCTGGAATGATTGATTCAAGAGCTCTACACCCCATACCACTACCTGTCCAGAAACATCAATGTTTACAAAAAATGTGTATCAGATAGAAGTTCATTTCTTTTATCGGTCCTTGATAATAGAAGTCCAAGTGAAAAAATTAAGGTAAATGTTTGTACAAGTCACCTCATCACCATCTTCAAAACAATTCAGAATGTGAAATGTACAATTTGGTTCAACATCAAATCACTTTATCGAATCTGCATCACCATAGCGAGGCATTATGCCAATTTTTGAATATCCTTCATTTTCGTACTTTATTAATCTGCATGTTAAAATAGGTTGTGAATTTGAGAACACTTTTTGAGTGTAATCATGAGACGAATTTATTTTGTGTATTTGAACTCACGGGCCTCCAAGCACAAGTATTTTTATGTCAATAGAGAGCGGATGGTCCAAGAACACATTGTACCTGAAAATCAAGAATCTGTGAGAATTGATGGAAGTTTCAATTCTGAAATTACATGAATATGTTTACAAACTTAAAAGGAGAGAAAATCACTAAAAACCTTTGTGTAACACCTATTTCATGGCAGAGGGAGCATCTATTGAGTTTGAGACCACTTTGTGAAGTAATTTATTTCCATCAGCTGAAACAAAGATATTAATAGAACCTATCAAATTACTTTGTAGTGTATTGTAAAAAAAAGACTTGTTCTAAATGTTGTTCTTCGAAAGATGAGCATACCGGAGATTACTCCCAATTCAACAAAAGGTCTAGTTGCATGTGGTTACTACAATTAGCGTAGCACCTTTATTTTCAGGGCTTACTTCGGAGAGTACCGCTGCTATTGTTTTAAGAAGATGTGAACTTAGCAGGTCAAGTAAATAATAACAGAACGAACAAAATATATTGACAGTGTAGGATTACAAAGAAACTAACCTTCGGATGGCTGGTAAAAGGTCGATTCCAGGTTCTGTTAATATTCCAGTTTCCTAAAGTATTCTTGATGGTTTTGGAAACACCGATTTGCATAGCAAGTTGCTGCAAATCTCCCAGGAATGGCTGCTCATAATATCCATGTAAAAACGCAACTACTACATCAATTGTGCTATTATTTTTTGGTGGGAAATGTATGAACTACCATATCAGGAATGGCTGGCTAAAATGATTTGAAGTTACAGAAACAGATATTAAGCTTACCTTGACAGAAGATGATAAGAGTCTTGAAGGGATCAAAGTGGTGTGAAATGGAGGGTTTCTGAAGACAACAATTCACTTGAAATGCCAAATATGAAGATGCCATTCTGATGCCAAGTCTTCACATGCAAATATATATATACACACACATACAAATGTAGTTCAAGTCTTAATGGCCATAACCAAAACTTATTCAAGACAGAGCAGGCTGTTTTGCAGGTTCAAAGTTGCTTTTCTGAGAGCTACATTTGTGGAAGGAAAGAGAACACACAGAGTAATAAATATTCCCTAATTTATTTACAGATGTAAAGAATATAGCTGGTAGGATGTGAAGGTACAAAATGAGCAAGTGTAATTATTTGATCATCTTGAATGTTGTAAACAAGATTTATGGTAAAAAATTTGTATAATTAAAAAGAATGAATAGTGAGCTTAAATGTTGATGTCTCCAGGCTATTCTGTTGGTTGGACTTGGTCGTAGTAGTACTTCGAAAAATCCTTGTGCGGCTGTTCATGGTGCTTTCTTTTCTTTTCTTTTTCTCTGGTTTATGCATTGCTCCTTAACATGATTTCAGTTATCTAAAATAAACAATAGAAGAAAAAGAAAACAGAAAGTAAAATGGCATTGATTCAGCAACTTTCAGTAGAAAAATCAAAGTATAACAATATTTAGAGTGTGTAAATACAATTTTAACAGCCTGACTATGATTGTCTCATGATAAAGTGTATAGCATGTTTTTTAATGTTGAAGGTGAAATATGTCGAGTCAGGTACATTGTTGCGAACAAAATAGAATTACTGCCAATTACATCAGACAAAGAAGGGCACCAGTTAATTCCAACTATTTCGGAATCACCCTGCGCCTGGAACTTTTGATTGCAAGCTCCTCCGCAGAAAATCAGACAACTTTGCACTTGCAGCACGCCCTCTTTCTAGACACAGAAAATAGTCGTCCACTACAAAAAATATTTATACAAGAACCAAATTACAAGAAGATCGCATATCATAAAATTCTAGGTTCCAACATATACAATTACAATAAAGTTACTACTCCCATTCGGAAATATGCCTTTAACATAAGCTTCAATCCGCTTCGTTAGCAAAGAGCAGAACAAAATATACTTATGAGAAAAGAGATATCAAACAAGCTTGCAGATCCTATACATTCTATACCACTCTAGTCCGAATCATTAAAAGACTCAAGGCAGGTTACTCCACATCATAATGAAGACAGCAGAGAGATAATCACTGGGGGGTTTTATTTATAAACTTAACCACCACAAGTATTTGATCAAATACAACACAGATTTAGGGTGTACTCAATAAAGGCTTCAGTGTGACTGCAACTTCAATAATTAACAAAAGTATAGTGAGAGTACAAGTTAACTTAATTTTTGAGATCTCTTACAGTTACGTAAGAGACCTTCTGATGGAATCCAACTCACACCAAAGTTTTAGGGAGAGGAGAAGAAAAGGCAGTATAGCCGAAGCCTCTTGGCCTGACATGCCGATAGGTTCATATTAAGGAATGAAACAATAATATGCTATGTGATGGCTACATTAATATCCAATTTTCGTATATTACACTGGCAGTGACAGTACAAGGGGCATGGTTCAATTATCAGCGAGATGATATAAATAGATTAATAGAATTGATTGACATACCTGACATTGCACCGTGGGTAACGGATGTAATGATCCCATGTTCCATTGGTTCACCTTTCATAGGTGATGATACTTCTGGAAGAACTGAAAGAATTGAGTTTGGAAAAACTAAATAAACAAATGCCTTCATTTTCTGCCATTACACAAAGATAAAAATGTCAAGAGATAGGTATTTACATATAAAGCGCAAAGCATCCAACTAACCAATTTTCAAATTGCTTATGACTTTAGATTTTGCAGTCCAGAAAGAGAGGGTGCATTTATTATCACACTGAAAAATCTTAAAGAAGTGAAAGAGATAAAAGATTTGAAAATGACTGCTTCACCATATTTCTACATGAGTAAGCTTAATAGTTGTGTAAAAACCGGGGGTTTTCCTCTTCTTTTCTTCTTTTTTTTTTGTTTTGCCCCCCTTCAAATTTTCCCATGATTTGACTAAATCTAAAACCTTCCCATTTGAGCTAACTAAGATAATTTACAAAAATAAAGTCGAGTACGCAAGGAGAAATAGCACATTTAAGCAATGAAATTATAGTGACCTGCTCTTCCAACTTCGTGGGATCCAGTATAACGTATCCACTTTCTGCCAAGCAACAACATATCGCAACTGCATAATCCAGTACAGAACAGTCAGCAGTCAATAATCAAACACAAAAATACTGAACATGAACCCAAGTCTTTGTAACGAATTACCAGCAAGATGCTTCATAGGAATTCCGGCATCCACAAGAGCAGCACAGGCTGCATTTATGGCACATGGTAGAAGCTATAAAAGGTTCAGTCAAGAAATAGTCAACAACTTATCGTTTGAAATGGAAAATAGAAAATAAACCCAACGTTTTGGAATATAAAGCAGTCCTCGATGCATATGAGTTGGTGGAGGCTGCTAAATGCTGCATAAGAAATGCATAATTATCAAGGATACAGCACCATCATCGTGGACGACCTGCACGTAGAAAACATTAAAAATTCAATGTTCATATGATACACACTAAGGCAGTTAAACTATATACCATACCCTGAATGAATAATTACATTTAAAGGGAAAAAAATCAGAACTAAAGCATTTTAGAAATTGCCTCACTTGAACTATAACTGAGGTTGTGGTATTTGGATTGACAGTCAAAATACATATGCTTTGCAAAGTACGCTTCAATATCATCTCGAACTCTCTCTCCGGTTTCCCTATCACATGTGCAAATTCGCAGGAAATTAGACGTAAAGAAAATTCAAACATTGAAGTACTTCCGTGTATCAACAGTAATTAACCTCACTGCGAGCTTGTAAACAACATTTAATTAATAGGAAAAGAAAAAACTAACCAATCTGTCCAGTTTTAGGTTTCCAAATAACTTCAATGCAAGCCTTTTCAGGGTTCTCATTCTTCTTAGTTCCAGCTTTGGGTCCATAAACAGCAGCAAGGACTTTCGTGTCTCCTAAAAAACACAAAATGTCCATCACATACGTGAATTTCTTGAACGAGCAAAAATAATATAACCAGAAAAAAAAAAAAAAAAAGAGGAGAGATTTTGTGAAAGGTGATAGCTAGATACCTTGAGACCAACTGGCGGAGCCATGAGCACGGTGGAGGATGCGGCTGGAGCAAGCCAGCGGTCTCAGTTGGTTAGGTGTGCGCCCGTCGGTCCTGTCGACCTCCATCCAACTCTCTGTCTCAGTGCAACAACAATTTATATAGTTGATATCAAATGGATTTCAAAATTATTTTTATAATTATCAAGCATATGAACATGATCTGCATGCACCGCAGTAAATAATAAAAAAAATGGGGACGGATCTTTAGACCCATCTGAATAATTTATTTTATATATTTATATATATACACTGACAAGTTCTTGCCTGATGCTAAGAAACCAAGTCCTGCATCAATTTTGTGTAGCTTACAATCAATAGATCGAGATCATAATAACATACAAATCAAGTGTGAGAATAATACCAAGGGAGGTGCGGCAGCCGGCGAGGAAGAGTGGAAGACGATGAATCTGCGGCGACTGGGTGCGGGCTTTGGCGACTGGCGAGAAAATCTGCTGCAACAGTATTGGCGAGGTGCGGCGGTCGGCGAGGAAGAGTGGAAGACGATGAAGCGAGGGCAGGACGAGG
Source organism: Xanthoceras sorbifolium (assembly GCA_003430845.1). Lineage (NCBI taxonomy): Eukaryota > Viridiplantae > Streptophyta > Magnoliopsida > Sapindales > Sapindaceae > Xanthoceras > Xanthoceras sorbifolium. Next base: position 1,495,778 of record CM010614.1, read on the forward strand.
GCAGGGCAAGGCAAGGGAGTAGGATTGGAAGCGGCGGGGATGACCGTTGAGAGTTGAGAGTGAGAGTTTGACTTGAGGAAAAAATTATTATTTTTTTTTAATGAGAACAAAATCGGGTTGGGTTGTTGGGTTCCACAAATAACCGATCCCAACCCGATTATATTTCGGGTTGTGAAATGTATCCCGATGGGTTATTTTATACTAAGTAATTCGATCCGACCATTTCGAATTGGATCGGATTGGGTTTACAGATTGAGTTGAAAATGCCCACCCCTAAAAATTAGTTTCAAAGTTAGCAATTAATTAAGGATGATTTTTATTTTGGTCCCTGACTTTTAGAAAATTATTAATTTTTTAAATCAGTTTCGTTTATTGGTATCATTGGACTCTAATTTTCTAGAAACGTATCAATTTGGTTGGTCCTTCTATTAGTCAACCGTTAGTCAAACTTAACTATTCTAAGGGTATTTTTATCTTTCAACCTACCCCTAATTAAAAATTAATTAAATTTAAACATTTTAAAAAAACATTAAATGAAAATCTCCACCGTCCATCAAAATTGATGAACGGTGGAAATTATATTAAAATTTTTTTAAAAAAATAAAAATTGTAAAAGTAAATTTTTTTAATTTATTTTTTTTACTATTTAGAAAAAGAATTGATGTTCTTGGTGGATCCATCTCCACCGTCCATCAATAATGATGGATTATTGATGGACGGTGGAGATCCACCAAGAACAGTAACAAAAAATTTTTTAAAAAAGTTAAAGATTAAAAACAGCAAAAAAAAAAAATTGAAAGTTACAGTTGGAGATCTGGGTTCGATTTGAACCTAGTTCTTCAAACCCAGATCTCCTGGGTTCGATTCAACTTCAAATTTTTTTTTTATTCTTGGTAGAGATCCAGATTGGATTTCCACAAAAAAAAAAAAAAACAAATAAAAAAAAATTGACTAGGCTCGAAGATGAACCCAGGTTCTGGGTTCGTCTTCTAACCCAGATTTCTGGATTCGTCTTCAAACCCATTCAACTTCAATTTTTTTTTTTTTTGTTTGTTCTTAGTAAAGATCCAATCTGGATCTCCACCAAGAACATTAATTTTTTTTTTTTAACAAAAAAAAATTGAAGAAAAAATTAATTTACAATTTTTTTAAGACAAATTTGATATAATCTCTAGACAATGGAGATTCATTTAAAAATATTTTTTTAAGGATATTTAACAATATTTTAAAATTTTTAATTAAAATTAATTAAAATGACTATACTACCCTTCTAATTATTAATATTTTTTAAAAAAATTTAAAGTTAAAATTATAATTTTAACTTATTTAAATAGAATCAAGGGCAAAACAGTCTTTTTACCAATTCTATTAAGTTTGACTGGCAATAATTTGGTCAGAGAGACTAAATTGATACATTTTCAAAAAGTTAAGATCCAATAATACCAATAAACGAAACTAGTTTAAAAAATTAATAATTCCTCAAAAGTTAGGAATCAAAATAAAAATCTCTTATTAATTAACAAACCGAATACTAGTGTTTTGTAATTCGCCTAAGGGTTTAGTACTATTTGGTTTCTTCTCTTCTTCTTCTTTTTTTTTTTTTTTCAGAATTAAAAATAAATTTAGACTATTGGCCCAACAAGAAGCCCAACAAACTTGCAGAGTTTTTAAGACCCTGACTATCCTTTTCCGGCAAAAAGACATATCTAGCAATAGAGATGACCATGGTTCGGTTTAAACCGGACAGTTCAAACTAATCCGATCTCGATTCAAAATCGGTTCCAAATCGGTTACCAGAACCGGGATTCACGGTCCCGATTTTGATTTTTTATTTTTTGGTACCGAAACAGCTGGTTCAAAACGGTTCCGAGCGGCAAATCGAAACCGTTGGTTTTACCGGTTTCGGTTCCTTTTTTTAAAAAAAATTTATGTCTTAAAAGTAAAAAAAAAAAAAATCAGTGGTTCCAAGAACCGATTGAAAAACTGAATCGGAGGAGAACCTCCGGTTTAAAACCGAAACCGGGACCCTCACGGTCCCGGTTCCAATTCCGCTAAAAAATGAACTGAAACCGCCGGTTCTGGAACCTTGGTCATCCCAATCTAACAACTGATTTCAATGTGCCTAATTATCGGTGGGACTTCAATTCAATTCATTTTTTTATTCTTTTTCTAATTTCCCTTTAAAAATTTCTTTTTCCTTTTTAAAAAGTCATAGATATGATTTAATAATTTAAAAATAATTCTTTAGTCTTTATAAAATAATAAAATATTATTATTTAATGTAACATAATAATAAAAATATTCATATATAAATAGAATCGTAATCTCTTCCTATATTAACCAGAATTAAAGTAATGGACAAGTAAACGAAGCTAGAATACATAAACAACTGAGATTTTTTTAATTGTGATGATAAATGTACGTAAGGAATGAATTATTATTAATAATCTGATAGCTGCAACTACCATAGAATGTAAACCTGTTCTTTAGAACAGTATTGTTGGGTCGTATAGGTTTGTATATATAGTGTACAATATACGTAATTACGTAGACAAAATTTCTTATTGGGTACAAATATTTATATTCATAATGATCACATAGACATGTAGAGTTTATAAATACATACTCAAATAGCCAAGGCTTTATTGGCTTCAGGAAATCACACTGCTGGGGGGTCTAATATTTACTTTGATTGAAAATAGTTAACATTTTTTGGGTATAGAAAATAGTTGGCGGATAAGCTGACCGCTTCACTGGTAGAGAACATTACTCCTTATGCAGCTACACACATCCTGCTCAATCTCGTCGCACCTACATTGGGGCCGAAGCTTAAGAATTTTTATTACGTGGAGTCTGAAGACGTTGATATACTACCTTGTTAAGAGCAAGCAACATGACACTTCGAATTTGAAGCTCCCAAGGTTTGTACGTAGAACCTTCAAACTGAATGAGGCGCTCATTTCCACGTGAACCAACCCGTGGGGGTTAAAGTTACATTTTTGTATTCATAAGTATCATATTAATATTTTAATGAGAGAGGTACGATCTCACGTTATTTATAAATAGTAGGTGCGGTGAGACTTCTTTCTTTTTATTGAAGTTATTATTTAGGTCATACTAGTAATCTTTGATTATATATTACCTACTATACGTAACTCAAAATTGAATCATTTCTAGTATGAGTAAGCTCCCTTTAGTATCAAGCTACATTGAAATTCTTTTTTTTATTCAAAAGATATATAATTGATGTTTATATATTTTTTAACTATTCGCTATAAAGATTAAATTGAGTGTATCAATACTGTTTAAAAAAAATTGGATGTATTAAAAATTAAATAAATTGTAATAGAGTACCCCGATGTTCAGGTATATTATAGTGGGGGTATTATTTTCACTATACGTATTTTCAAATATTATCATCACCATCATTTGAGGAGTCTAAAAAGGTTTAAGTTTTATTCATGAAATCAGGGAGCTCTTGTGCTGTAAAGGTTTCAATTCTTGAGGTGTATATTGTAGAAATCTACTGGTTTCTGCCTACCAAAATACAAAGGGTGTCCAAATTCTTGATCATCTTCCTCTGTTATCACTTCCATATTATTGCAACAAGTATGGTTAAAGATATGTTTATATTGTAGCTTTGAAGTTTACCTTATATCCCTCCTCAAGCAACTGGATGCCAGCAATCACCTGTTACTTAAGAACAAGGCTAGACAAGTCCCGATACCCAAACAAACCAGTCTGTCACGTTCACACAATGAGATCATGGTTCGAGTCATGTCTTCTCTCTCAAATAAAATCCCAATTCTGCGTGTTGAAAATTAAACAAAACCTAAATTACATGAAAAGAGAAAAAACCACTATAAATAAAAAGAGAGGCATAAGCCTATTCAACACCAATAAATCAAAATACCACAGCAGTTAAAGCAACTTATAGTCTTGAGAGGAACCTCTGAATTGTTCACTAAAGTTATAAAACTAGTTTACTGAGAGAGCTCCCGGCGCTTGTACCGGACCATCACCTTTCCTTTCACGCCGACAACCATGGCATTCCAGTCAATCTCCGGGAAGGGTGATATCAGTTCGAATTCAAAGTTTCTCAATAGATGGCTCCATAGAGCCTTTATTTGCAGGTATGCAAAGGGTTCACCAAGGCACCCATGTCGACCACCACCAAAGGAAATATACGAGAAGGCTCCAGCTGCCTTGTCTTCCTCTCTTCCAACAGCAAACCTGTCGGGATCATAACCATCTGGGTTCTTAAAGATATGAGGAAGCCGGTTGGCAAATGCGGGTGATGTTGCGACAATGTGACCCTTTGGTATGTCGAATTCTTTTCCATCTCGGGTTGTCACACTAAAATCGCTGTGCGAGCTGCGAAGAAGCATGATCAATGGTGGGTGGAGTCTGAGGGCTTCCTTAATGCATCGATAGAGGACGTCCATCTCCGATAAGACATCATGATCGACCTTTTTCCCATACTTCTTCATCAGAAGTTTCTGCTCTTCCTCCACAGCAGATAGGTATTCCTTGTGCTTGAGGAGATAGGCCCCAGTCCAAGTGGAGGTGATTGAGCTGGTGTGCTGCCCGGCAAAGAGCGCAGCAATAAGTAAGCCAGTGACCTCAGATTCAGTTGTTGGGCGACCATCTTTGTACTTCGACTCAATAAAGCACTGCAACATGTCATTCTCTGACGTTCCAGTAAGTTTACGGGAGGAGATGATGTTACCAAAGATAGCCGAAAGCTTCTTGCGAGCCTTGTCACGGCGGCGGTGAGCTGGGATGGGCAAGTATGGGAAAAGAACACTAATAGGGAGCATTCCATTGTCAAGGTCGTGGAAGAGGGCAGAGACATCATCAAAAAGCTTATCACGAACTTCCCGACCGAGGAGACATCTACTAGCTGTCAAGATGATCAGATGCTCCAGCTCATACTTTAGGTCAACCTCACCGCTGTCTCCCCATTTTGAGAAGTAGTCCTGCACAAATCCAGGATGAAGTCCCAAAAGTTAGAACATACTTGCTACATAATGACATATATAACTATATAGGCAATAAGAAAAAAGTCAAATCACCTCAAATCCGAAGTAACAGCATGCATAATATACGAGAAAAATTCAGTGCAAAGAAAATTCAAATACAAAACCAACTCTTTCAGTAGGCTTAATGTTGGACAGAAGATAAATTAATTTCGCAAGAGTTTCATTACTTGATGTTGAGCAGAAAACTCATGCTAGTTTTCGAATCATGGACGATTGATGATCATTACAATCAAATAAGAATCGTCATTTATTCATGGTCAAAACATTTTCAACTCAATATGATACATCTAACGCCTAATTGTCGAGAAGTGATGGTCTAATACTCTCGAATATGCCAGGTGCATAAATGCTAATCCTCCCCGAGTTCATGCTTTTGTGTAATAAACTAAGTGGGTTATTTGCGACTTGAAAGGGCTCCTCAATTTATAATCATCAATAAATTGGAAGGCTACTCAGCAAAAATCATGCTCAGTAATACAGCTGACATATGATCCATATGGCCACATCAACTTGCTCTACACAGCACAACATCATAAACAGATACTAATTTTCTACTGGCATGAAGAGCACACCCATTATTTGTGATCCAACTAGAAAACCAACTTGCTCACAGAAATCTATAATATCTTAAGGGTCATCTTACAAACATTTTAAATCAACCAAAAACAATTGAAAGCATACTAAAAGAAGTCCAAAAGACACTCCTACGAAAAAGTACAAAAAACCAAACAATTCAGCTGCAAACTGCTTACCTCTGCCTCAGTAACCATCTGATCCACATACCCCTTCAGCTTATTCACTCTCAGCGCCTCAGTGAAGAACCGGAACTGCTCTTGCCTTATCGAATAATCGACATCAAACACCACTCCTGGCCCGAAAGTTGGCACATTGAACTGATACACTTCCTGCTGGCTAAGGTCTGTTTCTGGGGCCTTAAAGAAGTGAGCTGAAACTTCAGGTCCAATCAAGAAGGTAATTTTCCTGTTAACTAGGGGCACAGTGAAGACACTCCCGAGTTTCGGGTACTCCTCACGGAGCATCAAAATCGGTCCTTTCAAGAACCGGACCAACCCACCAATGACTGGCCAACCATTAACAACAGGAGGCAAACGCTTACTAGATCTAGGCATTATAAGGACAGAGATCAGCTTGGCCACCATAAGGGTGGCCACAATGAGCAGACCCACATTGTAGTACTTGTTATCCACATCCATGATAATCACTATAAATTTAACAAAATTAAATAATCAGATTCAACTAGAAAATTAAATCAAAACAAAAACACATAAATATAAACTAGCAAAACCCCATTAAAGCAAAAAGAAAAAGAAGATTTTTCACAAGAACAACAATGCAGGTGACAGATTTAAGAAAACCCTTTTGTCAACCTACAAAATCAATCGAAAGTAACAATACCCAGAAATTGCTAGATCAAATTAAGCAATCAAAGTTGGAAAGTTTAGAGCTTTCTAATGGCTGATTTGAGATTCAAAAATTGCAGGAGATATCGAGGGAGATAGATTTATATTTAAAAGAAAAAAATGTACAGAATATTAGACAGAGATAGAGACAAGTAGGATCGACATCCCACTATTGACAAAATAATTTGAATTTGATTTCGATTTTTGATTAAGCGAAGGGTTCTACTAGCGTTTAATGTGTCGCTTTAAAAGTGTTTTGATTGAGAGTGTAGTGTAAGTGTAGGATTGACAGATGTCCACGGGGCGGGTACGACCCTATCCATATGACCATATTCATATTCATACCCTTATTTATCCGTATTTTCTTGAGTTTTGAACGTGTATTTATACGTTAAGAATTATCAGGGGTTGGATCCATTTCGCTGCCATTTGAAAGTGCACTTTACTCCTATTTTAAATAGTGAAGGTTCAATTTTTATCATGGATATTTATTAGTATATGTACTAATATATATATATATATAATTTTTTTCTCTTATTGTAAAAATAGATATTCGAACTGTACGTTTAATGATTAATCTCGATAAATTACAATAGTTATTAATTTTATAATTATACCCTTTAAAAAAAAATTTAACATTACAAATCTATTTTATAATATTTTTTTTTTAAAAAAAAACTTAAATTTTATAATATCTGTGATGAATATCCATGAGTATCCGAAATCCGTGGGTAGAGTTGTCAGTGAATCACTGGAGGCTTAAGACGACCTGGCGGGCTCATGGGATCTGAGGGTGAAAAACAGTGGGTCTAGTGGACTCTTGGTGGTTTTGTCGTGCACGTGGCAGATTAAGATTGGGAGAAGGATTCGAGAACTTTGAAAAATCTACTTGAACACGTGGTCAAGTTGGAATAATATAAGGAGAGATAGGACAAAACGGCTTTGAGAGGATACTATGATCTACACAGACAAACACAAACACAAACATGAATCGACTGGTTGTGTGTACACTGTATTGTGTTCTTTCTGGTCCACAGATTTCTCAAATATTTGTTATTTGGTCCTTGGTTTTGTAGGTTTTAGCTGGCAAAGTGGGTTATTCTAAATTTCTAATAAAGAAAAGATTTGACAAGATAAGATTGATCCAGTGATTTACCTCTTATACTTACACCTTTAAAATTGTAAGGTCGAATTTTATTTCCCTCCTTGGATATTGAATTAATTATAGTAGTTAAAAAAAATAAGGAAAAGATTTTTAATTTTTATTGGTCTCATTCAATCTAACATCGATTTTATGGTAAATTATTCTCTAACATACACGCACTTTAAAACCCATATAAATTCAAGAAAATTTATACTGATTTTTAAATGGGTTAATTGTACTAACATGCACTGTATTTTTCCAAAAAAAACTTAATATTCAACAAATTCACTTAATTATAGTAATTTTCTATTCCGTTAGTTAAAAATCAAAACACTTTCAAAGATAGTAATTAACTGAATGATTACGAGTAAAATGGTCATTTTCAATATTTAAACAAAAAAAAGAATTTACTAGTGACTACCTCCTCCAGTGCGGAGGCAGCGGTCGGTGCCTCCGATGGCTTCGAGCAAATCCACGCCGGTCGGTGCCTTTGGAGGCTATGATCCTTCTCCATCACACAGAATTAGAATGAGATCCTCTGCTTGTTCTATTATTATTAACAGAGGTTTGATTTTTTACTAAATTGTTTTTACTATTTAATATTTTAAATTTGATTATTTTAAGAGTAAATAGGCAATTTAGAATTTTTTTTTTTTTAAAAAAAAAAAAGTGTAAGGGCATTGTTGACTTTTCGAACTCAAACCTCAATCGACTGTTAAACGAGATGGAAAATCAAGTGTCAAATGGGTGCTGCCGCAATTAAGTGGGATTATTGAATTATTAAAACTTTTTGGAAAGTACAGGGTATGTTATCGCAATTAACCCTTTTTTAAAATGACAAGCCTTTTCTTGGAAAAGAAGAAACAAAAAAAAAGAGCATCATATTCATACATAAATCAGAGATAAAAATACATATAAAAGATGGTAACATAAAATGTTCCAAGCAAGATTTTGATAAATTCACTACAAGAGGAAAAAAAAAATGAACCTAGTAGGTTATAGATTTTCTTCTCTTATCAGTTGTTCAAATGAACAAACATAGCCTCCATTAATAAATGAGTAACCCAATAAATTATAAATTGAACAAGAACACTTTTAAGATCTTCAAGCTTGAGTGACAATTTCAGAGCTACTATTCCTTCCAATGCCAAGCCAAAATACAGTTAGAGAGTGAAGTACCTTATACGCTGTAAACAATTATGGCATATCGAGCAGAAGGTAAGCAACAAGCGAAAAAAGGGAAGGAGAGCCAACCGCGATTCGATACGAAGGAGCCTTACTCGTCAGCTTTTGTTTTCTTCTTTGATTTCCCTTTATGAGAATGCTCTGAGGACCCCGAAAATGTAGTTCCACTATGACCCCCTATCAAGTCTAAGGTAGACCGGTCAGTGGATCTATTTGGTTCCTGGACACGTTTTCTTTTTTCAGACTTTGATGATGGCTCCCCCAATTCAGACAAAGAACTTTTATGTCTACTACTATGGCTGTATGTTGGTGCTGGGTGTCCCCGTGAGTTTTTTCGCCTACTACTTTGAGTAGGAGTTGAAAAACGATGGGAAGAGTTTGACATCGTAATTCCACTGGATGTCGAATACAATTTTCTCAAATTGTTGGGATTCAGTTCTTCAAGTTCTTTAGGGTCTGGGTAATGGACAAGGGAAACTCGTCGAGAAATCTTCCCCACTACCAACAAAATAAACCATGTCATTAGCAGAAATTGACACACTTCCAAATTATACTACTACATTCACGTATTTCAGCCATTATTACAACAGACAGTCGGATGCCAGCACATCAATAATGATCATAACAATAATTATAGTCAAATGCAACCATAAACTCAGTAATTGTAATTTGTTATCAGTAATATATCCAATGAAGCATTGAAACAATCCATCAAAATGAGTTGGGTTGATACCATAAAAACTAGAATGTAAATTGACATAAAAAATTAATTGAAGAATTACCATTTTTCTCATCAGAAGCAGAAACTTTGAAGAGTTAACTTTTGTAGATAAATACAACAAATTATAATTCAAAATCAAACATACAATATCAATGACTTGAATCTTAAATATCTAGAAATATAAACCTTTTGAACTATTAGCTTTAAAGGACACAAAATACTTGACAGTTAACAAAATTTGAATGAATTATGTAATAATGTTGGCAAAAATGGAAGACAATAATGCAATTATATCTACTATACATGTTAAAACCGCTAATGCAATTTGGTCCTGCCACCAGAACACACGGCTGAAATGATAGTCAATTCCAATTTTTTCAGTTTAGATGAACTAAAGCATAAATGAACCAAGCAAACCAACCAGATATTGTATCAGGTTAAGATGAGTTAAATAGTTAATCCTAGATTTGGAAGACTTTTCCTTTTCCTTTCTCTAGTGCCTATTTTTTTCCTTGAATTTATCAACTGTAACATACACTCCACTGAATGGACTAAGACATGTAAAAATGCATGCAAAAACAATTACTTGAACATTAGATCATACTTTCTTCACTTTCAGAACCAACATCACACACATGATTTTTTCTGGGACAGATAGATGTTGCAAATAAAACATATATGCGCGTCAAAGCTCATGAATTCAGTTTAGTTATCCAACAAGAGGAGGCATAAAAGTGAGACAGCAGAAGCCAATGCTTGGTTACATAGTGGAACAATTGCAGACAATCATTTGGACAGATGTTAAAGAGGAAAAGTTATAAGGAAAATTGAGAAAAAACAAAGAAAATTAATTAAAAAGCCAACCAATTTTAGGCTCCGAAGCAGAGGTCAGGAAAACTGTCGCATCTGGCTCTTGAGAATCAAAGCTGAGCACATCATACGTTTTCCCTGCCACAAAATTAACAGGTAACTCATAATATACCGAAACAACCAATCCATAACAGCTTGTAAAATTCATATGAAGATCAAGCTACATAGGATACTGGAATTGCATTAGCATGCGCAAAAATTAAGAATTGAGATATATATATATATATATACGTGTTTCTCTACATAAGAATACAGAACATGCATTAATTCATAAATACCTGATGAGTCCTCAAAACTGCCCAACCGTCCATTTCCATGGAGCTCTAATGACAATTCTTTCCCATCAAAATCAGGATTCTAAAAACAAATATAAAATAAAACAATGAATAAACTCATTTCCTGGGTAAGATAACATTCACAAACAATATAAAAAACGATTAAGCGGATCTAACATAAGATTTCTAAACATTGTTTCAATTCGAATAAATCAATCAACACGTTGGTGCTCCTGGCATGATTTTGAAACCAGAAAGGCTTCAGCATATAACAAAGTTTGGAAATTTATCAAAAGAGAAAGCACGAACCTAAAATGGCTTTTCACTCTTTGATATCAACCTTACGTACGTAAATACTTAGATAAAAAAGGCTTACATCCATTAACAGAAAAAAAAAAAAAAAACCTCAACCAAAAATAAAAACAAAAAAGAAAAGAAAACATACTTGCTTATAAGGCCATTGAATGAGCCAGAGCTCAGTGGAGTCGGTCAAAGAAATATCAACAAGTGGGTCTCTTAACTCTTCCTCATATTCTTCTGTGGGCTTGTATCCTTCTTTGATATAATCATCATCCATTCCCTCACTCAAACTCATTACTCACTGAGTATATCAACTACACACAACAAACAACAAACCCATCAATAATTTCACATATATATATGAAACCACACCAAACAATAATGTTCAAACCACCAACTCCTTCAGGCATTTCATGAAACACCTTGTAAACAACACTTTCACCTATTTCTTCCCCAAAAAGAAAACAGCAAGTCAAGTAATGTATAGGTATAAGGTAAGAGAAGGGGATACCCAAAAGATTGGTGACGGCGGAGGAGCAAAAAACGGCGGTTAATTTCTTTTTTTTTTTTTTTTTTCCCTTCACCGCCCTAGTTTTCTTCTTTTATATGGTGTAGGAACTATATAACTTGACTGGTTATGTAGGGGGGGGGGGCAAAATTCGGTTAGGTTCGGCCCAAAACCGACCGAGAAAGGTGGGTATTTTGTACCCAAAACCGACACTGAACCAAACAATATAGGTAGGGGTGGGCATTTTCGGATTGGCTTGATCCAAGGTCAACCCAACCCAACCCAATAAAAACCGGTTTGAGAAAATTCAACTCAATTCAACACAATATAAATTTCAACCCAATCAAATATTGGTCGGTTTGGCTTGGTCGGATTGACTATAAAATATTTAAGGTTTAAATTGAATAGACCACGCTGGTCTCTAAAAGTGTTGCATAATAATATAACATAACATTGTTATATGAGATGCCTACATCCCGATGTTTATATGAGATGCATACATCCCAATGTTTATATAGTTGATATCAAATGGATTTCAAAATTATTTTTATAATTATCATGCATATGAACATGATCTGCATGCACCGCAGTAAATAATAAAAAAATGGGGACGGATCTTTAGACCCATCTGAATAATTTATTTTATATATTTATATATATACACACTGACAAAGTTCTTGCCTGATGCTAAGAAACCAAGTCCTGCATCAATTTTGTGTAGCTTACAATCAATAGATCGAGATCATAATAACATACAAATCAAGTGTGAGAATAATACCAAGTGAGGTGCGGCGGCCGGCGAGGAAGAGTGGAAGACGATGAATCTGCGGCGACAGGGTGCGGGCTTTGGCGACTGGCGAGGAAATCTGCTGCAACAGTATTGGCGAGGTACGGCGGTCGGCGAGGAAGAGTGGAAGACGATGAAGCGAGGGCAGGGCAAGGCAAGGCAAGGGAGTAGGATTGGAAGCGGCGGGGATGACCGGTGAGACTTGAGAGTGAGAGTTTGACTTGAGAAAAAATGATTTTTAGGGTTTGTTTAGGCATAAAATTTTTTTTTTTTTTTTTTTTTATGACAACAAAATCAGGTTGGGTTGTTGGGTTTAACAAATAACCCGATCCCAACCCGATTTTATTTCGGGTTGTGAAAAATGTCCCGATGATTATTTTTTACAAAGTAATTCGATCCAACTGACCATTTTGAATTGGATCGGGTTGGGTTGAAAATGCCCACCCCTAAATATAGGTTCGATTCGATTCGGTTGGTTCATAAAATGTTTAAGATCAACAAACCAGCACCTTCAGCTTTGCATCTTCATCAGTACAACCATAAACACAAACCCATAATCATATTCATAGATTCAAAGGATATTTGTGTTTGTGTACAGAGAGGAACTCGCGGCGGAGAAACCTCAAACCAGTGCGAGGAGAGACGCGAAGACCGGCGGCAAGGAAAACTAGAGGCAAAGACCGGCGGTGAGGAAGAAGATCCGCGAAGACGAACTACGAAGACCACTCGCGAAGACGACAGGCGGCGGAGCACCAAAACTGGCTGGGTTAGGCGGCAGAAGAACAGGGGTGACCGGGGAGTGAGAGAGAGGGAGACAGCTCAAATGGGTTTGTCGCGCGGTGATGTTGGTCGAAATTCACAGAGTGCGGCTGTGACTGTGAGAGAAAAAATCGTGTAAAACAGATTGAGTTTTTTTTTTTTTTTGCTTTATATATCACGGGTTCGGTTTTGGGTTTGGACCGAAACCGATACTTATCGGTTTTAAATTATATCAAAACCGAACATGACCGAGCTGTACCCAAAACCAACCAGAACATGAGTGTTCGGGTCGGTTCGAGTCATATTTGTTTTCGTCCCCAGTTTAGGGGTACAAAAAGAAAAACTTGAAAATAAATAAATTTAAAATGACCCTTGTTCTTTTTAGTAATTGAATGAGTGCCCTTCCTTAAGTTGACTAATTATACTTTTGTCCCTTATGTTATGGATTTGGACTAATTACACTCATATTCCTGTATTTTGATCTTTTTGTACATATTGACAACTTTACCTATTAGTGTACAAACCTCTCCTGAAAAAAATTGACAAATTAATGACTAACCATAAAGTTCACGTTAAGTTACTATAGCAAGAGTAAAATTGTCTTTCTTCCATTAAACCATAAAAATAATTAAAAAATCAACTCCAGATTTTTTCTTCTTCTTCTTAATTAAAAAATCAACTCCAGATTTCTTCTTCTTCTTCTTCAACAAACTCAAAAATTCAAAAATTCAGTTTTTTTTTTCTTCTTCGAACAAATCAACTTCAGATCTTTCTCCAAACCTCCTTCTTCTCCTCCTCCAAAACCCAAAAATTCAAAAATTCAAATTTTTTTCTTCTCCGAACAAATCAACTTCAAATCTTTCTCCAAACCTTCTTCTTCTCCTCCACCAAAAATTCAAATTTTATTTTTTCTTCTCCAAACCTCCTTCTTCTTCTTCTTCCTCCTTCTTCTTCATCAAGTCCTAAAATTCAAATTTTATTTTTTCTTCTCCAAACAAATCTTCTTCAACAACTTTTTCTTATTCTTACCCAAAAATACAAACCCAAAAATTTGAATTTTTTATTCTCTAAACAAATCCTCTTCAACAAACTCAAAAATCCAAAACAAAAAAAAAAAATTCGAAGAAGATGTTTGGATAAAAAAAAAATTTGGGTTTGGTTGAAGAAGAAGATGTTTGGTTGAAGAAAAATGAAGAAGAAGAAGAAGAAAATTTTGGGTATTTGGAAAAAAAAAATCTAGGTTTGGGTTTGTTTGATTGAAGAATGGGTTTGTGTTTTGATTGAAGAAAAATGAACAAGAAGAAGAAGAAAAAATCTAGATATTTGAAGAAAAAAAAAAATCTGAATTTGGGTTTGTTTGGGTTTTTTGGTTGAAGAATGAGTTTGTTTGGGTTTTTTGGTTGAAGAATGAGTTTATTTGGGTTTGTTTGGCTGAAGAAAAATTTGGAAGATAATGCTGATGATGATCTGAGTTTGTGATTTGAAAACAAAATATGGATTTCTTTTTATTTTTTTATATATAATTTTATATAATTATTAAGGACAATAATTTAAAAGAAGAAGATAAAGAAAAATGTAGGGGCGTGGGGTATGCTGGAAACCAACACAACCACTACTAATCAAACACATCACATTTTACTCACGTCATTGATTTTTTTTTTAATTGATTTGTAATTTTTCTTATATTTTGATTGACAAAATAACATTTGGTTGTTATTGCGATTTGATTGAAGAAGAAGATATGAAAAAAAATTAGTTGTTATTGGGAATTTAATTGAAGAAGAAGATGAATAGTGAAATTAATTTTTTTTCTTAAAAAATTAATTTTATATATTAAATAATTATTAAGGATAATAAAATATTAAATAAAATAAGTATTAAGGATAGAATAGTCTTTCCACCAAAAATGTTAACTTTATGGTTAGTCAATGGTAGTTATGGCCCTGGTTCGGTTCGAACCGAGCTGTTCAAATCGAACATGCGATTTTTAACCGGAACCAATGGCTCCGTTAAAAATCAGTTCCGGAACCGAAAATCGAAACCTGGACCCAAGGTCTCGGTTCCGGTTAGCTTCAAGTGAAGAACCGGAACCGGTTGGGCGGTTTATATACATATTTTTAAATTTTTGAAAATTTAAATTTTAAAAAGTAAAAAAAAAAATCAAATGTGGCCGTTGGCCTCCTGCTGCTGCTCCTTGGTGTAAAATTACAATAAATATCCCTAAAAAAATTACATATAGACCTCTTAAATTTAAAAAATATTATTTTTCTCCCCAACCCAAAAAACTATATAAACCCCATTCCTCTTCAATTCATTCACACCATTTTCTCTCAATCTCATTCTCTTAATATTTCTCTAATTCTCTCAATTTTTCTCTAATTCTCTCATTCAGTTATTCTCTCAATCTTGTTTTTATTTTTCAATACTGCAATTATTTTCGTAATTTATTTAAATTGTATACTTTACCATTATAAATTTATAATGGCATCACACTCAAGACCGTCTACTTTCGGAGGCCGAAGATCTATTTCCAGAAGGTCCATTTTCAGCAGAAACATTGAGCAGGTACCGGATTTAAATGCTGAAGAAGTGCAGAGTCGCCGTGCCGCTGCCCCAGAATTAAATTTTAACGATGTAAATTTTGCTGAATTCCTACAACATAGAGAATTTGAGGATGTAATATTTGGTAATGATACTCCTCCTAATATTACTCCTCAGTATTCTTATCTCCATCCCTCTGAGGCCCATGGTCTCTCTCGTGAAATCTCCCCCCCCCCCCCCCCCCCTCTCCCCAAGTGAAACCGTACAAGGTCCACAGCCAGATTTGGTAAAGTACAAATCTGAACTTTTTAAAGTTTATATAAGGAGGGTGGAGAAGGAATCGGGGGAAGTTGTGGTGACTTGCAACTATTGCAACAAAGATTTTAAGTGGAACAAATCCGAAGGGTACGGGACGTACTGGAAGCACATCAACACCAAGCATTCAGTCGAAGCTCAGTATGAGCGTAGCCGAGGACAATACCAAATTTTCAGGTACACATCTCCTAATCATCCTTTATTTAAATATAGTAATGTAAATAATAGGGAACAATTAGTAAGAATGGTAGCGACCGAACATCTTCCTTTTAGTTTTGGCGAAAAAACTAGTTTTTTAAAATATTGTCATAATATTTTAAATCCCGTTGCATGTAGAGTACCTAAGACCACATTAAAACGTACCATGTGTGACATTTATAAAAAAGAAAAAAAAACATTAGTTAAATATTTTCAAAATTATATGGATCGTGTGTCTGTTTGTGCCGATATCTGGAGCGATCATTGGCAAAAACATTCATACTTAGGACTTACTTGTCATTATATTGACCAATCATGGGAGTTGCAAAAACAAATTCTTGCATTTAGAATTTTTGACGACACACATACGGCCGATAATATTTACAAATTAATGAAAATTATTTTTGAAGAATATTGTATTGAAAGTAAAATTTTTGCAATTGGTTTTGATAACGCTGCAAACAATACTGCTGCCGTTCCACAATTAATTCAATTGTGTCAACCCTACTTTGGCGGCAGATTTTTTTCATTAAAGATGTGTTTGCCATGTTTTAAATATATGTGTACAACATTGTTTGCAAACACTTCAAGAATGGATTACACAAATTAGGGATGCCCTATACTATTTGTGGAAACATCCTAGCACTATGAAACAATGAGCTGTAGTAGCCAAAATATATCAGGCCCAAAATATAAGCGAGGATCCAGTCCAGAAGCCCAAAATATATCTTGAAGACCAGGCTCAGAGTCCAAAAGTGGTAAGACATCCATGTAGTACGACATACGCTCGATGTGAGACCTTCATGTAGTACAACATACACTCAATGCCCCACACATCCAAGTAGCAACAAGGGAAATAACCCAGTATCCATGGTTAGGAGAACTACATCGCACAACATACTCATCTCAGGTTGACGTCCAATCGACATGTCGCACGACATACGCTAGTGATTGTCTATTCAAATTGTCAAATCCATATGTCGTACGACATAGAATCTCCTTTATTCTGTGGGAGACCAAATCACGATCTACTTTAAAGATGGTCCTACAAAACCATAATTACAATCTATAACGGCCAGATCAAAGGAAGCATCTACAAACCTCCTTGGTTGGAGACAATAAGGAGAGGTAATGATGGAGTCCCTCAACTGGCAGAAGCATCCATCTCCTATAAATGAAGGACGGTTCTCCAAAAAGAAGGATACCTAAAAAATAAGATCCTAGAGCTATCAATATACAGACATCACTCTCCGGCCATTGTTCATCATCTCCGACCACCTTCCGATTATACCCCGTTTATTGGATCTTACCTCTCCTTCCATCAAGGAGATCTCAACCACCATTATAACAGGAAGTATTACTCACTCATCTCCATTTACGAGAATTATATACTTAGCATTTATTAATTTAACCGTCGGAGTGACTTTGGCAGGCACCCCGGTGTCCCAGACGTCCTGCGGCCCATGTGTGTTCTATCTTTGCAGGTTGTAGTGCCCCGTGTCCCCGAGCGATTTTGATGACTACATGGGCTAGGTATTGTAAATCTAACGAGAAACATCCAATTAGGTTTTTTCGTAATGTTCCAACTCATTGGAACTCCACATATAAATTGCTTTGTGAAAGCTATGACTATAGATAATTATTAGTTAGATTTATGCAGTATAATGTTAGTAGCGTTAATTTGTATGCTCATCATTGGGATGTCTGTACTAAAATTTGTATGCTTTTAAAAAAATTTCATGATGCAACTAGCGTTTTATCCGGTATATATTATTCAACTTCACATTTATTTTTATGTGAAGCCAATAATATTGTAGATGCACTTAATGAATGTGCACAAGTATCGGAACTATCTGTATGTGTTTGTGCAATGAGAGATAGATGGTTAAATTATTATAGGGACATTCCTTCGATTTATACTGTTGCTTCAATTTTTTACCCTAGGTGTAAATTTGATAGTTTATATGAATATTTAACACTTTATTATCAATCTCTAGGGCTACACAACGTAGATATTAATGCTTTATATAATAATGTTTGGCAATTATTTTATTCAATGTATGACAAATACCGTTCTGTATACGGTCCCTCGCTGAACATTAATGTTCAGCAACCGAATGCAAGCGGAAGTAGTCATTCTCGTTCTCGCTTTCCCTCATTAAGGAAGTTAGGGTCAAGCGTGTTGTCCAAAAAATCAAGGGCACATGGGAGTTCTTCGTCTTCATCAACCTATGTTTCAGAGGTTGATCTTTATGTAAACACCTCTTTTGATTTTTTGGACAGCGAAGACTTTAACATCCTACATTGGTGGAGGGAGCACGAAACTAACTTTCCAATTTTGGCCCTCATTGCCAAGCAAATTTTTGGAAACCGTGGCAGTCGAACATTAATTTAATGCAGTTGGCAATGTTCTCGATGAGAAACGGGCATTGCTCAGTCCTAACTCAATACAGATCCAGGTTTGTGTTGATGACTGGACCAAGGCCTCAAACCGGCAGCAAGAATTGGATCTCGTGTCCGACGACAATGACTTCTTCGACACCAACGACGATATAACGGCTACCGAAGGAACAAGCGACGATTGATCACCTCCGGAACATAACAGGTAAAAGAACTACGTGGGCTTTGATTCCTCCTAGAGGATACGTAGGCAGCTTAATTGAGGTAAAATTAAGTGCAAGCCCTAATTTCTTATTTAGTTATTTAATTTTATAGTTTTATGATATTATCATAATTTTATTTCAATTTTATCGTTATTTTATTGCAATCCAGTACCCACTTTTTAATTTATTTATTTTTATATATGAGATATATCACATATGTGAGATGACGTAGAGAATATATATTTTAAAGAGATGAAGAAGGGTGATTTTGTAAAATATAATTTTTACAAAATTACCTTTCATCATCTCTTTAAAATAATTCTTATCTACATCATCTCTCATATCATATATTAAAAAAATTTAAAAAACAAATATCTCTTATATAGACTCATATTTTATCTTAATTTAAATTAAATGTAACACATAATTAACTAATTTCTTATTTATATATTTAAATTTCTTTTTAATTTTATAGTTTTATGATATTATTATTATCGTAATAAATTTTTTGTTGAAGTTGAACAGATGAACCCTTTTATTTATATTTTTAAAATTTTTTATTAATTAATTTATAAATTTTAATTTTTTTAAATTTTTTTATTTTTTTGGTTCCGGACTGGTTTGGAAACGACGGTTCAAATGGCCATGACTGGTCAATGGTTTGGTCAACTTTTTTTAGGGGAGGTTTGTGTAATAAAAGATAAAGTTATCAATATATATAAAAAAGTCAAAATAGAAGGGTATGAGTGTAATTAGCCTTATGGATTTTTATTGATTGATTGATACGTTCCCAATACAAATTCAGAAGTCGTGACACCTTTATTTTCACAATATCCATAACTTAAATTGATACTTACATATTTTAAATTTACAAGCATGACTTTTATGATTACTCTCGAGATAAAAGGGGATCTTCCTACACTTGTATTTTTACGTACAAAGTGAAATTTAGAGCCAATTTGGTATTGATATAACTTTTAAAATAATTACCGTTAGTCATTTTGAAAGAATAATCTGTTATCAAAATAATTAAATAAATATTTAATTAATTACATTTTAAAATTACTATAAGACTCAAAAGTAATTTACATGTGTTTAGTAATATTATTTTAAAAGTATTATAATTATATATAATGACTGAAATAAATATAATATCGTAATATATTTTTTATATTTATTATTATTATTATTAATTTTAAACTGAATTAATATTTAATTATAATATTACATTAAAAATAACTATAATTATATTCATCAAAAGAAAATTTTCTTATAAACAAAAATTAATGAGGTCATGAGGTGGTCATCTTTAGTCATCTTTATTTGGTTTTCTATCTAATTATCTATGGTGGCAAGTTTAAAATTAATTGGCATTTAATGTAGTACAACTTTTGAAATTCCCAAGTAACTTTATACATAGTAAAGGATCCATTAAGCTTGGGCTTGGTGCTAAAAGTAATTTTATTTAATGAAAAATATATATATTTTTAATATATTTAATATAACTTAGTAATAAGAGTACTTATTCAGTCAAATAATATTTTAGATTCGAATTGTTACCGTAAGTGATATATTAAAATAATAATAATAATAATTTTGTTCAAATTATATATTGTTAAAATATGAAATGATCCACTTTTTTTTTTTTTTTTACTTTTTCTTGGAAAAAGAAACTTTTTTTAAAAATTTTTCTCTTTTACATCGGTAATAATTCAAATTTTATGACATAAAAAATTAATATAGTTTAATATAAATAAAAGAGAAATTCTAGCTTCCCCATTTTTATATTGGCAATAATTTAAATTGTGTAACATGAAAAATTATAAATAAAAAACATTCTAGCTTCGCCATGGTCTTAAAATATTTTGATTTTTTTTTATTGTCAAAAAATAAAATAAAAAATTTGAGAAATTTACTATCCAATTTGAAAGAAGGTATTTAAGTCGGGACTATAGAATTTGATATCGATAGGTTCTAACAGCGGATGAGAATCCTCTCCTAACCTAAATTTTTTCTAAGGTTTTACACATCTAAAGACATATGGATTTAATGGTTAGAATTTTATGTTTTATTCTCTTTTTTAAAAAAAGTTTTTACACATCTAATGACACGTAGTACATAACTAATTTAATGGTTAAGATTTTGTGTAAAAGGTTAGAAAAAATTTAGGTTAGGAGAGGATCCTAATCCTCTAACAGCACTTTGATAGATGTCAAATTAAAAAAAAAAATTTGAAAACTGAAGCCAACATAATTAAAAAAAAAAATTGAAAACAGAAGCAAACATCAAAGTGTTTTAAACAAAAATTGATGTTTAACAAACTTTCCCGCTTTTAAATTAAAATCAAATTAAATTTTCTTTGATGGACCATTAGGTTTCATCAGACAATCGTGAATGGTGTGGCTTGGCTTGGCTTTCGAGAGAGAGACTTTTATCTATATAAGCAGCATTCAACAGCAGCAATGGCAGTTGAATGTAAAAAAAATAGGGTAATTATCGTTTTTCCCTCTAAGATAAGTTTTCCCTTGATTTGAAATTATTCCCCAAAATTTCCCCTACCATTACTATTCTGTCAAAAATGACTATTCTACCCTTATTATTTTATTTTATTTCTATTTTATTTATTAAATTATTATCTTTATTAATTATATAAATATTTAATTATATAAAAATAATTTATATAATTAAAAAATAAAAAATAATGGACCAGATAAGATCTGGTCCATTAGATGAGATAAAAATATCTCCATCCAATAGACCAGATCATCTGTCCATTCCTAAAAAAAAAAAAAATTTTAAAAATTAAAAATCTGGAACTATCTCTCTTCATTTTTCATTTTTTCCTTTTCTTCTTTCATCTTTTTCTTCTTCATTTTTTTTTTCTCCTCCACAGAATCGCTCCACCACCTCCCACCACAAAATCTCTCACCATCTTCTCTCCCTCCGATTCTGCTTTCGCTTCATCTGGCCTGCCCTTGCTTTCCCTCCTTCGATTCCACTTCTCTCCCCTCCCATTCTCTTCCCAAACCCTCAAATCCCTCCCCTTCAACTCCATCGCAGATCTGCGATGGAGTCCATCTCAGATCCATCGCAAATGATATATCCATCTACGATGGTGGCTCTACGATGGAGACCATTGTAGATGGATTTGCTATGGTCTCCATCGTAGAGGTTTTTTGGGCAAAAAAAAACGAGAAGAAGAAGAAGAAAAAGGAGAAGAAGAAGAAGAAGAGAAGGAAAGATGAATCTGGGTAAAAAATTCTGGGTTTGATTGATGATGAAAAAAAGTTTGGGTGGTAATTTAGTTGATGATGAATTGTGTGATGTAGTTGTCTAGTTGATGATGATTCTGGGTTAAAAAAAATCTACAACTGAACTACTTTAGTTGATGATGAATTTAGGATTGAAGTGATTTGATTGATGATGAATCTGGGTAAAAAAAAAATCTGAAATTGTAGATGAGGGTGGTGATTTAATTGATGAATTGGTTATAAATTATTTTTTATTTTTTAATTATATAATTAATAAAGATAATAATTTAATGAATAAAATATAAATAAAATAATAAGGGTAGAATGGTCTTTTTCAACAGAATAGTAGTAGTAGAGGGAATTTTGGGGAATAGTTTCAAACCGGAGAGGAAAATAATAATATCCCAAAAAAAAATCTAAATGGGTAGCCATTATTAATTTCAAGTTTTTATTTTTCTTCTAACCACATTTAATTGCATTTGATGTTGGTTGGATATCCATCATTAATGGGATGCTTTTGCTTGGCCTTCTTTTGGACCCATTTTTACTTGCTAACTGTGACTGAAAAGATGGTTCCTTTCACTTTTTAATGTATGGACTCTGGCGTATTTTCGTAGAATTTATACGGTTAGTTCTTGGAGTGTGTGAAGTGTAAAAGTTGGTGAAATAGCAGTCACACTTCAATTTACTTACAGCCTCCAAGTACTGTTCTTGCAGTAAGTAGAATTTGTTCTTGCAAAAATGGTTGCTTGTATTTTGATTCCAGTTTGCTTATGATCGAATTTGAATAAGAGGGAGATCATGTCATGTCATGATGCCATGTCATGCATTTTGTGTTCTTTAATGTCTCAACAGAACAAAATTTTCATGGAATGAGTTTGGGATGAGTTTATGCCATGTATGAAGAAAGTTGTGTTTGATGTTTTTTTTTTATATTTTCAGGAGGTTAAGAGATGGGTACTAGAGAAATCAAGTCGCCGGAAGGTCTGCCTGAGACACCGGTTAGTTTTGATGGAATTCCGGATTCAAGTCAGAGAAAGAAGCTTAATGTTTATTTCATCGAGTCTGATAATCGGAGAATGGCTTTGGGGCGTGGTTATACAGGAGGAACTACGCCGGTTAATGTCCATGGGAAGCCTATTGCTGATCTCTCAAAGACTGGAGGCTGGATTGCTGCCATCTTCATTTTTGGTAAAGAAAATGTTTTACAATTTTCCCATGTTCTAATGATCCTTTGTTTGGTTGATGAGAAAATTGTGGAGAAGTGAAGTGTTGTGTGTTTGTTTGGTCTTATATGATATCGAACTTGTTTGTTTGTTTGATCATCCAGGGAATGAAATGGCAGAGAGAATGGCCTATTTTGGACTTTCTGTCAATATGGTGGCCTTTATGTTCTATGTTATGCATAAACCCTTTTCGAGTTCATCGACTGCTGTTAACAACTTTCTAGGAATATCACAAGTATCATCTGTTCTTGGTGGATTTCTGGCTGATGCTTATCTTGGTCGATATTGGACGATAGCCATTTTCACAACAATCTATCTTGGGGTATGATTTATTGATCCATTTGTGATTAAATTTTCTTAGATTAGAGAAGCTGAAGTACTGACCATGATTGATCATACTTCTGTTAAAGGGTTTGACAGGAATAACGTTATGTGCAACGATGAATATTTTCGTGCCAAACCAAGATCAATGTGATCAAATATCCCTGCTGTTGGGGAAATGTGAGCCAGCAAAATCATGGCAGATGGTTTACCTCTATGCTGTTCTTTATATAACCGGATTCGGAGCTGCGGGTATTAGGCCTTGTGTCTCTTCTTTTGGGGCTGATCAGTTTGATGAAAGAAGTAAAGATTACAAGACTCACTTGGATAGGTTTTTCAACTTCTTCTATCTTTCTGTCACTATTGGGGCAATTGTGGCCTTCACTTTGGTGGTCTACATTCAAATGAAACATGGATGGGGATCTGCCTTCGGTTCATTGGCTATAGCTATGGGCATATCGAACATATTATTCTTCGTCGGTACTCCTCTATACAGGCACAGGTTGCCTGGAGGCAGTCCCCTCACACGAGTTGCCCAGGTACTTGTAGCTGCCTTTCGAAAACGAAATGCCTCTTTTTCTAGCGGTGAGTATATAGGCCTGTATGAGGTTCCTGGCAAACGTTCTGCTATAAAGGGTAGCGGAAAGATAGCTCACACAGATGACTTCAGGTATGTGTAACTTTTGTTCCTCAAGTTCATTGTGATTCTCAGTTAGTTACTCGTAATTCTCAGTTTGTTCGCGATAAATTGTTGCTTAAAAAGACTAGTCTAATTAACTTCTAACGTCTGATGTTTGTGATCTTGCAGATGTTTGGACAAGGCAGCTCTGCAATTGAAGGAAGATGGTGCAGCAGATCCAAGTCCTTGGAGGCTTTGCACTGTAACTCAAGTAGAGGAAGTCAAGATACTAATCAAGCTTATTCCAATACCAGCTTGCACAATCATGCTCAATGTGGTCTTGACAGAGTATCTTACGCTCTCAGTACAGCAGGCATATACGTTGAACACCCACATGGGTCGTTTGAAACTCCCCGTAACATGCATGCCTGTGTTTCCTGGTCTCAGCATATTCCTTATACTGTCTCTCTATTATTCCATATTTGTCCCAATGTCTCGCCGCATCACTGGTCATCCTCATGGTGCTTCTCAGCTTCAGAGAGTTGGCATTGGCTTGGCAGTTTCAATCATATCCGTGGCATGGGCTGGTATTTTCGAGAGGTATCGAAGAAATTATGCAATAGAACATGGATATGAAGTTAGTTTCTTATCTCCTATGCCCAACCTAAGTGCATTCTGGTTATTGATCCAATATTGCCTAATCGGAATAGCTGAAGTATTCTGCATAGTAGGGTTACTGGAATTTCTCTACGAGGAAGCTCCAGATGCAATGAAGAGTATAGGATCGGCTTATGCTGCTCTAGCCGGCGGTTTAGGCTGCTTCATAGCTAGTATATTGAACAGCATTATCAAATCCACAACGGGAAATGCTGAGAAAAGGCAACCATCTTGGCTATCCCAGAACATAAACACCGGTAGATTCGATCATTTGTACTGGCTGCTTGCAGTTTTGAGTGTGATCAATTTCTGTGTTTTCCTATATTATGCACGCAGGTACAAGTACAGAACACAGCAGAAGATTGAGACGACAGAGAACAAACAGAACACCCCATCAATGGAAGCTAAATAGAACATTGTGGATTCTTATTGGGACAATGCCATATTTCCCATTTTTAAAAAATATTTTCCTACTCTTTCCTTCTACTTCGAGAAAAATGTCAAATTTTCCATGAAAGTTAAGCAAGCAAGCTCTCTATGTTTTTTATTAACTTGTTTGAAGAACCTGATATTGCAGCTGGTACTATAAAGGGCTTTAAGCACAATAATGTCATTGCCGAACTTGGATCCTCTATCGATCTAGATTTTCATTTTTATACCTTTAAAACTTGTGATCGGTCGTTAATATAAAAGAACATAACACATGAATAATAAATCGTAGCCAACTATTTTAATAATGTAAACATGTCATACAATTTTTAAAAGCTCAGTAAGAATTTACATCACTAAAATATATATATATATATATATATATATATATATATATATATATATCATGCCTATAAATTGTGAAGGAGAGAACCCCACAAAAAGCTGATAAGAGCATGAGTCCATACCCACATTAATTGTGGACTGATTGCGTGAGTTAGGCTATTCATGTATGTACCAATCCAGAGGAGACTGCAGATACGTACAGGGTATCTTCTTCAACTACCAGCCTACCATTGCCTCATGCTCTGTGCATGATGTAAAGTCACTTGGGAATTTGTCTGTCTAGTGTATTATCAATTTGATTAGGAGTTCTTTTTATAAATGTATTTAGAAGTGCTTTCCAACAGTATCTATCTAAAGCATATATATATATATATATATATATATATATATATATATATATATATAGGTAATTCAGAAATCCCATGAACCTGCTTAGTGCGGCCAAGATTGAAACTAGAGTCCCCACTGAATCCTACAATCTTCGGAACCCGCGAATCCGTGAGATTATACGGATCTGCGGGTGAGTATAAATCTGCACCCAAACTGTAATTTCGTTGACAGGTTTAGATGTCAAAAAATAATACAGGTTTAGATTTGGACAAATCTGTCCAAATTCGAACCACTGCCATTCCTACCTGCAGCAGCAGTAAACCACAGGCCTAACCTTCTATTAACCCCACACACATATCTTTTTGTAGGTAGAAGCTGCAGCAACTTCAATGATTGTATGGCCATTTAATGGCCTGAACCAATGAAATTATATTCAAC
This sequence comes from Xanthoceras sorbifolium, assembly GCA_003430845.1. Taxonomy (NCBI): domain Eukaryota; kingdom Viridiplantae; phylum Streptophyta; class Magnoliopsida; order Sapindales; family Sapindaceae; genus Xanthoceras; species Xanthoceras sorbifolium. The sequence goes on from CM010614.1 coordinate 1,522,063, forward strand.
TCAAATCAGATAAGATAACATGTTACCAGGAAAATAGATCATTGATATATGACTGATTTCTGCACCTAATTATACTGTAAAGGACATTATTGCATTGACTTTCTATCAATTGGAGGCATTGATTGAAATGGGCCACCAAAGGCCTATGTGTTTGCTGTTGTTAGAAAGGCAGTGAAATCATTCATTGTAGCAGCAACAAGTGACTTTTGTAACCTCGCAACTACTCTCTATTAAACAGCAAATCAAAAAGACTATTGTCGATGATTCAATAACGATTTATATAACAATCAGTTAATATATAAGTTGATGTAAATTTATATACTAAAGGTAGCAACAGCACATACATACAAAGGAAAACTTACAGAGGAGTGGGAATTAGTGACACAGAAGAACAATCACTTAAAAAGAGTTTTTATTTACAGATTCTCTTGGCCGCTCTAGTTTTATGGTTGCTCCTTTGCTTTAAAAAGCTCATGTAAACATAAACTGCTTAAGGGGTTTCGCAGAACTCCATCTCCTGAAAAATTCCAGATAAAACACAACCGTAAGATACACCATGAGGCCATATAATAATATGTAAATAAAAGGAATGCTGCAAAACCAGGTCACGTGTGTATGCAGGGTAAAGATGTTTCCAAAATTTTTTATTCTTTTCGTTCTTTGAAAACAATAATCTATTAGGCTGGAACTAAATTTTAGGTTCGTATAAAAAAACACACACACCAACGCTAATCAATCTATCAAATTACAAAATTAAGCCCGCATCCGATACAATCTTCTGGCAAGAAAAGAAACCTCTTGTCCATAGGTGTTGTGTGTGTGTGGAAGAAGTTTTCTGAATCAAGTAAACAGATTTGTTACTAAAGAGTAATCTGTTCCCAGGCAGAGCCGCAGACCTTGTTACCGGGGGGCCACTCTATGATAGACAGGAAATAAGAGGGCCAAACTCTTAACCAACATTGAAAGCAGAAAATATTTATTGACTGCAATATTTTTTCTTTAAATATTTGTTATCTGGCCTCAATGTAGCTCCAGCACTGAATTTGTTCCTACCTTGCCACAAATTGGACAACTTTCACTCCTTTCCAGCCACTCATAAATACAACCTAGGTGAAAATGGTGGGAACACCGAGTCTCAATCTTAGGATTCTCTGGAGTATAATCTGCAAAAAATTAAAATGATCCACGTCAGTAAACCTCAAGAATCTTGGAAACACGCTCCTTTCCTAGTCTAGCTCTTCTTCAATTGAGCTAATTGTTATGATAATGATTACAAGTCAAATACTTGCACAAAACAGCATAAGAAAAAAAACGACGGTCCCCAAAGCTACTATCAAAATATTCTTCAATATTAGCACGTTAAAATTTACCATCAAGACAAGTAGGACAAACATCTTCATCTTCAACAGACGCTTGCATGTAAGCTCCATATGCAACTTTAGTTGCCAAAATCTTCTCTGAGGACTCAGAATGGACCAGCTTACAATTTTCTTCCGCATCAACTCCATTCAGTTTCTTCCCAAAACCCAATGATTCTGTACCAGAACTGCTGACATTTCTTCTTAGTGGTTGTGTATCTTCTTGAAAATGAATCGACGACTTATCACGCCTAGAGACCAAGCCATCACGCTGCAAACGAGCATACCTCTGATCACTATCATAAGGTACTGGTCTGGAAACTGACAGCTGAGTATCATTTAGAGAATTTTCTGGTAAAGCTATCACAGTCCCAGATGCTGCCAAAGAAGTAGCTCCTTGGTTTGATGCAGGTGCAGAGCGACCTTCAAGTCTATAAAACATTGAACCATACTGCATATCCATGGAGAAACAACAAACAAAGAATGCATTACAGTGAAACTACAGTTGTAGCAGACAATATGGGGGTTACTGTTACAGCAACCGAAGATTACAAATGGGTAATGAAACATCTACATTATTTTAACTTATTTTTGAAAATTAACCTACCTATATGATCGAATTGGGAAAGACCAACATCCAAGTGACAATAAAATGTAGACCATTTACAGTGTAGAATTATTTAAGAAAAATATACAATCATAACAAGTATACAGATGGCTGTATCATGCATATATAACCTTGCATTTGGTGTCTACTGCATACCTTGTAGCAAACATTGCAAATTTTTGAGAATGTGTATATGCTTAATAAAACAGACCATATTGACACAAAGGATAGCATAATGTCGAAGCTAACCCATATCGCATTGACTTGAACAAATGAGTTATTGACATCAACACAAAGTCAACACAAAAAAAAAAAAGACACATCAACACAAAGTCCCTAGTCCATGTAATAAGCAGCAGCTATTGACATCGATAAGGGAACTAAGGTGATCAAAACAAATGAAAAGATGTAAGAATTATTCAATTATTGAGTAGTACAAAAATTCAAAAGCATACCCCACTCAGTAGCTGGTGGAAAAATAATCTCAGGCAAATGCAGTGGCGATACATGGAATTGCTGGGATGAGTATATTCTTCATGTTCGTCAATGCACGGACAGCAGCAAAAAGAACCCATTGTTTTTTGTTTTCCCTAATATATCCTGAAGAACTGGCCTTTGTTGAAACAACTAGAATTGCAACCAACCGGAACCAGAAAAAAAAAAGACACTATATTTTCACTGTTTCTACAATTCTTCTTGCACAGCTCTTGAAATTTATTGAAGAGTTTATCAGAAACATGAAGAACCTCCAAATGTGAATCAAACCTATGATGAAATGACACATTCATAAACATTTCATCAGAAATAAAAGCAAAAAAATAAATAAATAAATAAACCAAAAATCCACAAATAATAGCCTAGCTGATTGAATTCAATTTCATGAAAAACACAAGAGAAGCCACAAATATAATCAAATTCAACAAACTTGGAAAGTAAATAGAATCAAGACAAAATACCCACCTCAGAACATCACAGATAATCAATTCAACACAGTTTCTAAATCATTTTAACACAGACCCAAGTTGGAAATCAAATAATTCAGGGTTCTATGAACAGAAACAAAAAAAAAACATAAAAAGAAGATAAAAAGAAGAGAAATTTGAACCTGGGTGTGTGTACTTTCTCGTTTTTTCCAAAGAGATCCACTGATAAATCTAAAGAAGAAAGACTTGGAAGTCAAACAACAATCAACAAACAAAACATACGGCACAAGTTCAACTTTTAGTTTTAAAAGTAAAAATAAAAATAAAATGGATTTGGTAAAGAGTGTGGACCAGCTCCTGAACAATGATGATTATATTGAAATATTAATTATGTTAAATTATTATTAATTCACAAACGTTGAAAGTTGTTGGGTTTTTTATATTCATTGATTAGATTAATGGCCTATGATTATAATCCACTTGTTTTCTCAATGGGACATAACAATAATGCGACGACATATCAACTTAAATTCTAACTTTTATCAACAGTTTATTAATATGATATTTTTATTTAAACTACTCGCAGCACGCGCACATTGAAATGGTGTATTCAACGTAGAATTCGTTAGAGTTTGATAATAATAATAAAAATTAATAATAAACTTTGATGAGGTCGATAATATGAATATATAATGAAATGTGTTTTAAAAAAAATAATATTTGATTACACATTATATAATATATTAAAATCCATCAAAATTCTCGAGGGTATAGCAAAATTTATTATGAGACTTTATATTTATATATATATTTTTAAAATCTATCAAAATTTATTACTTTAAGCCATTTTTATAAAGTTGAATACGCCTAAATTTATTTGAATATTTTAAAAGTTTAGATGAAATATGCCCAACTTAATTATTAAGTTGGGTTTATGCTTCACACATACGATGTAGGATTTGAAACGTTCGGTGATTTTTTAATTTAGGTGTATTCAATTCAAACTTTTAATATTTTCATATGTGTGTATTCAATTTTTATTTAGTTGTACATATTGAAAAAAAAATTACAAAATAAGTGGAATATATGAAGATTGATAATTTTTATATATAAAAAAAAATCCATTGAATACACATAAATTAATATACAAATTAATTTCCTAAAAGTCTAGATTGAATTGAGGTAGAACAAATTAATATACAAAATAATCAATTTACTATCAGCATATGAATATTGATATTTCGTAGAATATATGAGGAAGATAAAATTAATATATATATATATATATATATATATATATATATATTTAGGAGAATAATTAAGAAAAAAATATTTTAATTATAATTTAATAATTATGTATCAAATAAAACTTTAGAACTTATAATTTGTCTAAATTATTTATCTAAAATTATGTCCAAATGATGTGACATATAAATTGTAACTAACATCATCAACCACATCATCATATGATTAACATGATGGTTACATAAGATTTTGAACAAATAATTTGGACAGTCTATTATATTTATTTTTTTATTTTACGTTAATTTTTAACATTTAAATGATAAAGTTAAAATTTTTAACTTTTTGTTTTAAATTGTTTTTAACTTAATGAGTTCAGTTCAAATATGTTTAAATGGGAAAAAAAATAGTCTTTCTCATCTGGAATAAAATTCAATTACTCAAATATTAGATAAAATAGTATTAACATAAAATGAGTGATGCTACACTGCCAACATATCACCACATAATTAATATGATTGATAAAAATAGTTTATTATATTATTTAGATAAAATATTTGAGTAACGTAATATTACTCGTGTAAAATTAATTGACTTTAAATTGACAAACTACAAACTCCATAATTAAAATGTCAAAAGGTTTTTGATTTACAAGTTTTTAACCCAAAATAGAAATTTAAACAAAAAAAGGAAAATGTTGGCGACAACTTAATATATCTCTTAATTTACTAATCAAATTTTCATATATAGTTAAATATGATTAAATTTTGGAAAAGCCCCAATTTGATGTGTTATTGAAAATGACCCTCCAACTTGTGTGTGTGTGTGTAACACAACCCTGTGCCAATTTTGGTTGCACTAAATTAGGCAAAATTTCTATCATGATTGCTATTTTGATTACTTGTTGGTTTTGGGAATATGATTAGAGTCAAAATAAATATAGCAACATTGTTAGACAATGTGTTCCATCAAACTCCCACCAACTTTTCTTAGTTTTTGCAATTTCATATAAATAATTAACGACATTTACCGGATATCTACTCTCATAACGGGCGATATCTATTTTCACGACAAGGGAGAAAACTACTCACACGTACGGATAAATGTATATGTTGAGAATTGAGCCCTCACTACTGGGGTGGAAGGCAGCCTGAAGTGATAACATAAGAGTGGAATCTTATTCTTCACAAAAGCAGATCAATCCATCAAATATCACAAGCATTATTTCACAACACAATGAATCAGAGTGGCATAGAACCTCTAAGAACTCCACCTCCACCAGCCAACAATCTTTCATGAGAAGCGCCAATGATAGGTTGTTGTTGATGTTGATTTGCAATTGAATAGTTTTGCTTTTGAAAGCAGTAAACAGGGGCCTGCCATTTTGCATCTTCGAGCGCGGCTCCCACTTCAAATGTCATCACATGAGCCTCCCTCCCTACACACATTTCCGCAAACCCAACACTCATTCAAGCCAAACACCAAACAACAAACACTTCACATGTCAAAGGAGAATTTATAACAAAATATGTTATTCAATCCTTTTTCATAAGAATAGTTTATTCTATCCAATTCTTGAAGATAAAAATAAAATTGCATTGGACTCCGAAATTTAAATAGATTAACGTGTCTCCTACAAAAAAAAAAAAATGATTGCAACACTCATTGGAGCGAAACAACAAACAGATTGGTGAATGCATTATTATAAATAATTTCCATTGGAGCCAAACGACAAACAACTTGCATGCATTATTATAAATAATTTGATGAACAAAAAGAAGCATACCTGTGTAGAAAACCCAATGGACGGGCCTCTTGGTGACAACATCCTCGTAATACCAAATGAAATCGACTTTTTCCCAGACATTACAGAGGAAGCCATCGACGTGTCTCTGACCCAGATAGTTGGCACCGTCGAGCCAGTCGGGTCGGAGAATACCCACCTCGAGCTGGGCCGTGCTGCAGTCTCCATTGGAGCCCAAGGTGTAGAAGAAGGAAGTGCCGTTGTTCCACTCGAGGTCGTAGAGGACGTTCCCCAGCTGGTGCTGGACGATGTTGAAGTTGCGGCCGTTGGGCCAGTCGTACCAGAGGTCGATCATCTGGAGGATCCCACTGTAGTTCATGAAGAGAATGGAGTGGAACTGGTGGGGCCATGGGGTGGGTTTTGGGTCCGAGGATGAAACCAATAGTGGTGAGAAGCAGAGAGAAGAGATGGTGAAGAAAACGAAGATGATTGGTTTGGTAAAGGAGGCCATTGTTAATGTTGTTAGAGAGAGAGAGAGAGACGCGTGGTATGGATAATTTGAACTTCATATTATCATAATATCACCAGACAGTAGGTGTGAGACACGTGGTTGACATGAATTCTTTTGAGATTTCCGGTATTTGATCGATTAATGACAGATTCAATTTTTAGATTTATTGATAAAAATTCTCCCTTTCATTAGTTAACTTTTAAATTTATTAACAAAAATTTCTCCATCCGTTAGTTAATTTTTGAGTTTTTTAATAAAAACCTCTCATGATCAACTGTTATATTTGAGCAAATTTTACTAAGAAATAAGAGGTGTTTGTTAATAAACGATAAAATTGATTCTATTTGTAGTTGGTAAGGGAAGGTTAATACAATTAGCTCAATTTTTTATTTAATACTACTCTACTCTTTCTTGAGAAGAAGACACGTTAGAACTCATAACTTCAACAATAAATACGAGAGGTATATCATTAAATCAACCTTGTTAATTTTTAATTTTATTTTTAAAAGAGAAATATAATGACAAAAAATTACTTCTCAACACCATTAAGTTAACAATTTACTTGAAGATATAAGAGTTAAATAATGTTTTTACATGTGAGAAAAAAAAAAGAAATAGAAAAATTACAATGTTTAATTAAAAGATGGTACAATACAAAAAGAAAAATTAAAATAATTTAAAATAATCAATTTTAAAAAACAAATAAAGAAATTTAAAAGAAAAAAATATCGATCCAAGATCTCCTCCAAATGTCTATAAATTTAGATAATACAATTGTGTGGGTAGATCTCTCTCTCGTATTGAAAGTAGACCCCTCTTGTTGTTGAAAATAGTTGTCTGGGCCATTGGTCCTGGTAGTTCTCGTCTTTCATTACTAGGAGTAGTTGTCCGGGTTGTACTTATATGATTTAATCTTGGTTAATCTCAGTAATCTTTTAATCCGTAAGGTATCAGATTTTTTTTTAAAAAAATACTTTGTATTATTATAATAAAATTAACATTATTCGTGTCTTTATACAAAACTTTAGATAGTGAATTGCAATTCATACTTTTTTTTTTTAAGGTCAAATTGCATTTAACTACCCCTAATACCAAACATTTATCTTTTAATCGTCCAGAGTTAATGACCAGTAAATACCACAAAACGTCCAAATTATTCTTATTTTAAAAAATATATTTTTAATTAAAAAAAATGGACCAGATTTTGTTTAATCTCAAATTAATTTCAAAACTCATCACCCACAATCTCCATCTTTACCTCTTCTATACCCACAACAATCTCAAATATAAACACATCACCAATCCATCAATTTCTTCCTATCTCCATCAAAACCAACCAAAAAAAGTAAAAAAAAAAAAAAGTAGATATGCTCCATCAAATGGAGCGAGCTCCATCTCCTTCATCAATCTCTGATGAAGCATAATAACCTCCAAATCTTAGATCTCGAGATTTTTTTATATTTATTTGGATATTTTTTAAAAAATTTTAATGACATGGGAAATTTTATTATTTTAGTGTTTTTAACCGGTCAATTATTAAGTCTAATAGTTTATTATTAATTCAAGGGTACTTATGTGCTCAAAAGAAAAAAATTTGGTCCGCAAACACATACTTGTAACTTCAAGATATTTTAGTACAATTTACCAATGTTTCTAAACAGTATAGTATATCGAACTAATTAATAATCTGTCAACACCTGTTAATAACGAGGAAAAACTCCTTATACATACCGTTAAATATTGATTATAAGACTTGAACCCATCGACCATCACCTGACTTGCCTTGATATGGGGAAAACATTCTGATTTATCATGCGATTAGTAATGTTTTTAATAGTATTTGTAAGATACTTTAAATAAATAAAATACTTCGGTGTATTTTATTTTACATCAAGTAAAGAAAAAAAATATTACCATAAAAAAGAAGAAGGTTAATATGTTTTCTTTTTAAACATTATTTTGCTCCAAAACACCCATCCAAATGTATAACTAATTGAAAAGATAAAGGTTTAATCAAGTGATATACCCTTTACACCTACATTATTGAGATTACGTGCTCGAATTGTGTCTCCTCTTTCCGAATCCCACAAAATGTATAACAAATATTGATTAGATTTGAAAATATACATATATTCAAGAAGATAGATATGCATAACAGGCTCATCCACTGAAAACATCCATTGTATCATTACAACTCAACTAGTAGGAACAGGAGAGTTGGGAGTCTTAAGTTCAAAAGATACCAAGTTTGAATTTGCCAAATTCTTAGAAGAAAATATGAGCCACACTCATAAAAGAAACAAGCAACAAAAGTTACCACTGGATCATACAAGATTGAAACATCATAACTTAATGGACTGCTATAGAGTCTACAATAATATTGATGAATTTCAAAAGCTCAAAAATGAGGACAGTGATGTCGTGTATAATATGAGATCAATTGGGTCGAAGTAAACAAAAAGCACCCACCTACTGTGTTAAGATTAGGTATTCATCATAACTCTAACATGCTATGAGTCGAAAGATCGCCAAAATCAGAGAGTACGCACAGAAGGTGTCCAAAGGTGTTTGGTTCTTCGGAAATGGTACTCGTCGAGAACCAGATGCTGGGGTGCTCAACCAATGGAATATTTTCATATTTGCAAGGTTGAAACAAGGAATTAACCAAGACCACTAGTTTGTTTGGAAGGTTAATTCCTATAATCATATGATTCATGAGTCTCAGTCAATGGTTTGCTATAACAATTCAAAGAAAGAAACTATAACAGTTGACGCATTCCGCGAGGGCAAGCACAAGCCCAAATGAAAGGTAAGACAAGAAAGAAGTGAGAAACAACCTGAACTTACCTCGCTTGAAAATTGCTCAAAACATATATTGTACAGAGTATGTATTTGTCTAAATATACTTCATTCCTGAGATATACTGTTGTCTAGAGATTATATACTGGGTCAGGGAATAAATAATTCCTAAAAGCCCCAATATCCTAACCTGGATCACATCCGTTATTATGACGGATGGTAGATTAAGGGGCAGCGTCAGCAGTGGCGTTGAGTCTGTCTGCTTGGTGTAACTCCACACAAACCGGTTGAAAAGGATATGGCTAGGGAATGTAAGAATGAGGAGGGCCAAATTCTTGACGGCAAAGAACCAATCAGGACCGCCAATTTCAAGGCCCCATCCCGTATTTCCATGCCAGACATCTTCCCACATGCTGTATATGCCATTCAAGACCAAGTAGGCCGATATCGCTACTGTAACAGGGAAATACCTCTGCTTGTCCCCAAACCCAGCAACGAAATCAGAATCCTGGTTGAGAAGCAATAAAATAGGAGCCAGGAAGAATATTGCCCGATTTGAGCCACCCGTAAGATTGAAATTCAATATCAGGCATATGGCAAAGCACATTATAGTAGCAACATTGCCCACTGCCGGCATCCAGGCTCCCTCAGCAGCCATCCTCTTGATTGAGAAGGTTGGCACTGTGGAGGCCCGACGCTGCTGCATGAACCTCATTCGCGTAGGAAAACTAGCTGAAGCGCTTTGAGTGGATTGGTTATGTCTCATTCCACCTCTTTCCACAGCTTTTTCCCGCATCAGTGAGGCAAGTTCAAACTTTATCTCTAAAGCTATAAGCATAAATACTGCTGCGTATAAACCAAGAAGAGATGTCCTTGCCCCCTCAACAGCCAGAAGAGTTGTGAGCTTCCTGTCTTCCTCTCCCATGTCGCCAACTCCATTATCTCCAAGGATGCTTTTGATTCTGACCTGGCCCTCCAACAGATATGTCACGGGAAAGAGGGCAACAAGTAGAGCAAATACCCATGGTAGAAGTTTTGTGCTTGAAGCAGATGGAAAATGGGTGAAGACTACAAAGACAGAGGTACCGATCATGGTTACAACAATAAGGGCATGCAGAACAGTAGCCTGAAGGAAGAACTCGGCAGATATATAGACACCAAGAGCAATCCCTATGGCAATGGCATAAAAAGCTCGCAACTCCACAATGTATTTAATTGGTATGACAGATGTCATAGCAGCAAGAGTGAGCAGAATTGCAATTATAAGCAGCCAAGATGGCCATGTCGGTTTTGATGCTATGAGGCCATAGATAGAGATGTCATCAGCAGATACACGAGCTGCTTTTATTAGGTCAGATCGATAAGTCCATGATAATGGGATTGGAGGCTGCATTAGAACAAATAGTAGACCTGTCGCCACCACCAGCACCAGACATCTCTTAGCAGACTGCACAAGGAAGAAAAAGAGAGTTATTAGTGTAGTCAATGAAAAGCAGACAACCTTCACGAGTATGGTAGTAAAAACAATATGCAAAGTGCTTTTTTTTTCTTTAATACCAGGATACTGAAGCTCAATAAAGTACTAGACTAGTTCTATTATTGATAAAAATATATATATAAAAAAAAAAGCTAGATTAAGGAACAGCCTCTTTCTCAAGGTTTTGAGTCATGAACTGGTTAAGTTATGCCATACAGTATAAAATCCTGTTTTGCAAAGTTAAGCCATCCCCAACAAATTAATCTTTCCTTCAATCCAGTATTTAAAATTCAGTGACATGTCCCTGGTTTTTCCTAGAGTTAAAATATTCACTCAGATGTCATTAATATAGGTAGGATATTCATGTGATTAATATGCAACAAAGTCACATGCAGAAAAGTTCTCTTAGAGGGAGCCTTTCTTATTTATCCATACCAGGACATGGGAGAAGTGTAGAGCAACTATCGGTACACAAGCCAATCCTGTCAAAATGATGCAGAAACCCAAAAGTAAACCATCAGATGGAGGTCTTCCGTGCCACCATTGTAGGGCTTCAAATATTGTTTCACGGCAAAACCAGACTGATAAAGCCACCACAGTAGCATGGGCATAACCTTGCCAAGCTTTCATCTTCGAGGCTGTTCGCGACCTATCCCTGCATTGATTAACAAGTGGAGTGATAAGCAAAATTAACTTATATATATACATATATGTATGCATGTATGTATGTATGTATGTATGCATGTATGTAGAAGAACTAGATCTCCTAAAACAGAAAAGAATCAGGAACATACTTGTAGAGAAGCAATGGAGGAGAAACAGCCAACAAAAGAACTGCTGACACCCAGACAACAGACTTTGATGTAATAAAAAGCATAGCGAGCTTTGAAGAATAGAGGCAAGTCAAAATCCAATTTGCCTTTGGTCCAATTCTACGATCCACAGATAGTCTTCTTGCCAAAGCCAAACCGATAAGAGTTGTCAAGATGACCATGTAGCTTGGATACATCACATCCTCTTCTAACCCATAATAGTATATACTTGAGTAATTAAAAAATCGATTCTCAATGTGGCAAAGCAGCAATGCATGGCTTATCAAACCAATCTCAGTTAAAAAATGTAATTTTGGCGGTAGAAGTGCTAAACCAGGAACAGCCATGGCTAGGACAACAGCAGCGACTATAAGTTTACAAAAGGATTTCAAAGACATGCCTGCCAACCATATATTTAAATCCCAGAAATTATGCATCACAAACCAAGTGACAATCAAGCTCCCCAGCACAACAAAAGCAAAGTATGATGGGAGGCTCTTCTTTGTGAAAAAGCGAGCCAAATAAAATCCAGCAATTGAAGGCAGTGGAATGAACTGCAAAACAAAACCAAATAGCACTTTTAGGGTGTTCAAATTAAAATTTCTTTCATTCTTGCCTTCTTTATTATTTCTCACGATACAAAAGCCATTAGTGAAATGGACACAAATTGAAGACGTGAAAAACATAAGCAACTAAAAGACGGTTGATTAGATACAGATGAAAAATGATAATTGCATTGTGCCTCATTTAAACATCTGAAATAGGAAACTTATAATGATCTACGAGCAGTCTGCATAGAAACTCAGATCAAGTGTAACACAAATGAACTTCAAGAAGACTAGATAATTTACACGTAGGATACATAACAGATGCGAAACTATAAGGGAATCACTTTTCTACAAAGTACATATGGGGCATAATTAATGGTCATCTCAACTTTATCTCCCAATCCCCGTAAATAATCTATTGAGGTAAGACTATCAAGTATATCAGGAGCTGACAAAGTTCAGCCACATAACAACTATGAGGAAAAAAAATTAGCAAATTCATTTCAGCATACTAATTCTAACCAATGATTCCTACTTTTCGAAAATCAATCTCAAAAGGTGTCCCCCCACAAAAATTGATTCTCAACCAATATATATATTCCCAATATGACATATGTAGTGCCAACCCAATTGAAAGGCGGATATTGATGATATAAGTTAAGGACCAGATTTTTCTGGATGTAAATACCTCATGGATAGATGTCCCATCAATTATAGTAGAAGGTTAAAACAATAAGTGGCTGAGAGTTCACAATCTGAAAACAAATACCATGTTCCAAAATTACAATTGGTGCTGCTATTGGCTATTACCAAAGCCACAGTGCCCCTTTCAAGAGCTAAAGAAAAGTAAATATTACTTCTGAGAGTCCATTCGATGCAAATTCTGAAAACGAACTTCCCGCTTCATATACTTTGTCAAAAACCTCATCAATTATGTTTCCCAACTTGAGCAACCCATCTAGTAACAACTACCTACCTAATCTTGCTATTGCATTCTCCAGTGAACCAGAATGCTTGGGATATTAAGCTGAAGAATTCATCATTAAACATGCATCCACAACTCCTCTAAATTCTTGCTAAACTAACATTATTGTACTTGAACTGTTACAATTACATAGAGATTGACAAAAAATTTACTAGGTCTTTTTCCTTAAAGTGTACTTGTCAAAGAAAATCAATAGAATTAGTAAAAAGAACTACCTCATGAATGGACCTAAACTGAGACATTAAAAATATTATAGGCAATGCAAAATAAACTGACTCCAGTATTGCAAACTTCCACAAGTGCATTGCAGATACAAGCATATGTAGATTATAATCATGCAGGGGTCACGAAAGTAAAAGGCAGTAAGTCTCAAAAGCAAGAAGCATACCAATATTGGGAATCCCACAACAACTGCTGCAGCAGCACTGACTACTACAGACAGAGCAGTGAACACCACAGAACTGAAATCATCCGAAATCATACCAAGCGCATACGCACCTGCTCCAGTAGCCCCTCCAAGCATCGTAGTAGTCACAAGAAGATAATTCAACGGTGGTGGAACCTGAATATACCTCCCAAACGAATGAAAAACCACCCTGATCTCCAAACAAATAACCACCACAACCAAAGCAATAGTACCATTACACACGCGAATGCTATGCAGTTCGTTCCCATTCTTCGTAACCCACCAAAGTGCGCCCCTTGTGGACGCATAGAGTTGAAACAAAAAGGGTATAAAGAAAAGCAGTAACAAATCGCAAACGGAAGCAGCCGAAGAGAATATAACCGGGTGGTGGGACGCAATGTGAAACAACAAAGGGAAGAAAACCAAATTCAAAGTATGCACACAACTCTCTAGCGGACTCAGTATCAGATTATCATCAGGAATCTCTCCGCCGTGATATTTAACTTCTTGTTTGGATTTAAAAGACGAAACACGCGGAATCGAATAAAGCCAATAGAAAACACAATTGAAAGCCATAAGATAGTAAGCGGCGTTGTGCATACCGACAGCAGAGACGGTGGCCCATGTGAAGACGGCGGAGGCAACGAGGGGCAGGCAGGCGAAGAGGAGGCGCTCGAGTGCGAGGACGATCGAAGGGTTCTCGAGCTGAATCCACTTGAACTGGAGCGAAGCCCAGGTGCCGATGAGGAAGTTGGTCTGGGCGCAGAGGAAGGCAGCGAGGAGGCCGAGAGGGACGGAGTTGAAGGTGGCGAAGAGAGAGGAGCTGAAGAAGAAGGCGATCTGAGAGGCGATGAGAGACATCCAGACGCCAAAGAAGGCGCCGGATTTGAAGTTGAGAGAGTCGATTATGTAGGAGATCATGAGGCCCAGGGTGAGGGTGGCGAGGACCGGGGCGCCGCCGAGGTCAAGGAGGAAGGCAGCGGAGGGGGCGAGGGCGATGGCGATTCGGGCGTTGTGAGCGAAGGAGGAAGGCGAGAAGCGCGAGTTCTTGAGGGATCGGCCGTTTCCGACGACATTTGTGGTGTCATTCAAGTTGTTGTAGCTGCTGGGGCTAGGGTTGGAGTAGGGAGAGGAGCCGCCGTTGTTTTTGTTGTTGTTGGAAGAGGAGGAGGAGAAGGACGGGGCGCTTATCGAGGCGGAGATGTAGGGTCGAAAGGACCGCGGATTGAGCTCCGGCGGCAGCATTTTTTGCCGGAATTATCAGGGAGTGAGTGAGTGTGAGAACTGAGAAGAGAAGATCTGATGTGAGAGAGATAGAGAGAGCGAGAGAGAGAGTGGGTGTGTTCGTGTTCGTCGTCTTTGGGGATTCGTGGGGTTGGGGGTTTTGGGTTAGAAAACGTTGACGTGTTTTGGACAAATCAGTACCGTTGGATCGTGATTTGGGCGGGGTCCATATATGATGATTGGTTAATTGGTAGCATTGCTGACAACAATTCTGTGAGCCTGAAGCGTGGCATTGTTTGATTGGCTGATCTAGGGTACCGTAGATCATGCATATGAAATTTAGAAGTTAAAATGACAATTGGAAAACATAGTGAAATTTTGAGGTATAAAATATTTACATATTTTAATTTGAAAGAATTTCAATAGAGTATCATAACGTTTAATTATATCATAAAAATCGTAAGTTTAGTATTAATTATACATTAATACCTTACCATTAGTTGATTCAATTAAAAGTAAATGTATAACCATAATTTTTATTCAAAATGACAAAAATAACACAAGTTAAAAAAATGATATTAATTATTAAAATTAAATAAAATTAATTTTTTTAAATGGATGGATCTATTTAAAATATTTTTTAAATTTTTTAATTTTAAAAATTAATATTATTTTTATTTTTTAATCAGATATATTTTTGTCATTTAAGGTCAAATTTTTGGTCAAACCTTTGTTTTTGGTTGAGTCAACTAACGGTATAGTATTAATGTGTAATTAAGACTAAACTCACGATTTTATTGTAATATAGTCAAACGTTATGGTGCTCCATTATAATTTGCTTTTCAATTTTGTTAACTAAGTGAGCACATTTTGGGGTCACAGGTGAAGAATGTTTGGGTGATGTCCACGATTTAAAGTAAATTCGTGATGATGCTTATGTGTAGGTATAGTAAAATTTTCGCCCCAAATCGATTGGGCTTCGATTCGTTTATATTTAAAACAATTAAAAGAGACTTGGATTGGGTCAAACTTTTTTTATCAGATTTGTAATCAAGTTGGATATAGGTCAAATCATTATATCAGACCTGTCCCGTTTATCCCGATATTTATATAATTATTTTATAAAATATTAAAGATAAAAGATAAAAAAAAATAAAAATAAAATTTTAATCTCTTTATTCATTTTGTCTAATTCTTTATACTCAAAATTTACATGCTAATTAATTACTTTGGTAACTTAAATTTTTGTTGTTGTTACAAGTTCATGTTCAAAACAAATCATCCCTTAATTGTGGATATTAAAGATGTTGGATTGATTTTTAAATTGAACATTAAGTGTGTTTTTTAATATATTGTTAATGGTGTAAGAAGTTAATGAATTTTATATAATTTAGGTTATTTTGGGTTTGTACTTTATATTTAAATTTAAAATTGATTGAATTTACTTATTATATGGTTTATTGAATTAAGTGTTGCTAGATTGACTGAACACAAATGTTATGTAACTTGTGTTATATTAAATTTAAGTATACGTGTATTTATATTGAATTTTAATTTTAATTGTATGTAAAAATTTGTTCAATTAGTGGATTGAACTTTTTTTTATATAAAAAAAAATACAAAATGAAACGGGTCAATTCAGGTCGAATATTGGATCACCCCACCCCAAATGGGTCAGGTTTGGAATGGAATTTGAAAATCTGTTTGGGGCACGAGTTGAGTATGGACCACCCTGTCTAAAAAGGATTTCGAGTTTGAAACATAACGATCCGACACCAATTCGATCTGTTGTCATCCCTACTTAGATGAAGTTTAAAACAAATAATATTTATTTAGTGGTTCTGAACCATTAGAATTGGTATCATAATAGGTTTCACTATATGAGATGTGTGTGTATTTGTAAACAACATCTTACCTAGTTGTTACCTAACATGTGTGGATTGTGATTGTAATTGGCTCTTATAAGGAAATGATGTCTTAAGGTGGGGGGTTTGTCACATTAATAACGAGTGAGATCTAAAAATTCGTTTAGTTTTATGAAAGAATAACGATCACCCATTAAACTATAAATATATGAAATGAATAGTTTAACATTTATTCTTTAATCATTAATTAGTTTTCAATGATAAACGTGAACTCCTTATTAAGCATATTTGCATGATAGGAACATTATGATGGGTGACCTTTTAGGAAGTTATATAACCATCTCATCCAATAAGTGGTATCAAAGTGTGCTCACGTATTCAATTCTCAATAAGTGCTAGAGGGGAGAATCATTCGGAGGCTAGTACCATATCAATCAACGGGATAAATTGACATTGAATCAACTAATAGTGTTGTGGAGATCGGGGAAAGCCAAGTCAAAGCCCTACTTTTTGGCGAACACCTAAGTGCAATGATAATCGAGACACGAAGGCAATGAAAAGTTGATTTATCCGGGTATTGGGTGAAATGTTGATTTTATTGGGAATTAACGATCACCCTCTGAACTATAGATATATAAAATAAATAATTTAATTGCTATTCTTCGTCTTTCCATTTATTATTAAAAGTAGGCATAGCTAGTTATAGGTCGTTGATAACTAAAGCTCCATCGGCCCAAATACCAAACCAAACTAAGCTCATATCTGCAAGCCCAAACCAACACCAAGAGGTCCAAAGATCAAATCCATTGGATTCTTGGTAGGCCCGGACCATGTTTACAGCAACCTCACATTACATATCCATTTTAATGAAAATGGCCTAGTCTCTTGTGTTACAGTTGATTACGTAACGTAAATGTTGTATATATGGCTCCTTAGTGCCTTTGTGAGAATCCCACATGGATTAAGAAATCATGGTGGGTTGGCTTTGTAAGGCTATAAATAAGCCTTCCCCTTTCACCTTTAAAACATCCAAAAATATTTGTATTTCTTCCTCTCTATTGTAAGGGTGATTGCTAAGCTCAATCTTACCCAAGTTGTAATTTGGAGTTCATCCAATTTTGAAGATAGTGGAAGTGGTCAGCGGCGCCCGAGGACGTAGGTAACATTTGTAGCGAATCTCGTAAATTTCTGGTGTTCTTTATTTTTTTGCTTTTGTATATTTTTGTTTATTATCTGCTTCGGTTTCTTTCAATATTATTTTGTCGGGTTTGTTTGGAGTTCTATTCGCTGGTATTTGTGAATAGTAACTATTTCAGATAGGGAAAAATTACCCGATTTTCCCAACAGTAAAGTTTATAAAATTTACGTTCGATATTATAAATTTAACATTCAACTTGCATAAATAACAACTTAACATAAAAGAAGAAAGAAATCCGCGATGGAGAGTCCCACATGAGTATGTATATATAAATACACGTCAATTTCAACACACGCTGTAAAGGATATTGGGGTGGACATGCGTGCGATAGAACCCTGAGTACTACTATTAAAATTGTCAAAACAAAGACATGACCCACAATTCCACAGTCCTATCACCATCGTACCCCAATAAAATAAAATAAGCAAACAAACACACAAACACACACAGACTACACAGAAGGCGTAGAAAGACACGATTCTTATCTCAAAATGTTTGAATTGTGCAATAGAATTGTCCTAATCTACCATTTCTACACAGAGCTTGTCTTTTTCTTTGCTTATGTCCCCAACATTAGTCCAGCACACGTGTGTTTGGTCTGTCTTTTCACTAACTGCCATTTGCCAACCATGCACCGTCTGTGTTTTCACCTTTGCATGTTCATCATATTGATTTGATGTTTTTGATCTTTCTTCATTTTTTTTAAAAATCTTGAGGGCTTTTTTTTTTTGATAAAGCAGCTGAATTATTTTAGTCGTCTGTCCAATCATAGCTAAAAGAACATTAAAATATATGAGATACCATATCGAACCGGTTTTACTACTAGGATTTCGGTTCAAGTCCTCTCGTACTATCGAGTTTGTTCTTATTTTGATTAAGTTCTTTTAGATTTGGAACACGTTACGGGAACTCAATTATTGGGTGGAGAGACTTTAATGTGCTTAATTCATAGTGTGTTTTCCATTTACATCATATCATATGATAAGAATAACCAATAAAATTTAATTTTATCGTACATAGCAATATTATTATTAGAAGACGTATCTTACATTAAGCGCATTAAAACTTTTCTCGTCAAGGTCTTAGTTAGCATGTAGAGAAAACATTAGAATTATTATTATTGCTTATTCTTTTGATTGGTGTGGAGAAAAAGGCAAAAACTGAAAGAAATGCAAGTGGAGCAATTAGGATACAGTGGTGCTTAATGAAATGAGAGGTGAGGGAGAAGCTGATGAGGAGGGGAGAGAGTGTATGTGTCCTCCAACCTCTCTCTCTCTCTCTCTCTCTCTCTCTACACTCTGCTCTGATGGGGCAGAGATGGTGGTGGTTAAGGTCACATGATCCAAATAAATGCTTGAGACAAAGCTGAGAAGGGCCTGTTTATAAAGACTTTCCCTTTTGTTTGTACAGTTTCTTATGTCCCCTTGGGTTGCTCTCATTGTCCCCTTGCCTTTTGTCCCTCCTTCATAGATCTCTTCTTCCCTAACCCTTCCTTCGTGGCCGCTTGTTGGCCTTTGCCTACATCGCCCATAAAAGGCTTAGGCACGCGTGCCTACTCACATTAAGGAGTACGTGACTTTATACTCTAACACATCCTTTCACGTGCAAGTCCGATCGATTTCTATTTTACCTTTTTTTATATACCATATCAGAAACCACTAGAATTGATATACTAAAAACGTCTACTTTGAATCCCAAAACGGATAATATCTAGTTTGAATCGACACATGATTAATGTATATATAATGTATTTGTAACTGAATCTGTATCTGAAATGATAAAGTTTGGTTATATATATATATTTATATATATATATATATATATATATATATATATAGCAAGGGAATGTTTCTTTTGATTTTAATCCTGACAGTTAGATGGCTTTATATGATTAAACTTCCAGTTGTTGTTTGTTCATGCGATGGAAGACCAAGAGGTTGGCAGAGAAGGTCCCTGTTGGTGACATAATAAGCACAGCACCTCAACAAGAGAGATTCAATGACCTATTTTAATGTCCATTAATGGTTTGCTTGCTTGCTTGCCACACTCTTGGCACAGCCTGGTACCAACATGATTTGACTTCCATGGATGCATGCAATTTTAATTCTTTCAACTGTTTGATCAAATAACTATTGTCTTTTCATTAATTTTAGGGTGAATTGCACTCAAGTACCCTGACTTTTATCATAATTGCACGCTTAATACCAGTTTTACCATAATTACACTCTAGTACCCGGTAATCCGTTGACCACCGTTAGGGTAACGGTTGACCAAACGGATTCAGGGGTAAAATGGTCTTTTACGTTTAAATTTATTTTTAAAAAATTTAAAAAATCATCCAACCAATAAGAACATGCCACGTCATATTTTAATTAATTTTAAAAAATATTTTTTAAAAAACCAAATAAAAAAAAAAAAATTTCAAAAAATTTTCGAAGAACACGAACCCAGAAATCTAGGTTCGTGTTCTTCGAGCACGAACCCAGATCTGGGTTCGTGCTCGAAGAACACGAACCCAGATTTCTGGGTTCGTGGTCGAACCCAGATCTGGATTCGACCACGAACCCAGAAACTGGGTTCGATCGCGAACCCAGTTCATCTGGGTTAAAAGATCTGATTTTCAATTTTTTTTTTTTTTGTTTTTTCCTTTGAGGGGCATTCTCATCATTTTGCCGGAATCCGTTTGGTCAACCGTTACCCTAACGGTGGTCAACGGATTACCGGGTACTAGAGTGCAATTATGGCAAAACTGGCATTAAGTTTGCAATTATGATAAAAGTCAGGATACTTAAGTGCAATTCACCCTTAATTTTATAGAACAAACAAAAACAACAACAACAATAGTAATACAAAAACGGGTTGTTAATTCATACTCGCCAGGAACTTTTTTAAGAAGTTAAAACATGTTTTATTTCTCTTCTATAATGTTCTTCTTCTTATTTTTTGAATAAAAATGCATATATATACCAATTCTAATACTGAAATTGAAGTCTCATGTATCAGTATATCACAGCTAGCTAGTATATCTATTTACTGTTGTTGATATTTTTTTTTCCTTTTGCAAACAAATTGCTAGAAAATGACAATTGTTTTTGAAAGTGACTGTGAAATGACAGTTCCATATCACATATCAACTTTTTAGCTATCTAAATTTAATGGGAAGACCAGCTTTGTCTCTCCTTCTTCCCACAAATGCCTTCAATTAAGGTGCCAAAAATTGATCTCTATCAGCTTATTAATCTTTTTTCCTTTCCACTATGTTTTAGGAATCACAAGTACTTTTCAAGCTTGAAAATGTGGAACTTGGAAGCACTTTTTTAAGCTGCTGATAAGCACTTGTTATGCTTCAATGTAGAATGATTCATCAATATGCAAACATTAGTGGCAATTTTGTCTAATAGTTCTTCTAATTAGAATACAAATCCAGCATACACTGAGAAGGGGGAAAAAAAAACACAGAATAACACAAGAACTTTTACAAATCAAATTTGTAATTCTTAGCATAACCAGAAGCCTGATTTCTAGCAAAGATTAATAGGTGTCACCCTTCGATCCATATATATCGATGTCATTTATTAGTTTCGATTCTATAAGGTTCCCAGAATGGAGTTTTTTGGCTGAAGAACCTCCCTACCACCTTTGAATCCAACAACTTTATGGCTTCTTCAGATTTGATGCACCTAGGTGTCTTGTATTGGTTAACAGAAGACCCATGAGAGACACATAAATCCATGAGTGCATCAAATGTTCCATGTGTCACCACCCTTATCTCTATTGGTCCAATTGAATTGTCCTTTTTCCTGCATCTTCTGTACACAGAATCCAGTGATTCCTCCACTGTAGAGCAGCATTGCTCCATTATATCAGGAGTGAGCTCCGGTGGCAGGTCATTGCTTCCTTTCGTCTTAAGCTCCCAAAATAATACATAGTGGCCTGGAATTGAGGAAGTATCAGCATAGCTAGTGTACTCAGTCAGGAGGAAGCCAAGAGGCTCGATAATGTGCTTTGCTTGTGTCACTGCCTTTAACAGGTCTTCTTCATTGGTTTTGTCTGTGTCAATGCTCAAAACCACGTTTCTTCGATGCACAAACCGGAATTGAGGAGCATTGTTGTGGAAACCAGTTACCATAAGAATGTCACCAACTCTGTATCTGTATAGGCCTGAAAGGGGAAAATTTTTCTACAAGTGAGTTAAAAGTTCAAACATTACAAGAGGAAACAAAAAAAAGTACATAAATCAGAAGAGGGAAGAACTCACCTGTAAAAGTTGTGACAACAAGTTCATAGTAGTGACCAAGCTTTACACTCATGAGATCGACAGTTTCGATTTCTTCCATGTCATTCTGACCAGAAACAACACCATTGCAGTGGACCTCTTGAGACAATTCTCCATTGTTTTTCTCCACATGCAAGAACTCAAAGTAGGCCATGTTTGGGAGGAGAGTGTAGGAGACATCAGCAGGGTCGCAGAGTGGTTTGAGATTGATCCCAAAGTAACATTCAGAGGAAGCATACATTGTGGAAACTAGAGGAATGCCACCACTGTAGAACTCAAGTGTTGGGATATATTGGGCCATAGAACCTGTAACAATAACTTCAATGTACTTTGTTCTTGGCCAAAGCTTCAGGATTATCCCTTCCCACGATTTGCCACAACATTCTTGCTCTATCAAATCTGCCAATTCTGGATTCGGCTTGTTAAGTACTATCAACACAGCTTTTCTGCAACTGGGGTCAGTGATCCAGTCACTGACATGACAAGTTCTTATATTGGTGCACATTTCCTTCCAGTGATCTTCTAAGAACTTAATAGCCCTTAAAAAAGCAGAAGAGAAAACTGCACCAACTCGTAGGACCTCACCGCGCTGTACTAGACCACAGAGTAACTGGCAGTACATACTTTGCTTGCTGTCTGGACACAAGATGGTTTCATCTGGGCTTGTGTAAACATTGAACCTGTTGAACGGCCGGTTCCTGAAGTTGTTGCTCTTGTAGTAGCTGGTTAGGACAGGCCTTGCCATCAAACCAGAAGGAGTGCTAATTTCTGGTTTGACAAACAAGAGATACATTCCTTTTCCTTGGTCCAGACCATCCACGTACCTGTAAATTTATGATAACAAAACAGTTGTTGTTTTTTAGTAACCTGACTCAATTTTTCACTGTTACATTCATTTTCGAAAAGTTTTTGAGTAAAATTAATGATTGAATTGGAGAAGAAGATCTTCTTACTTGTTCATCACAGGAACAAGCATGTTATAAAAGAATGTCTTCCTGTCCAAATCTTCAGCAGTTGATGGCATCATTTTCGGTTGCCCTCCTGAAGTACCCGAGCTGCATCAAAGACAAAAATTCAATTACTCTGATGAAATTGTAGCGGTTGAGTTATGTAAAAAAAAAAAAACACAAGTTTTCAAACCTTGTAAGGAGCTCGGTGATTGGCTGAGCTGATATGATCTCTGATGGCTCTCCATTGGCAATTCTCTCAATATAAAGTTTGATATCCTCATAATTCACGACAGGTACTTTGTCCTTGAAAACCACCTCATCATCATCATCATCACAGTGACCACTGAGATACCCTCTAAGATATTCTGTCTGTGAATTCTGAGTTAGTATTCCTTTGAGTACCTGCTTTTGTATTTGGTATGCATTTGTGGTCAAGTCCTCTAATAGCCTCATCCCAGCTTCACTGTCATTTGGATCATAGTCAGGCAACATCCTTGGAAACTTTTGTGTGCTATTTTGAAAAAAAGTGCTTGCTAGCTTCGGATTATAGTTTTCGATAGCTCGAGAAGAAGAACATAACATAAAACATATGCAGTTCTTAAAACAGTTTCTTGTTATCACATACAAAACAAGACATTACAATACGATACGATACGATACATGCTCTCATATATATATATATATAAAAGGTTTCTCTTTCTCTCTGCCCCTGTGTATGTATGTATGTATGTCTGTGAACTGGAAATTGTTTCAGGGTAGAGAAGGATAGCAATGGCAAATGATTAAATAACAGATTCTGGAGGGGATTTTGGGAAATGGTGTGAATCTTTTTAAGGGAGAAAAAGAAAAGGAAAATGGAAATGTAAGGGAAGTAGAGGCTATGGAGGTCCTACACACATGGTCTTGTCTACTAGTAAGCTGTGATTAGATGCAACTATCATTGGTCAAATACCACCTACAGGCTACAAACTCTCTAAATTTATAAATTTTATCATAATTTTTATAATTTTCCATGCAGCCTGTTATAGATTTCAATTAAACAATTTCAAAACCAATCACTATCTTTTGTATTTATGCATTTATGTTTAAGATAAGCTTGGTCAAAATGGTTTTTTTTTTTTAATTTTTTTAAGTAATCAATCATTAATGCCAATCTTGTAAGAGCACAGACTTTGGAATATTATATAATATTTATGAGAGCCATGAATTCATGCAAGAAAAATCCAAGTAGCCATGGAAGAAGAAAAGGACAAGGTTTCTCAGTGATTAATATACAGTCATGGTTTTGCTTGTTGTTAGTAGAAAATTTAGGTGGCATAACACATGGAGATATATATATATATATATATATGTATATGTGAAGAAAAAATTGCAGATTCTATTATGACCTCATTAAAACTGTGTTTTTTTTTTGTCATGTTTTTTTTTAGCTAAAAAAATATGGTGTATCAGAAAACAAGATGGGTCTATACATGTTTGCTGACACTACTCAGGCATGTTCACCAGAAAGATTGTCCACCACCGAGGCATGTTCTCAGACCCACTTTACAAAGACTTTTGTGGCTCTAATAAGAAGAAGTGGAAATTTATTCTTTTTTACCGGGTGCACGGAACTCGAATTTCTGGGATTTATTAATCTTTAGTGAACTTTTAATGTTAAAAGAGTAGAGTTTATTAAAGATAATGTAATTCACTATCTTCATTTCTAACTCTCAAATACACATCTCAATGCTTAATCTAATGCTTGGAACAGGGTTGTAGGAGTTGCTCACTATCTTCTGCTCACGGGTGTGGTTTTATCTTTAAAATTATATTAAACAGTTTTATCGATAACGAACTATCAGAATGTATTTTTAGTAATAATTTTCTCGACCGCTAATATAACCTTTCCTGGACACCTAAAAATGGTAAAAAGAAGAAGGATAACGTAACGTTTTTACCCCTTTTTTTTTTTTTTTTTTTTATTTTAGTGGTTGAAGAATTGTAATTAGTGAGAGTTGTTTGTGGTTATGCAATATCATGTTCCCTACATATCTAACTCAATGTAACTCCAAAAACGGTTTTTATGGCACATCCTTTTATAGTTAAAGTAGTTAATGCACCTCTCTTTTACTTCAGTGGTGAAGGTTTAATTTTCACTATGCACATTTATTAGTATGTGTGGATAATTTTCTCCCCCTTATAGGAAGAGTAGATATCTCCCATTATGGAGTAGATATTCAGACCGTAAGTTTAGCGATTGATCTCGGTAGATTCCGACAATTATTGTTTTATTAATTATATAATTCTACCATTTAAAAAAAAAAAAAAACAGCTTCTTTGAAATGAAAGGGGTTGAATAGTTTTTTGAGTACAAAATGAGCAAAAAAAACATAAAAAGAATATAGGCATTAGTTGTCAAGTTAACGAATCATGAGTCTTTTCAAGATTGGTGGTCCTACTCTGGAAGTCTTCAAAATTATGATTGGAAACCAACCAACTGCAAACCAAATTTTTATTGGGATCCAAACCAGCAGCAACTCTCTTGACTCTTGGATTATAAATAAACAAATAAAGTGCTTGCTTGTAATCTGACCCACTTAGCTAGCTAATTGAAGGATCTGAGGACAAATAATAGACTACTATTTTAAGTAAAAATTACTAACAAAAAAACCCCACCTCCCCATAAGATTCAAAAGCACTTTTTAACTTAGTTACATACTTTTGGCAGGATTTTTATATTGAATTTTTTACTTTTTAAAATTTTTTTCTGTAAAAGTTATATATTTTAATTTTATTTAAAAGGATTTTGACAACTTAAAAGTTTTTTCATGAAAATATATAAACGAGTCCAAAAGTGATTTTTAGACCCAAAAAAACCAAGAAACCACTTTTATAAGTTATCCCAAACAGGCCCTTAAACTGTTTGGCAGAGCTTTTAGAAGTCTGTTTTTGATTTTTTAGGTCCAAAAGCCATTTTGAGAGTATTTAAATGTTCTCATAGAAAAGTTTTTAAGCTTTAAAAACTCTTACAGGTAAAGTCAAAATATATGGTTTTTGTAGGAAGAGCTTCCAAAAAGTCAAAAACCCAAAGTAAAAGTCATACTAAACATGATTAAAGCTAGAATTGGGATTGAATTCTCCATTTGTTGTGTAAATGCCGACGTCTACTCATATACAATTTGCATCCTCTAGTTTGGAAAGTTTTACATCTGAGTGTTGTATTAGGAAATTGTATGATTGCTTGAGAGAGAGAGAGAGAGCTAGTTTTCGATAATGTTGACATGTTACGAGGTCTTAAAAAGTTAGGGATCATTTCTTGGAATGAAATCTGAAAACTAACTAGTTATGTTACTTGCAATAAGCAAGACTTGAGATCGAATGTTGATCTTAAAGTAGAGAAACCAAAATGGTGTGACGATTATCATCAAGGTGAGGTTAAGATTTAGAGCGCTATCTTACATTCTAACATGGCATTAATTGGAAAACAAAATTGCACATAAGTCGATAGTGATGCATTCTAGACTCTCTCTCGGAAGGTAGAGAGGATCGTCGGAATTTGTTTGTAGACTTTCTTTCTAAATTTATATAAGACCTTTTAATTACGTACAAAAAACTAAGAACAAAACCGTACAGACTAGACCTAAAATA
Source organism: Xanthoceras sorbifolium (assembly GCA_003430845.1). Lineage (NCBI taxonomy): Eukaryota > Viridiplantae > Streptophyta > Magnoliopsida > Sapindales > Sapindaceae > Xanthoceras > Xanthoceras sorbifolium. The sequence continues at coordinate 1,548,618 of CM010614.1, forward strand.
GACGAATATCACATACAAGTTCTCAGAATTCAAGGTTATTATAAAATGAAGTGAAGACTTTATGTTGATGGGGGGCAGATCTAATTTGATGAGGAGTAGCCATGCACATGAAGAATATGTTACTTAATTTCAAGTAAGACTAGCTAGGTCCCATCATCATCTAAGCACCGATCCCTAATAATATATATATAGTTTTTTTTTTTTGTAAAAAAGTGTTCTTTGGTAATCACATTGAAGAGTTATTAATGATAAAATAATAGATAATTAAGTTATATTAGGACATAGATATAGGGATTTGCTAGATTTGGTTTCAGAGGTCTTCATGTTCATCAAAGCAAAACAACAAAAAGAAGGTGTCCTATGGAGGAGACAAAAAGCCCTTCAAATGGGCAGAGGAAAAGGAGCAAAACAAGGGCTCCTCTCTTGCTATAATTTCTATCATCATTGACCAACAATTTTTTACTTTTTTTTTTACTTTTTTTTTATTTTTGGGTCCAAGATAAGGAAACAAAAACAGTTGCCCACAAAAAAAATTTAATTCAAGGTCACCTAAAGACTACATTCCCCCGTCTACTTTTGAAAGTGTAGTGAAATATACGGTCGGATTCATATGATTCAATGTAGAATGACAAAAGAATGGGATATTTTTTTTTTTTCTGAGAAATTGAAAATTCTAAATGCTCAAAGACATAAATGCAGGAATTTTTATGATTTGAAGGATTTCATTAGTTCATTGATCAGGACTTAACAGAAGAACTTTCTTAGTGAAAATTTACAGTTGTACTTACAGATTACTCACGGTGCTAGTAAATACTCAACCAACTGAACCTACCATCGTTGGTTTATATATATATATATATATATTATTTGAACTTATACATGGTTTCCAAGAAACTTCCTCTGTAATCTTCAACTTAGACCACCCAATGAAATGTATTTCTCATGTAAGTCATGTAATATACACACACACATTTACATGTGTGTATATATAATGTGTTAATGTGTTTTCTTCAAAGTCTCTTTAGTGATGTCTCAAGTGTCCAAAACACTACTATTTGCCCCTTCTCATGATGAAGTGGTTCTTTTGAATATTTTAAATTTGGTGGGATTCTTCTACATCTTTGTGTGAAGTTACAAATTTATTACCCATGATATGCAATTGTACAATAATAGACACACATCACCACTTCAAATATTCTTGTAACATAATGTAAAATTATATATGGTTAAAATTTAATAACAAAAATATTTTAATATAAAGTAATTATGAATATGTGTCAACAACACTCACGATTGTTGCAAGCGCAACTATATTTAGAAATTCACTTATAGTCAAAATCGAGAAGGAAAAAAATAAAAATAAACCTCCATACTAAAGTTGATTGATTACCAATTTTTGTTCAATCTCAATTTTGTGTATATATATACACACATTTCATTTCGATCACTTATGCACAAAACAAGTCTATTTGATAAGTAAATATCTTTTTTTAATAATAATCGTAATCTTATTTATAGTTAGCTATAGCACATATATGACCATTAAGGATCAATGGGTAATCACAAATTAAAACATGTTAGTAAGCATTAATTATAATAGCTTTTGCTCACGATTTGAACTGATAACTTTAATTTTCAAAGCTATAATTTTATTGAAATTCAAACCTTAAGATTATAGTCATTAAATTTATTTTTCTCCGCTCATTCTACACGTGAAACAAAACTGATTAAATAAGATACTTTCAAATAGTTAGATTCATGTAATTGTTGAACTTAAATGTTCGGATTTTGTTTAAATTTAATTAATTAATGAAAAATAAAATGCTTATTTTTTTTAATAAAAAATATTAATATGTATACAAAAGCTTATCATAAGCCACATTTAGATGGCATTACAATCAACACAAAAAAGTTTAAACATTGGGTCAATGAGTGGTTTGACTAAATTATACTTTTAATTAATATATTAATTAACTAATTAAATTAAATTAAAGAGAAGACATTGACTGAAATCACCAGATCCAAGAGCCAAAAAGGAGTTGATAGTTGAATATAAAAAGGTCAAGTTGGGAATTATAGATATGATATTATCAATTAATTTTATATATATATTTAATGTGATTTTAAAAAGCATTGCATCACATGAAGACAGCTTAGACTTACTTGTGTTTTTTGGGTTAATTAAATCACCCGCCCTCTTGTGTTTTTTTATTTTGAAAAAAAACTTATATTAGAATCTGAATTTGGGATCTATCGATATTAAATACAACTAGTACTATTCAGATTTCGTTAAATTATAAGTAATAGATTTTGATTTATCTTTCTTAAAATTTGGCTCTTGTATAGGTGAAGAATATAGTTAAAAAAAACTAAGCAAATACGTATAGCTAAAATGAGGTTTTTGATATAATATATAAACTTTCAATATAGATGTTTAACATTTATTTTAAAAATAATTTTGTGACAATTTTAATGATTCTATACTCTTCTTTTTTAAAAAAAAAATAGTTATAAGTTTCTCATAAAATTTAAAATCGGTGAGATCTAATTATATTTTAGTTCGATATCAAGAGAATTTGATGAAATTGTCCCTAAAAATACAAATTACGTGTATTAAATGCCGATTCATTTCGTGAATATTAATTAATTAAAAATTTTATTATAATTTTATACTAAATTAAAATTTTCAAAAAAAAAAAGTATAACATAAGCAGACACGTATAATTTTTTTTTTTTTATATATATATATATCACCTGTGGTAGTACAACTTGAACTTGAAATATTATCAAGTTAATGAGCGTTTTTAATACCAAATTATATTGGACGACCACATGCATAACTCTTTTAAAATTTTTAAATGTGAGTGGAGAATAGAGGCTAATAGAAAAAAAGAATGACATGGAAATTAATTAATTAATTAATTATCTTAAAGAAATTAATAATTAATGTTGGAAGGTGATGCACATGGAAAGGCAACAGTTCCCCAAGAAATTGACACCAGTAGTTTTCAAGCTAAGTTGAGGCCCTTTTCATCAGGAGAGAAAATTTAATAGCTTTTGTGGTCCAGCTGCTTCTTCATGCTCATGGCCTCTTATCTCTTTAATTATTATTATTATTATTATTGTTTTTAAATTTTTGGGATATGGTTTTTATAATTTAAAAATTTTACTTAAATTTTTAATCTAATTTAGAGAGTTATGGTGGCTTATTATGGTTGATTTAATCTCAACCATAGATTTAAGATTAGTTATAATCTCAGTGGTTAGATTTGAAAATGTTGAAATCGAAAGGTTATGGTTATACAAGTATATATTCCTAATTAAGTTATAAATAAAATATAAAATAATAATAACCATGTGGGTTAGCTCAACTGGTCAGACCCGGTTTGCTCTATAAAAGTCACAAGTTTGAAGTTTGAACTCTCAAATGGTCAGGCCATAAGGAATTTTCCTTGTGAATCCCTAACCATTGCATGGATAGCTTGTCATTGATCAGATCGAACAAATGGATTAGTCTTATAAGGTAGATTAGTTCGGGGTGCGCGTAAGTTGACTCATCACTTGACCACAATATTAAAAATGATAATAATAATAATAATAAATAAATATAAGATAACAATTAAGAAATTAACTTTAACTATTTCTTGTTTACCACCCAAAATTGCAATGGGCCACCACATATACGAAAAAACACATAGTATCTAAGAATAAAACTTGGGTATATAATAATTTGACATTCATTGCTCTTATTAATTTTTACCAATTTGAGTAGAAAACTTTTAGATATGGAAATTTTTATATATATATATATATATATATATATATTTGCTTTTAATTCTATTGTAATTTGTAGGATTGTAAAACAAGTTATACAATCTTGATTAGTCATATAATAAGCCATGATATGACTATTAAGACCATATTTTGAGGGGAGATATAAATTTATTTTATATTTTTTTGGTAAATAGAATGACTAAACATCCAAAAAAATAAAAAAAATCAGGAACGATAGAGGCACAAACAAATCTAGAGGTTGTCAAGCCTCTCAAATCATCTAAAAATAAAGCAAAAACACTTGAGGATCCTTAAAATACACGACTCCACTCGATCGACTTACTAAGAGAAGTAAGATCATCATCAATCTTATTACCTTCTATGTACACATAATTAATGTTACAACTCCAACTAGAAAAGAATCTTACCGATTTAGATAAAGTTGAGGTCATGATATTTCTAACACTAGGGGGTGGGCACGGTTCGGGTAAGTAAATTATACTTTCAAAATATGTTTCACGTCATTCAAATCATTAAGATTATAAGTTATGTTTCACCACCCCAATTTTGAAATTTGTTGAAAAGAATAATTTCTATTTTTATTATAAGAAAATATCATCATATGATGAAAACAACTCACAACATATGTTGAGATGGCCGAGTTGGTCTAAGGCGCCAGATTAAGGTTCTGGTCCGAAAGGGCGTGGGTTCAAATCCCACTCTCAACATTTACGTTTTTTTATGTTGATAAAATCGCGTTTTTTTGTTAGAGTTTTTCCCTGATAAAACCGCGTTTTTGTTCCAATGGGTTTCTGGGATCAAACCCAACGTTTTTTTATCGTTACCCGTTTTTTTAACCGTTTTGTAATTTTCAATTTTTTTTTATAAAAAAAATGGCTAAATTAGAAGAAGAAAATCGTCATCACTCATCAACAATGGTGGTTGTTACCGATGAACAATGTGTACAAGCTCCACGGTCGCGTCCTCAAAACAGGCCTCCACGATGACCCCTCCTCCGTCCACCGCCTCCTCCTATCCTGCGCCGCCTGCACACCCGACAGCTTATCCTACGCACGCTCCCTCTTCTCTCACGTCCCCTCTCCCGACACTCTGGCCTTCAACACCATCATCAGGGCCCACTCCCACTTCTCTCCCCTCCACGCTCTCTCTTTCTTCGTCGACATGCGCCGCCGTGGCGTCTCCCTCGACCACTTCACTTTCCCTTTCGTCCTCAAGGCCTCTTCCCGTCTCCAGGTTGCAGTCCACGGCCTGCACTCCTTGATTTTCAAACTGGGTTTCGACTCCGATGTTTATGTTCAAAATGGGTTGATCAGCTTTTATGGGTGTTTTGGGCTTGTCGATCTTGCATTGAAGTTGTTCGACGAAATGACTGTTAGAGACTTGGTCTCGTGGTCTTCGATGATTTCTTGTTTTACGAATAACGGGTTATGGTATGAAGCATTGGAATTATTTCGACGGATGCAGTTGGCTGGGAATGTGAAGCCTGATGAAGTTACCATGCTCAGTGTGGTATCATCTGTTTCGAGCTCGGGTGCGTTGGAGTTGGGGAGATGGGTTGATAATTTTATTCACCGAAGTGGGTTGGAGGTTACTGTTTCGTTGGGTACTGCATTGATCGATATGTATTCGCGCTGTGGGTCTGTTGATGATTCGATCAGAGTGTTTGATGAAATGCCTGATAGAAATGTTATGACTTGGACTGCGTTAGTTAACGGACTTGCAGTGCATGGCCGCAGTCAGGAGGCATTGAGAGTGTTTGATAAGATGAGGGAATCTGGTTTGAGGCCTGATCACATTACATTTCGTGGGGTTTTGGTGGCTTGTAGTCATGGTGGTTTGGTCACTGAGGGTTGGCAAGTTTTTTATAGCATAAAGAATGAATTTAGTATGGAACCAACACTCGAGCATTACGGTTGTATGGTTGATCTCCTTGGTCGTGCAGGCTTGGTTGATGAAGCCTTTGAGTTTGTGGAGAAAATGCCCACCAGGCCTAATGCAGTTATTTGGAGGACTTTGCTCGGAGCTTGTGCGCATCATAAGAAACTTGACTTGGCAGAACAAGTGAAAGAGAGGATATATGAGCTAGACCCTGATCATGATGGTGATTATGTTCTTTTATCAAATGCTTATGGTGGAGTTGGTAGATGGGTTGAGAAGGCTGAGGTGAGAACTTTGATGAGGGAGAAGAGAATCGGCAAGAGACCTGGCCGTAGTTTGCTTTATGGGGATGAACTGATTCACGAGTTTGTATCGGGAGATAATTCTCATCCCAAATCGGATGAAATTAAGGATTTCTTAGTTTCCATTGTTCATAGTCTCACAGTTGAAGGATACATTCCTTGTACATCCAACGTGTTACATGACATTGAAGAGGAGGAGAAGGGGCAGAGTCTCAGTTATCATAGTGAAAAATTGGCAGTTGCTTTTGCGCTTCTTACTGTTAAAGATAGGAAGAGCATAAGGATCATGAAGAATCTTCGAACGTGCCATGACTGTCATACATTCATAAAGCATGTTTCGCTTAAATTTGACAGAGAAATAATTGTACGAGATCGTAATCGTTTCCATCATTTTAGTAAGGGATCATGTTCTTGCAAAGATTTTTGGTGATAAATCCTCCAATTCAGCTCTCTCTTCCAAGTTCCACCATATACGATAAATGATTGGTAGCATACCATTTATATCCATAGAAGGCCTTTATACATGGTTAAAGAGTAAGATTGTGATCAATGAGTTGTATAGTAGAACTTTGCTGGTGCAATTACACTGAATTGTAATGAAAAGCATCTCATTCCAGTAGCATCCTGTACCTCTTTTTCGTCTTATATAATGGAACGAACAAGATCTGGTATTATTTACATATCGGTCTGAACCATTGAAGCATCTACTAATTTCAACATGGAATTGAAACGAGTACTCTTGGATTTTTATCAAGTATAACAAGTTTGGTTTTTCATTGATGACTTTGATTTTCATAAGAATGAAGCTAAGAAGACATGTTTGTGGTGTCACAAAGGTTCATGACCTTCATTTTCATACTAATGAAGCTAACAAACGCAAGGTTTCCATGACAAGGTTCCTTTTTTTAATTAGAAAATAAAACTTTTAAATATTTATGCAAATGTTTAATATTTCTTTTGATAGTTTTAATATTTTTGAAAATATTCAATATTTTTTTTTGGTTGTTTAATATACTTTCACGTGCTAAAGGTCCCTTGTCTTAGTGGTTTGAGCTTTATAAGTTCTCTTAACCCATCAAGGTTCAAACCTTGACATTATAAATATTGTTTAACCATATCCCATAAAATGTTAAAACAATTTGGAAGTAGATATTCAGACGGCCTTATATTGTTTTGTTGTCGGTGATTTCTATCGAGGACGACCATGTCATCTTTAACACTTAGACGCAGTCATTTGAATGTATAGTGGCCTTCCAAACCAAGAGAAAACTTCGACATCATTTAGAAATAGGTTGCCAAGAGGATTCTTGGCAATGATAAAGGTAAACCAAGCATCATGAGTGTTCTCGCAGAACATTAATTGGCTGTCAATGGGATGTTAGCAATAAACAGCACAACCCCTATCAAAAGTGAAACATGACGACCAATAACAGACTGGCGAGCATTTATGGCAAATTTGGTTAGGATCAGAGCTTTGTCATCGGAAGGGTCAGACATATTAAATGCTTTATCTCTGCAGGTTATCGTTCAATCACACATCCTGTCCCATTCCTGGATAGGCTCTCCGAAAAATTTGGCATTACATGTTTTAAGGTAACAAACAGACTGACCACATTCTGCAGACAACTTGAACACTCCTCAAATAGAAAAAGGCAAGGAGAATGTCTAAGGGACTATAAACAAGGTTATTTATGGAGGACAAATGTATGTTATTCAATATACTCACCAACCCTAAAACTCTTTAAATCAATTACTCTGAAACTGACTTAATCGTCGGAGGACAATCGTCGGCTAAAGTCTGGTACCCCTCATCGCTCTTTCTTTGTCTTTGCAGATAGTTGTTTTACCATCAGTTAGGGGTGGACACATTAACCAAATTGACCCTAACCAACCGAACCAAACCGACTAGAGGGTGTTATTTTCAGTTATAGGTCATGGGTTGTGGGTGTTTGGTTATTCTCTTTGATAACCGAATAAAAATCGATTATAGATCGATTATGGGTGGCGAAAACTGTAACCGACCCATAACCGAATTATATAAACAAAAATAAAAAGTAAGAATTTTTAATTTGGTATTGTTTTCTATAATTAAATTGTTAAAAGTATAATATTGTTTATATTTTAATGAATTTAGTATTATTTTTTGTTTTGAAGAAATTTCAAGACGCACAATGAGATGTTTTGACTTGCACTTTCATATTTATGTCTTTTTTATGTAATTCGGAGTGTTTTATTGTAGATTCTTTTATTATGGTACGATTTAATTATGGACTGTTTGACATAAATTGTTTTATTATGGTGAACGGTTTTGTTATGGACCTTTTTATTATGGATTGTTTTATTAAATCGTGACCGGTCAATTAGTTTGGATTGCATGTTTAAATTTCTTTTAGTTTAAATCTCTGATTACATGTTTTATTATGGATTGTTGACAAGTATAAAACAGGTGTTATAAAAGATTATTGTATGTTTTCTAATATAATGACAACAAGTTTTATGGAAATAATAATAATAATAGCAAACAAGTATCAATTATACAAAAAAAAAATCAAATTATAATATAACTCAAAAGAGATCAAAATTTGATATTGTCCCAAAATTAATATATATGGACCTAATAATTTATAAATATACAAACAATTGGTTAAAAAAAAAATTGATTTCTGGCCCAAAAGGCTTACTTAAGCCCATATACACAACTCAGACCCAAAGAGGCCCAAACTAAGATAACCAAACCGAACCGAACTTTTACGGTTTACTTATTTTTGGTTATTCACGTAAAACCCACTATGTTTGGTTGACCCAATTAATAACCGAAACAAATTTGGTTTGGTTCGATTATAGGTCAAACCGAACCAAACTAAATTTTGCCCACCCCTACTATTAGTATTCATCAGGTTTTCATTGCCACCGAGAACCTTCTTGCAGGATTAAATGAGACAAACACGACATCATTTGCTTAACCATCTATTAAGCTTCCTTACATAACCTAGTTTACTATTATTAACCATATAATTTATTTTTTACCATCAACATATTTTAACCTCGCTAGGTTACGATAATTCTCTGATCATCGAGTGTTAGAAAGGTAAGTTCTAATAATCATCTTACATAAAATCCACGTGAACTACAACATCGGCCTTGGCAGATTTGGGCAACGATCGGCTTCGGCCCGTACACTAATTTATTGAAGCCCAGTCTTATTTTGACTCTCTTGACACCTTGCGGACTATGCCATAATAATTAATTTTATTGTTAAAATTAATTTAGATTAAAATTTATTTAACATTTAATTGGAGTCCTAAAATGATAGAAGGGCAACAAACGAATAAATTGAGAGGATAATTATTATTTTGGTCCTATTTTTTTATATTTTTATCTATTTTTTAGTAATTTTTAAATTATAAAAAATATATTAATTTTATCTCTCTTATCAATTTTTAATAATCAATACTAATAAAAAACCGTAGAAAAATAATTTTGTCCTTCAATATTAAAAAACTATTTTACTCTCTAACCTTTTAAATTTTAATAATTTTAACTTTATATGTATAAACCTATGAAAATATAATATATCTCCCAGAACATTAAGGGAAAAAAGTTGAAATATTAATATAAATTGAAGAAATTAAAAAGCATTGAAAAAAAAAATTATGTGTTTTAAAGAAAAATTAATTATGTTAAAAAATTATAATAATATAATTAAAATTTACCATAAAAAATTAGAATAAATCCTAAATATATATATATTTTTTTGAAATGGAAAACTGTAAAAATCTTTACAACTAGTTACTAATAAACCTAAAATCAAATTATAACAAAGTATCAAAAGAAACAAAAAAAATTAAATAGTGAATTTAATTTAAAAAAGGGGTTACTTTAATTTAGTCTCTACTTTTTGATGAAATATCACTTTTTTATTTATGTTTTTTTTTATGGTTCCTAACGTTTCCTAAATAGATTAAATTGGTTATTTTGACCAACTTTTTGATGGTCAACCATTACAAAATTGTCTAAAAGACAGTTTTACCCTTAAAGAATTCAATTAATAAAATTATAATTTTATCTTCTAATTAAAAGATAATAAAAATAATTAAATAAAAAAATTAATAAAATAATATAAAACTAAATTATAAAAACTTAAAAATATAAAACTTATTAAAAAAATATTCGAATTAAGTTATTTTATTAGAAAAAAATTAACATTTACAAAATTAAAGAATTTAAAAAATAGAGAATCATAAAAATTAAAATTAAGTTATTTTATTAAAAAATTAATATTTTAAAAATTAAAGAATAAAATTTATTTCTCAATTTTATTTACTTTATTTTATTTTTTAGCAATTTTAACTTTTTTTATTCTTTAAGTTTTAAATATTAATTTTTTCTAATAATATAATTTAATTTGATTTTTTTAATAGGTTTAATATTTTTAAATTTTTATAATTTAATATAATATAATATAATTTATTTTTTCTATTTATTTATTTTTATTATATTTTAATTAGAAGGTCAAATTGTAATTCTATTGGAAGGTCACAGGTAGTCTCCTCTAATTATTATTATTTTATTTTAAATTTCTAGCTTTTAGCATTTTATATTACTAAATATATATAAGCACACACTTGTTTTAAAAGTAATTTATTTTTTAAGTGGACTTGTGGCATTTAAATGATGAAAATAATTGTAAAACTGTTAAATTTAACTATTGTTTAACTGATGGAAGGACCAATTAAAGTACTTTTATAATTTAGAGACCACGCGAGTAAAAAAAAAAATAAAGAAAAGATTAAATTTTTTTTGATATTTCAAATAATGATGGGTATTAAAATGATAATTGCCTAATTTGAAGAAATTGGCAATTATATCCTTATGCAATGTTACCCTAGATTAGCGTTGAAGAATGGAACAGAAGGCGGAGATCTAATCCTGTTATACAATCCAACGGTGCAGATCTGTGAGCCGGCCCTTTATATTCATCCTTATAACGCAGCGCATTACGCTTCCCATTCTCTCGCTCTTTCGAAGATTTTCCCCAGTTTTCTACGTCTTCTTCTTCTTCTCTGTCTCTCTGTCTGATCAATCGAAAATGGTGAGTCTTCTCGCTTCATTGTCCTATGTATTCCGCTCTGATCCGCGCTGTTTTGCACGTTTCAACTATGTTCTCTTTGTGTAATTAGGTTCTCCAAAACGACATCGATTTGCTGAATCCTCCAGCAGAGCTCGAGAAGAGAAAGCACAAGCTCAAACGTCTCGTTCAGTCTCCAAACTCCTTCTTCATGGTATTTGTTTTTCATTCTTATTTGTAGGTTTTTTTTTTTTTTTTTTTAAAGAAACTAAATTTGGTTTCGTATTTGTACAGGACGTCAAGTGCCAGGGTTGTTTCAACATGTAAGTTCTGTATTTTTCTTAGGGTTTTGATTAATATTATTAGAATTAATGTATATTTTATGGAAAATTAAGAAATTGAAAATTTGATTGATATGTGGACGTGGTTGTGGTGTAACAGAACGACAGTGTTTAGTCACTCGCAGACGGTGGTGGTGTGCGGGAACTGCCAGACGGTGCTATGCCAGCCAACAGGTGGTCGTGCGAGGCTGACTGAGGGTTGCTCTTTCCGGAGAAAGGGTGATTGAGAAGTCCTCGTTGTTTGGTAATTTGCTTTTGCTAGTAGAGTTACGGTACTGTGCGATATCATCACCTTCATCGTCGTGATCATCATCACTGTCCTTTAAACCAAGGAATCGCGAGCCCATTTGTTTTTTTTTTTGCTTCTTTGGTTTTTGTTTTCGAGTTGGTTTTTGATGTGTATTTGTTTGAGATGAAGTTTTGAGACTTACCAGATGAATATATTAGGGTTGCTGCGGTGATGTTTGATTATGCTTGAATTATATAAGTAATTTATCTATCTTTGCCATCCTAATTTGTGTTTTGAGGTTATTGGTTAGTTTGCTTTTTAAAATTTTTGGTTTTTGGTATAGCATTGTTGTTCTACAATTCATTACTTATCTATTATGTGTTTCGGTTGCTATTGATTTTCTTGAATTCACTGTTTTGGATTTGGAATTATATTTAAGAGATTTTTTCAGTACACTCATTTATACTTGAAGAAATCACTTCATGAAAAAGCCTTTCATAGTGTCTTAGTGTTAACAACAATTCTCTGGTTCTCTATGATCTTTGTTTCAAGATTTTGTCCACACAAAAAGGAACTCAGACTATTAAGTGCGCACATGAGAAGGAACTCGTATAAGTAGGTCCTATACATATAGTAATGATCTTTTGGGTTAGAAGTACTGAATTCTTTGATATTGTTTCAAAATTATAATTACATGATCAATCTCATACGCCAAATGGTTGAATCTCTTCCACTTATATATTGCAATTGGTCTTTAGTTTTCACATGTCAACCTAGTCATGGTGTAAGACTCGTATGTTATGTGGGTAATATTTGGATGTCATCCTAGTCATGGTGTAAGACTCGTATGATATGTGGGTAATATTTGGATGGCATTGTTGTATCATTAGGGCTACCATTATTTATGCCGGAAATTACTTTTAATGAGCTCTGTCTACCTGTCTAAAATATCCTTTTGTGGTAAGTGAGATGGACTTTCACCACTTTCAGTTTATGTATGTTGTGAGGTAATTTTCAAGTGGCAGAAGTGTTGATGGGTAATGATGAGGGACATGGAAAAATTTAATTATCGGGTGCCAATTCTGCAGAATTTCATTGGTTCAAAGTGAGGAATTAATTTTAATGTTATATATACATTAAAAGTACGGATTATGATTCTCTCCTAATCTAAGTTTTTCCTAAGCTTTTACACATCTGAAGACGTGGATTTAATGCTTAGGATTTTATGTTCTATTCTCCTTTTTTTTAAAAAGCTATTACACGTCTGAAGATATGTGACACATAATCAATTTAATGGTTAGGATTTTGTGTAAAAACTTAGGAAAAACTTAGTTTAGGAGAGGATCCTAAACTGAAAACTAATAAACAAATTCATCAGAATGTTTATATGCAAAAATTTCAAACTTTGGAATTATGCAAAATAGACACCCAATCATGTGATTTTTCAGTTGTCCCTTGCTGATGGGGTTTACTATAGCTGATAAGCTGCCAGACCTAAAGGTGGTGAAAATCCACCTGATAACTTTGACATTCACTACTTGGAAAGTGATCCATCCCTCTAGTTTAAAGCTGTTTACTTTTAGTCTATAAAGGTTAGTTATAAAGATTTTATAATGGAACTAGTGATTTCAAACTTTCGATGCTATCATATTAGATTGTTATTGCCTTTAGTCATACAATTTTCCATCATATCCTAGGCTAGTTAGTAATTTTTTGGGTACTATAGATTGGAGCTTTCTTGCACTTATTACACAAGTTAATGGTATTTAAGATCACCAGATGGTATGGAATTGTTTCTTCTTAGTATGCAAATTATTTAAGCTTCTCCGAGTATACTAGCCTATGTAGTTATTTAGTTTGTTATATCTGTAGCTTGTTGGGGCTTTTTGGATGACTTGTGTGCTACAATCAATTTATGATATTCTAATGTAACTTATCACCTATCTGGTGAAGTTTGTTATTGATCCTGCCTGCATTGTAATGGTCCCATATAGGTAGCGATTGCATCTAAATTATATTTTTGTTCACTGAGGGGAGATTGAGATAGGAATGAATCTCCAGCCTTTATATACTACCTCTGCTGCTTCTGCTCCCTTGATTTGTTGCCCTGAATCTTCGCACTTTTCCTGGATCTTGAAAATTAGCATTTTGATTATTATTGTAGTTTCACCCTTTGGGGCATTAGGTGTTGAAAGGACAAATAAATATATGTAAGCTCATTTTTGCATAATATTTTTATTAGCACTTGCTATCTACCATACCTTTGATCATTGGACGGGAATTTCAGCATGTAAAGTTGGGCTTGCTATTTCATATCAAACGATGTGTTTGGATCCAAATCTCTTCAACAAATTGTTGGCCGCTATATAACGCACCATCTTGTGTTTTCCAAGTGTTGTTGGATCTACGGTAATGTTTTTAAGGAAATTCTCAGTTGCTATTGTTATAGGGTGTTGTTGGCGCCGCATTTTCAAATACTCTTGAGATTGGGAAAGATTAACTAGGTTGGAGGAACAAGTTGATTGCAAATTTGCTAGCTTTTTGAGGTTGTATGTTGAAGATGACATTGGATTAACAATGTCTTGGCAAAAGCGTAGTCGTGCACATAACATGCTCGATGAATTGTCTGAGCGTGACCAAAAGTCCTGCAAACATACTTGACGTGACCGAAACTTGACACACAATGCGAGAAGGAAGTGTTTATAATGTGATTTGCTTGCATGAAACTTGAACCAATCTGAGTTAATAATAAAGCAAAGCAAAAAAGGGGTTTTGTTTCTTGCACATTTCCTTCCACTTGTTTATATGCTGACAAAGCATAGCAAGCATGTCTTACAACTTGGATAACAACTACTAGTCCCTACTACCTTTCATCTAGTCCCTACTACCTTTCATGTGGTTGGAAAATTCATGCAATTTTTCGCCAATATTTATTATATATACAGTCCTTTTCTTCTCATTACCCACCATCAAAATTGAAATGTTTTAAATTTTTTATTGAAAACCACCGTCGAATGTGGTTCGATTGGAAAATATACTTATTTAGTCTGATAGTGTTCTAGCTTTGAGTCTCAGTTAATGTAAGTGATATATTACTGAAAAATCACTAAATTTAAAAGTGTTCGAGTCACCAGAACGTCACTAGTTCTGGGGTAGGTTTAAGCCTTTCAGGTGGTTGTCGTTGGGTATTATATAATTGAAGGGTTGACTCAAGTAAACGGTTTTGGTTTGTAATGTGAAGTTGATATCTTTTATTTTTATATTTATAATATTAATAAATAACAAAGGATAATAATAATAAAAATAATTAGTAATTAATAATTGATTGATTGCTAATAACTACATTAGTTGCATAAGCAAAAGTGTGTAGGACCCAAAACGACAAATTCAGTAAAAAAAAAAATAATTTCTAACTCTTTTGTCATTGGAACATGATTCAGCACTGAGTCGATATCCAATTTCCTCCTAGTCATTCTTTTGTTTAAATAAAAACCTATACATAGTTAAAAAAAATAGAGTAAATTGCAATAAAGGATCGTTACGTTATTTTATATTTTAATAAAATCGTAAATTTACCTTTAATTATACGTTAGTACCCGTAATTAATTGGTTGACCAGTAGAGTTGACGGTCAACCAATAGTAAAAAGGTATTTTGGTTATTTTTATCTTAATTTATTTTTTAAAAAAATAAAAAAATTGTTAAAAATTATAAAAAGATTAAATAAATCTTCATCATTCATTAATCTTAATGGACGGTGGAGATTATATTGATAAAAAAATTAAAATAAAAATAAAAAATAAAATAAATTTATGTTCTTGGTCTGGATCTCCACCGTCTATCAATATTGATGGACAGTGGAATTGCACAACCTAAAAAAAAAAAATTTGGGTTTCTACAGATCTGTTCTCATTGATGGAGCAATTGCTCCATCTGCGATAGACTCCATCGCAGAACTGTTTTGCGATGGACTCCATCGGCGATGGAGCAGTTTTGCTCCCAGATCTGCAGAAACTCAAAATGTTTTTTTTTTTTGGGTTGTGTTTCTGGTGGAGATCCAGAAAACACCAAAAAGAATTTTAGCATAAAATAATTTTTTTTTTAACTTTTTTAATTGTTTGATTTTTTCAATTTTTTTTTAAATGTATCTCTATCATCCATCAATCTTGATGGATGGTAGAGATCCATTTTAAAAAAAATTAATTTTTTTTAATTTTTATTTAATTAAATTTTTTAACTAGGGTTAGTTATGTCATTTTGTACATAAATTAATATCAAACCGTTAAGTTTGACTAGGTCAACTTACGATACGTTATTAATATATAATTAAAACTAAACTCATAATTTCATTGCAATATGACCAAACATCAGGTTATTTCATTGTAATTCGCCCAAAAAAAATATTCTCGTTCGATGATTCCATGGAGGAGTATTTTTAAGGATTTTGTTGAGATTTTACACAAATGAATGAACTCGTAGAAACTCTTTGTGAAGATAAGACCGACACTTGGAAAATCAAAAATGAAAAGGCAATTTAAAAAAGACGGCTGTGACTGAGCAAAAAACAAACGCAACGCTATATGCAGTTGTTATATAAAACAAAGCAAAACAGGCCACTTTGAATTTTACGTACTTTTTATATAAACAACCGTTGATTTAGTCACCCTCTCCTCTTCAATCACTTTTTTTTTTTTTTTCCTTTTTCTCTGCGTGTGTTTCTGGTTGAGAGTGTAACTTCTGTGAAAGAGCGAGCAATCCAACTTTTTTCATAATTTTTTTGATTCCAAAATTTCAAGTTCCATCATCATCATCATCAGCAGAAATTAACCAATTCCATTCATTTATTATTTATTATTCAGACGCGTTGCGGTTGCCATTCTTGACTGATCTCCTTCTCTCACTAGCTTCTCAATTTTCAGACGAAAAAACCGCGTGGAATTCTCATTTCCATGTAGTTTCTCTTCTGATTGTGATCCCCCTCTTTTCACGTCTTGTTCTTGTTATTTATTGTTTTGACTGCAAAATCCAATATATTTTTTTACACCATTTTGCATTGCATGCACATTTTAGAGTCCATTTTTTTTCCAAGTAAGAAATGCCATTTTTTTTTTTTCAAACTAGTGTGCATCACTATCTATCTATCTATATATATATTTATTGTTTTCTTCATGATTATCATGATTTGTATGTCAATGTTTTTACAGATAAGTATAGATGATCATGTCGACTTTATTGGCAAGAACAGGCAGACACAGACAGCGATACGATGAGGATCGGCTAAGGCTTGTTGCTGGGTACTTTCTTCTTGTCTTCAAATTAATGTTATTATCCATCCATTTCTTTTTTTGAATATTTTTGATACTATTTAACTTGTCAACCTTATCCAAAATGATAAGGTCTTTTTGTGTGTGTTTTCTTTTTCATTGTCTAGTTTATATATAACGTTGGTTTGGTTCAACATTATTTTTTCTACGTATTATTGATGCATTGAACTTTTGTTTTAGCATAGTCTGGTCGTAACCATACCTCTCTGTTGAGGTCCCCGAACTTTTATTTTGGCATGAACGTCGAGGTGTTGCTTCCTTTTCATCTCTAATATGTACTTGTGGTTGATAATTTTTGGCTTCTGTATTATTGGCCTCTGAGTTGGATGAATGTAACAATAAGAGACTGTGTGCTCTAGATAATTGAACATGTCATTTTGTAAAACAAATAATGGGGCATGAGACTATGAAATTGATTATCTACTAGTATAGGTTGTAAAACTATAGTCAATCATCAACATTAGAAGTTTCTTACAGAAACTAGGCATATGCTTCGATGTTGTAGTCGAAATCGTTTACTTTCCTATTATACCTGATCAAAAAAAATTTTCAGCTGAATAATCAAATGGACTCTGCCTTTTTGAAACTTTTGAATTTTCTAGTTACAATGAATGGAAATGCATTTCAAAATTTTGAACTTGATAAATTCTGTTTAATGTTTTTTTTATTAATAATTTTCTCTAATCGGTTGTGAAACTTTGAAAGTCTATTTTAGTAACGAATATTATAATTTGTGTTTTTTCTTTTCTGGTGCAAAAAAAAAAAAAATAGGTGTATACCGTATAGGCTAGAGAAGAATGTTGAAAACGAAACCTGCAGTATGGAAGACAAGGTACTTGTCCTTATGATTTCTACACCGAATCGTGATGATCTTGTGTTTCCAAAGGTATATATATATTCCTTTATTGGTGTTTTGATTCCGTAAATTGTGATGATCATGTGAAACCAACATCAATCTTTTACTTGATTGTGGTGATCAGGGTGGATGGGAGGATGATGAGACCGTTCATGAAGCTGCATATCGAGAGGCCTTGGAGGAAGCCGGAGTGAAAGGATTACTTGATGTATGTCTCTCTTCCCTGCTTCGAATAAGAATTAATAACTCTGTCTCTCAAATTAATGTATGCATCTCACTGATAACATGATAGAAAAGAGTCAATTGTGGCATATGTCGATATGTTTACGACATCTTTGTTAGTGCTATGTTGTTGAATGTACTGCAATATTGTTCATCTGAATATACTTTTCTTGTCATTATACATTTTTATCAATGAAACCTGTTCTTTTAACTTGTTTTAGGAAAATCCAATAGGAGTTTGGGAGTTTAGAAGCAAGAGCAGACAGTCTAGCTGCAGCCAGGAAGGAGGTTGTAGAGGTTACATGTTTGCATTGGAGGTGACAGAAGAACTTGAGTCATGGCCCGAGCAGGACAAATATGAGAGGAAATGGGTCAGTAATCACTAAGGTTTTTAATTGAATTACAGTCATTTTCCAGGGAATTTTTTTTCCATCGATCAATTAATTTGAATGGTAGTACATCCACAGTTGCACAATCTAAATTTATGAGTAAAATTTGGTTTTAACACATGCTATTATGCTATATGCAGCTCTGTGCAGAGGAAGCATTTAAATTTTGCCGGTATGATTGGATGAGGGACGCTCTTAAAATATTTTTAAAAGCTTTAACGAAAGACAGGGCACACAAGGAAATTAGAGAAACGATGATGACGGAGCTTCCTACAATCCCAGTTTCCGATACAGGAACAGGACATCAAATGCTGTCGCCTGGCTGCTCCTCCTCCTCCTCCAGCGGGAAGCCCTCTGGTGTACAGCACCTCGAAGAGTCTTGTACTAAATGTGTTGTACAAGGGTGTAAAGTAATAAGTCCTATAACTTGTACAGGAGTGTGATCAATCCCTCTATGCAACAAACCCCCTTTGAGAAATCATCTAGCTACACACACACAAGCAAAGCCACAGTCAATTGTTCATATATTTAATCTTTGTTTGCTTAATTTTCTTGGAAGCCTGATTTTGTTGTACATATATCGACCGTAAAGAAGACAATGTACTGATAGGTTTCATTCGCTTCTGGGAACACT
This sequence comes from Xanthoceras sorbifolium, assembly GCA_003430845.1. NCBI lineage: Eukaryota > Viridiplantae > Streptophyta > Magnoliopsida > Sapindales > Sapindaceae > Xanthoceras > Xanthoceras sorbifolium. The sequence goes on from CM010614.1 coordinate 1,567,655, forward strand.
TGTAGCAATTGCTGAGTACTTGTTGATCAATTTTTTCAGTCAAAAAAGATCACCCCCAAATTCTGGAAAAATCAGATTAAGTATAAAAACATAATTAAAATATAATTAAACATTCAACACCACATGCGCTCCCTTGAAAATCTCAACTTCATGTAAAAAAAATTGACATGAAAAAGACAAGGTAAAGCCAAAAAAAGAATGGATTGGATTGAAGTGGTGGTGGAATGTGTAGGTACTGTGTTGTATTAATAGTATAGGTTTTGGTCAAAACTCAAAACTCAAAAAACAAAACACATAGCTTTGGGTTCCATGTTACAAGGGATGTCTCCCTTTTGACTTTCCACTACTTTTTCTAACACATCTTTTCACATCCATCCATCCATCCATCTTCTTGGAACTGCAGATTCCTGGGATTTTCAATACACCACCACCAACTTGCCTTACTTGGCTACTTGCCTTGCCCCCATCTCTTTTAACTTCACATCTTCTTTGAACATTGAAATAGAAGGGAAGCTTCCCGCAACGAGGTCATGATTATGAGTTCGAATTAGTATTTCTTTTACTAAAAATAATTAATGATATTTTAGTTAAAATTAATAGTTAAAAGCAATAGGAAGAAGATGATAAGGACTTAGGAGACTCTCACATGAGGTGACAATGATTCTGATTGCTAATATTTTATGTGCCTATGTATATGACTAGCTGTTGTTACTAGTCTTACAAGTCAAATAACACTAGTATAGTACAATAATCTCATCTCAGTCAAATGGACCTAATAATTAAAATTACACAAAAATTTTATATATATATATATATATATATATATTGTCTCTCTCTCAGCTTTTAATAATAGCCAGTTGGCAAATAAAGCTCTCCTTTTGCCAATTTCTATGATGACTTGGACATGATAGAGAGATAATTATTGGGTTAGAAATCACAAGTGGGCATATCTCATTCTCACTCTTTAATTTTAATAATACAAACTAAACATCACCCTAACCAGATTCTTTTTATAGGTGGACAATCTTTAAACTAAACTCTCTCTTTAAGAAGAGTAAGGAGGGCAAATCTAGCAATATAATGAGAAATTTCATTCTACGGTGAGCGAAAAAGAACAAAAGAATAAGAAAGACCATATAGACTCATTAAAATATCTTAACGAGGAGAAGACCGAACCCTAACCAAATTCATAACAGATTGTGCATCAAATTTAGTAACAAAAGGCGTAAGACCTGATTTAAACCCCAAACGAATGCCCGAAGTAACTCTATGGAAATATCTTAATTGTACAAATTTGTTTTTGTGCTTGAACTTATTAATTCAAATACAAATCAAATATGTAATTAAAGACATTAAGACCATTATTATTGAGGAGTTTTAATTCTTTTTGATATCTTACAAAACTTGTAAACTTTTTAATTATATTTGATTACAATGGGTGATAATAGTTAGTGTGTGTGTGTATATATATATATGTTGGGATAAAAACTCATATCTCAGGTTGTTTGGGTCCAAAAAACCAAGATGCATTTTGGACAAAAGACCAAAAGCAGTGGAAATCATGGAAGACAAAAGTCCCAATAATTACACAATGAGAGAGACAATGTGTATGCATATGATACATATCATCTTGGTCCAAATCCCAATACACAACACCAATCGGCTCCAACCTTTGCATCAATTTAAGTGCATGCCCTTTATAATATACATATATATATATATAAAGAAAGAAAATAATGAGTCTTTCCTCAAAAGTCTTTGCAGAATGCAGATTTTTTTACTCGAATGTTTACCAGTGCACGATTTATAGAACATTACAAGGATAATGGAACCTCAAAGTCGTAATCGTATCGAAAGTTTTTAGATTATCGATGTATGTATTTATTTTTTTATTAGAAAAATACATCAAAAATGGAAGTCACAGTTTCAAAGATCGATGCTGTTCAACCTCTTATGACCATTGATTTATTTATTAATTAATTATTTTCTAAACAATAGAAAAAGCAATCAAGAGGAGGAGCACACAATATATGAAACTACAATCTTAATTAACAGAATTAATTACAAGATTATATGGTCATGTAATGGTTTCATTGAAAAAGAATATTAGGTTTCATATAATTTCTACATTTATTCATAAATCATCGCTTATATATTTAAATTTAAAATAAATAACATTAAAGCTATATGAGGTTTGTTGAATTACACTATGAATTAAAATTTGTAGAAATTTATATTAAATCCTCTCAGCGTTAAGTTTGATAATTAAAAAGTAGGTGCGAACTCCACTAATTCGCGATTCATGGTAAATCTATGGTGGATCCACTCGAATTTCTCGTTTCTTCTTATAAATTTTTTTAACATGTCAAACTTAAAACTAATCGGAGATAGGTTCGTTACTTATTTATAAATCAATGTCTGCATATTTGAACGTATCAACGAATTTATTAATATAAAAGTGAAATTATTAGCAAAAATGTGTGATGTGACACATAATAAAAATGGGTCCAATGAGTGAAGGCATGCATGCTAATTGTTTGGATGAGAGTAAGTAGGTCTTTGTAGTGATTGTTTAGTTCAAAAAAAAGCATGGATGGATCATGCGTATGTGTCCCCCTCCCACATGCAACCCAACTTCTTCCACATATATGACTTTCCTTCCTCTTCAAGGTCTATTTAGTGTGAGTGTGTGTGTTTGTTGATACTAATGTGCGATCATGGATTCTCTCAAAAAACTCTTCACGAATTGAAAATAAATAAATAATACACTCAAAATATGAAAAAGCGTTTCCATAGAATTGAAAAACATAACTTTTGGTTTTAAAAGGTGAGAAGAGACTGTGGAACATATCATTATATTTTTGGTTTAAAATGGATGCACATGGTTTTGGATTATAATATTTCATTTTGTGTTATTCCACGTAAAAGCCTCTCTTTCATTATTTATTTATTTATTTTTCATTTTTGTAGTATAGGGTGTAACATGACCTTTTTGTGTGAATGAGAAGATTGAGATCAGAGAAAATCTAAAGCTACATATTTATATATATTATATTTAAAATATCACGTTAACGTATGTACGACAAGAATTCACATTCACTTGTAGTTCAAGTGGTTAGTGTACTCCCTCTTTATTTAAATTAGTAGTGAATGTTTAAATCACACCATGCGTATTTACCAGTACGTGTGTGGAGTTTTCTTCCAGCATTGTGAGAATAGATACCTTCAAGTTATAAGAATAGATATCTTAATTGTGCATATAGTGATTGATCTACACAGATTTATAAGTATATTAATTTATGCTCATAAAGATGAATGGTGGTATATATAATGGGTATATTAATAGTATTGGGATGATGGGTACTGACAATTGAATGATCATTATCAGAATGATTTATATTTGTGATCATGTTTATATAAACTTTTAAGTAATCATAGAGATTAATGCAGTTTGATTAATTAAATCTACAAGAAACCCTTTTTGAGTTTGGATAAAAAAAAAAAAAAAATTCCTCAGACGCATGCATGCTGATCATGATTAATATTTTTAGTATGATCATATGCTACCATTCATCCAAGTCTAATTACAGTAACGTTATTAGATAGTTAATATTCGTTAAATTTTAATCAAATGAATTATAATTTTTCGTTATAGGTTCTCGAAAACTATACGGTTAACTCATATTTATTCATTTAATACATTAATATATAATTATAATCTTTTATATTTAAAAAAAATACGAAATTTTGTATTCATTTTACTATTAACATATGTAATATAATCCTCGAGATCTCTAGCTACCCCTTTTTTTTTTTTTTTTTAAAACTCCCTGTCTCTGTGGGTGTGTTTTTATTTAAAAAAACACATTCCCATGGCTATCAAGATGGTGATGATCATACCAATTATTACAGACTTATATATATATACACTGAGAAAAAAGCCATGCATATGCATTCATATATATATATATATATATGAATACATACACATGGCACACCTGAATGTATTATCATTATAATTATGAGATTCAACTACCCACATAAACATTTTTAAATTCTGAACATCTTTGATCAAGAATTTTCTTTGTTGACTGAATTTTGTGAGATAGAATATTATAGCATGAAAAAGACTTCATTTTTTGGTTAATTTTTTTCAATTAAGAAGACAATTATTAACATATTGTAAGATTTCGACTGTAATTCTCATTAAGAACCCAAAAAAATAAAAAAAAATAAAGAAAAATCAGATTATATGAAGAAGATGTCTTTCGAGTTTTTTTTGTTTTAATTCATTAAATATACAATAAATGATTAAATTGAGTGATTTTTTTTTTTTTCGGTATAAAAAAGTTTGGGTGAGGGGAGGCTATCCCAGTTCAGGGTCAGAACATATCACAGGCTTCGGTGAGAGCTTACAATGGTACTTATAAATTACCCACCAAGAGAAATTACCGATAAGACTCGAACCTTAATTCTTACTAAGGTACTAATAAGTATACGACCAACTAAAATAGTTCATTTTTAAATTGAGTGATTCATATGATGACGAGGCTATGAATTGAGGGGAGTTTATGCATGAATATACTCAAAAATTCATGGACCCCCTCTTAGATTATTATTATTATTATATAGCATGTGTGTGTGACATTTCTAGCTAGGTAGGTCTTGGTCTTTCATTATCATTTGGAAATTACCCAAGGGTTTGAATGATATTTCAAGATTTCATCAAGGGCAATTCTGGTATATTATAAAAAAAAATTAAAAATAGCCAAAAATTATCATAATATGATCACACTTCACACAAACCCTTATTTAAGCAGCTTAATTACATGCAAACTCCTCAAAAACCACTATCACTCACTCAACAAAAAACTTGTCTTATTTTTTGTTATCATCATCATGAATTTTACCAACTTATCAAAAACAAGCTCTCCATCTTCATCGAAAACCAAAAGAAAACAACAGAATCAACAACAACAGCAAAATCATCAGCAACAACAACAGGAAATTAGGTTTCTTGGAGTGAGAAGGAGACCTTGGGGAAGGTACGCGGCGGAGATACGTGACCCGACCACCAAAGAGAGGCATTGGCTGGGGACTTTTGACACTGCTGAGGAGGCTGCTCTGGCCTACGACCGAGCAGCCCGCTCCATGCGCGGCTCCAAGGCTCGTACCAACTTTGTCTACTCGGACATGCCCGGTGGCTCCTCCGTCACCTCCATTATCTCTCCCGACGAATCTCACCACGACATGCCATCACTCTTTGTCATTTCCAACCAACAACAACAACACCAAACCAATCATATCAACAGCAACAACAATGTTAATTGTAATGTTAATAATAATAATCATCAGTTCTTGTTCGGACAAGATCAACAACAACAACCACCACCCTTCAATGATGGATTATTATCGTTTGGAGATGGGTGGGTTTCCGGGACTGAAACGGGCGGGTCTTACAAGCCCATTACGTGTGTTATGGATACCGATCATCAACAACAACAACAACAATATCATCATCATCAGTTCAGAGATGACTCTGAGTTACCACCTTTGCCTCCTGATGTCTCCTCCTGTTACGGGTCAGGTATGGCAGGTTCGGATATGGTTTCCGGGTTTTGGAACGACACGGGCTTCAACGCATTCCCCGTGGAAGCTCCAAATGGGCTCGAGTCATCATTTAATGGGTCGTATTTGGGTTTTAACTCGAACGAATTTATTCAACATAACCCATTTTCAGAGAGGATGCCATCGGTTTCTGATCATACAGTAACGGATGGGTTTGATTTCGGATCATCATCAACTTATTTCTATTAATTACTACATATAATTAAATTATATTACACTAAATATTTACTATTTATAAGCAATTAATGTGTCAGCTTCAGTTTTGGGTGATTTTTTTTTCTTTTTTTGGTTTTTTCTCTTATAGTTGGATTGTGGAAGGACTTGGAATTTGAAATACTTCTTTCAATTTCCTCCAAGTCTCTAATATTTTATATATATATAATGTATTATGGGTTATGATGATTTTTCTTGGTGAGATATTTGACTTTATTGTGGCATGGAGTGTATAAATTAAATTTGTGTCAATTTAATTTGATTCCCTAGTTATAATTATAGTCCAATATTGTAAGCTCCCCTATATATCTTATGGTTTGAATTTGATGCTTGACCTAGCTTTGATTTATGGTCTTACTTTAGTTAATTAACACCTTAAAAGAAAGCCATGGACCGCACATTAATATATATATAATCTTAAATGATATAAATGTATAAGAAGTTGAGGAGATCCCGTGATCTAGTGATAAACCATCCACACCTTATAGGTTAAAGGAATAAACAAGATTACGTAGTTATAGGTGTCAAATAGGTTAGATATGGACAAATTAAACTATGATCAAACCATCCATACTTTGATAAATATTTTTGAGCTAATTGCATGGACATTTTTTGAGGTTTTGCTAACTACAAGTGGAGTCAACTTTATTATTTATTGACAAACACCTCATCTGCCCTTAGTAAAATTTGGTTAAATGTAACAGTTGATCATAAGAGGTCTTTGTCAAAAAACTAAAAAGTTGGCTAAAAGTTGATTCCACCTATAATTGAGCAAACCCAAAAGAGGGTTGGTCTTTATCAATAAACCCAAAAATTGATTCCGCCTATAATTGAGCAAACCTCAGGGGAGGTAGGCGTTATTTACTCAATTTTATTGTATATATATTAAGAAAAATGAGATATGCTTGGAGAAAATTTTTTAAAACTTTTTGAGTTCGGAAAACTATTTTTTCCGATTTTTCCTATGTTCCTCCATTTTTATTTAATGTTTTAGCTTAAAAAATTAAGAAAAAAATGGTTCTCAAACTCAAAAAATATTGAAATTTTTTCCTTTAAGATATCTAATTTTTCTTAACATTTTCTCCACAAACTTCGTTGTCTTTAATCAAATTTTTTTTAAAAAAAAAATATGTATATTCCTCTTAAAAATGGAATATTGTACATTAAAATTCTAAAATAAAAGGTCAAAATCTATTTTAATTTCTAATAATTTTCTAAATAATAAAAAGTAAATATTTTGATATTCTCAGTGTCCACCCGGATCACTATCGACCTATTAATAATTGAGAGCAAGGATCACCATCCCTACCTCCGTCCCAATAAGATGGGCTTCGATCCAACCCTAATCGAATGCAATTTCCGCAGAAACCTTCCATATCCGAAGAAAGTCCTCCTCGGTATACATCCGAACGTATTGAAATAAAAGTCCTACACACGTGTTTTTTTTTTTTTCTTTGGTCGAAAGCTACACATGTAACAACATTTTTTTTTTTTTTCACATCCGGACATATTAGAATAAAAGTCCTACGCATGTTTTTTTTTTTGTTTTTTTCCTCCGAAAGCTACGCATGTAACAATGACACAATGGCCCAGTCCAAGCCCAAGGAAAAAGACCGCACCGTGTTAATAGTGATGCATAAAAAACCACCAAATGAAGATTGGTGCATCAATTTGGTCCTTGCTTTGAAAATTACTATGTACACCCATTTTATCAACAAATATATTAAATCCTTTATTTTAATTAAAAAAAAAAAAGGAAAACTTATTATAAATCCTATTTAAACTATAATTATGTTCTGCAATACCAAATTTTTTTCATAAAATACATGATTATCTTATAACAAAGTAATGGAAAAAGAAATCTAAGAGGACTTTGATCATACAAAAGTATGTATTTTTTTGAATTTTTAATTGGATTTTTTTAATTATTATATAACAATGATGGTTGTTGTTAATCGGTATAAACTTATAACAATAATAGAGTTATAAAATTGATAAGTTAATTCTCGAATATTAATTTTTATGGTTTATAATAGTTTATGAACATTTTAATAATTATTTTTTTAATATAATCTATTTGAGAATTCATAAAAAGAATTTAATTATGTTGTATATGGTAATTTTTTATTTATTCAAAAGAAACATAATGGTTTATGTATTTTTTTAACTAACATGACGATGTAAAATTTAAATTGGATGTATTAATAATTTAAGAGAATTTATAAATAAATCGTGTGAAAGTAAGTGATTTGATTTTAATAAGGATATAATTAGTATTAGAAATGATTTAATTTTTAATTTTTAATTTTTAAATATAAATATACTTATAAAATGAGTTTATAAATTATATTTGTGGTTGGCAACATCAGTAATCATAAGATTAATGTTATCATATGAACATTTGATTGTAGCACCAAAACTCTTATTTGCGACACGAAAAGGTAATGACTAACAAGTCTTCAGTATGTCTAAATATATTCAAACAAAAATCTTAAGTGTGGTTTTTTTTTTTTTTTAATTTGACATTTTACAGGTAGAAAATTACTGAGATTTACGGAGATTAAACTATACGAGTACGGTACAGATATTTACTTTTAGTATGAAGAGATATCTATCCACATAATTACGTTTTTATGGGTAATGATGAAAATAATATATACACTACTAATGTATTGGCTTGAAGGAGTTAAGGCTCCTCTAACTACTAAAGAAAGTGACCTTTAATTATACACGGTGTTATTATGAGGACTCTGCATGTAAGATGAAACTCCAGTCCAATCCGATGACCACGTTGGTAGTGTTGGTATTAAATTTCCTATCACCTACATATATGAAAAACAAGCACTAATGAAAAGAGCAATGCTAACCACAATCGCTTTATATGGGTGACAAGTGTCGCCTGCCCAATTTTTTTTTATTAAATTTTATGTATAATTTTATTTTAATTCTTATATTTATATTTAACTTTTATAACTACTAAAATATTATAAATATCAATTTAATCCTTACAATAAATTTTTTAATGGTAAACATAAATGAAATCAAATTTAATTATTATCAAATTTAAAATTAAAAATAAGAAAAATAAAATAGTTTAAAAGTTGAACAAATTTCACATACATTCTATCTGAAAGTTTCCATTGTCTCCAAAATTAATAGTAATTAAAATCTAAAAATTAAATAAAATAATTTAAAATTTAAACAAATTTCACATACATTCTATTTGAAATTTTTCGTTTTACTTGTATATATAAATTTATGGTCAATTGACATGAACTTGTTTCACTGTTAAAATTTAAATATAATTTTTTTTTCATTAGAAAAAAATAAAGGTGGAGATGGGGTCTCCAACTTTTTTTTATTTTTTAAGAAAGAAGATGAGATCTCCATCTTGATTTGTAACTATGGAGATCGTCTTCTTGGAGACAATGAAAATCTCGTGTCCATCTGGAGACCTGATGCCCATTGACACAAATCTTCCTCATTATTAATAGAGACCAAGTCTGATCTCCATAAAAATGCGATCGACGGAGAGAAGAGCTCCATAATGGAGACCTGACAAGATCAAAATAGAAACATGGAGATCAGACTTGGTCTCCATCAATGAAGATCAGGCCTCCAGATGGACAAGGGGTCTCCAATTTGTTCAACTTTTAAACTATTTTATTTTATTTTTAGATTTTAATTACTATTAATTTTTCTTATTAATTTTAAATTTGATAATAATTAAATTTGATTTCATTTATGTTTACCATTAAAAAATCTTGTAAGGATTAAATTGATATATTAATAATAGTTTAGTAGTTATAAAAATTAAATATAAATATAGGGATTAAAATAAAATTATACTTAAAATTTGAAAAAAAAAAAGTGGTCAGTTGACACTTATTGCTCATGTAGAGCGATTGCTGACCAGGCGACTGTAGTTAACATTCTCCTAATGAAAAAGAAAGAATATGAACATGACACGCACCCACACGCACGCACACACATTCATACAATTTGGTTAAATGACGATGACAAAGACATCACTTTCATACACGTAGAACTGGTCTTTGCTATGAAAATTCCAGGCAAATGTTCAAATAATTAAAAGCCAAAGTCAAACAATGAATTTCCAGGGGCCCCAACAAATCCAACCAGTTGAAACTCTTTACTCGAAACCCAGATGGGTTGTCATCTTCTCGGTATAACTACTCAAAATGTGTGTGTGGACAGTGGACTTTGGCGTGTCAAATTGATGCCCGAGTCCCAGTAGCTACGCAAACACGGGAAGTCAGGAGCTTGACCTCTCAAAGTCTATGGTGGCCAATTAAAAAAACACTTGAAGAAACTCTCTCAACAACTCTCTTTCTCAATTTCCCACTGTAAAGTGAGATCTTTTTCTGTTCTTTTTTCAGGATCTTTGACAGGTTTTATGCACCCAAGAAAGCTCTGCTTTTTTTTAGGTAACAACAAAACTTGAGCTTTTTTTTTAGTTTTGTTTTCATATTTATATGACTTCAAAACAAACAATTCAATTTGTTTAAGATTCTTTAACTGAAGCAAAACACAAGCACACGCTTGTATTTGATGATAAGCACAATTCTAAAACACATTGCATGCTGCTCTCGTTGTGTGGTGTTGGTGTTGGTGGTATGCTAAAATTAAAGGAATCATTTTGGTAGAACAATAGGTGCTTGAGTTAGTTGGGAATTTGTGAAACTTGGAGGAGATTGTGAATATTGAGAGAATTCAATCAAAATGTGTTCAATGGACTTCAATATTGGGATTGAGGATGTAGGGTTGGCAGTGTTACAAGAGTTGTGGAACAGGGTGGCATTTCAAACGGTGGACCTTGTTAGCGAAACAAGGGATGCAGTTCTTGGGAAGAATAGCTTCCAAGAGTTTTCCAGGAGTATTAATGAGCTACATACCCTCCTCCAGGCTTTGGATGTCAGAAAAATTGGAGTCGCCAAGGGTTCAGAATTTACAAAAGCTAGATTGGAGGCATTAGACAGTCAGCTGAGGAAAGCCAGGGAGATTGTCAACGATTACAAGTCTGGAAGCCGCTTGCGCCTCTTACTTCATTCGAATTCTCTGCTTTCGCAAATGCAGGATTTGGCAAGAGACATTGCCGCAACCATTTCTTCGTTTCAGCTTGTCAACCTTGATATGGCGCTTAACTTAAAGACCATGACGAATCAGATCATTAGCAGTCTAGAATCGATGGAGTTCCGATCAGCCGTTGCAACTGAAACAATTGCTTTAGAGATTGAGAATTCGATATCTCAGAATAGCAGAAACCAAGAGCATTCTGTAAGGCTCTTGGAGAAGATTGCAGAAGCGGTTGGTGCTAGTTCAAACGCATCTCTGGTGCAAAATGAGTTGGCAATTTTGAAGCAGGAAAAAGAGGAGATGGAAGCTGCAAAGAAGCAAGCAGAGGCACTCCAGCTATCTCAACTAATACAGTTATTGTACAGTACAGAAATTATTACAAGGCCACAGAATGAGCAAACTGCTACCTATCACCTTCAATACCCAATCGGATCATTAATATGCCCGTTGTGCAATGAGCTAATGACAGACCCGGTAGCAATCTCCTGTGGCCACAGCTTTGAGAGGAAGGCTATTCTAGAACACTTCAAGAGAGGTGAAAAGAATTGCCCTACCTGTGGAGATGAGCTTTCATCTTTGGATCTTACTCCAAATATTAGCCTTCGGGGCTCTATAGAAGAATGGAAACAAAACGACATGCACTTAACATTCCAAGCTGCAATTCCTGAAATCAATTCTGGTGACCATTGTAGACAAAACAAGGCCTTGGAGCATGTGCAAAGAATAATTCAAATACCGAAGTATGCAGAGAAAGCTGCTGAAGAAGGTCTAATTCCAAAGCTGGTGGAACTCTTAAAAGACAACAGGCTAAACATCAAGGCCACATTGAAATGCCTCTACTGCCTAGCTAAATACAGTGATAAGCACAAGGTAAGCAAAGTTAATCGCAAATAAAACCCATTTTCATTTTATAGTTTACCTATTCTAATGTTAAGAGTTATTGCTTGAGAATCACAGGAAGCCATAGTAGAAGCGGGGGCAGTTCGCCATGTTGTAAAGCATATCTGTAAAGGTGAAACAGAATCTGATGCTATTGAAGTCTTGTTGGAGCTATCCAAAATAGAAACCATCAGAGAGATAATAGGAAACACAAAAGATTGCATTCCTGTTTTAGTTTCTTTACTTCGTAACGACAATCCTAATGCTTCACAGAAAGCTCACGATGTGTTGCAGAATCTTTCATCCAACACACACTTCGCTGTCAGGATGGCTGAAGCGGGATACTTTCCCCCATTTATTGCTTGCTTCAATCAAGGTAAAATGGTGCACCGATGTCATACATTTTTAACCATTGTACCATATAGTATCTTAAGATAGTCTCATGCTGCAGGAGTCCAAGAGACAAGAGCATTGATGGCTGCAGCCTTGTCAAAGATGAAACTCAAGGAAAATAGCATTAAGGACTTGAAAGACAGGCAATTTATACACAGTATGATCCAGATGCTCTCTTCCAACAACCCAGCATGCAAATCGGCTTGCCTCAAATGCATCAAAAAGCTCATAGCATACCCCAAGATGATAAAGCGACTTCTGTCAGACCCTGTGACCATACCGCTTCTGCTTGGCCTCATCTCTTTTGTCAGGTCCGAGCTGCACTTCAAACAAGAAGCTGCAGAAGTTCTCGCTCTGATGGTCGAGGGCTGTCAGTATCCTCAGTTCCAGTTGTACCAGGGCTTGCAGGAGCTCCAATCAGAGCACAACATCAGTCTCTTTTTGCAGCTTGTTGCTCCTTCTGAACCTCATATTAAAATTGAGTTTCTACACTTACTTGTTGAGCTGAGTTATAAATGTGAAAAAGCTCGGAACCTAATACGGTCCAACTTCGAAGCAATCACCCACCTCTTCTCTTCCCTAGAGAGTGGCCATCAGGCAGTGAGAAGATGGGCAATGAAGCTCATACTTTGCATATCTGAAGGATATCCTGATGGGGTTCCACTCCCTCCTTCCCCTGGCAAAGAAGCCGCTGTCAACACCCTTGCAGCCATCCTTACATGTTATTCAGACAATGATGAAAGATCCATAGCTGCTGCAATTATCAGCCAGCTTCCGAAAGAGGACAATGTTGTTGATGAAGTACTCTGTAAATCAGAAGCATTAAAAGCCATTCATGAGGTGATTTGCAGCACAGACGGGGAATTTGTTGGGATCAAGTCAACTGCAAGCCAAAGCACCACTTTGCTAGAGAATGCACTAGCAGCACTTTTACGCTTCACAGAACCCACCAAGCCCGAACTACAGAGGCAACTGGGAAAGCTTGAATTCTATCCATCACTAATAAGAGTCCTCTCCACTGGCAGCTCAACAGCCAAGCAGAGAACAGCAATTGCGCTTGCTCAACTGTCCCAATCCACCAGCCGGTCAGTCTCTAATGCAACTACCATGTCAAAGCAAACAAACTCAATGCCAATGCTTCACATGACGAAGCTCTTACGCAATATGTCTTGGTGCTGCTCAGCATCGCCAGAAAACCTTTTCTGTTCTGTTCATGGCTCTGCCTGTTCACCCAGAGAAACTTTTTGCCTTGTCAAGGCAGATGCTGTGAAGCCACTGGTGCAGACAATGAGCGATATGGAGTCTGGTGTTGCAGAGGCCGCTCTTACGGCCCTTGAAACATTGCTAATGGACCACAACACACTATCCCATGCAATAGCTGTCATTGTAGATAGCCAAGGTGTGATAGCCATTCTACAAGTCCTGGAGAAGGGCTCTTTGTCTGCCAAAACCAAAGCCCTAGACTTCTTACAGAAGATCTTAAACCATACACAGATTAGTGATCCATTATTTCAGAGGTCGGAGACGATCCTCATCCAGCTTCTCGATGAAGATGCACTCAGAAAGAAAGTTGCTTTGGTGCTTAGCCAGATGGGCATCGTCCCAGAGCAATCCTCCTACTTCTAAATTGGCTGCGTTTCTAAGCAGGATACCAGAAGCAACAGCTTCTGGTGTGTAGATTATGATGCCAAAAGAAGACTCATAGTGGGGTCTGAAGAGATTCCACTTTGGAGAATGGGCTATCACGTTCCTGAGAAGTAAACGAAAGAAAGTATATTTCCAGGTCACCTAACATTTGTAACGGTATGTGTAATACATCCTAGAATTTTACATTGTTAATGTATAATTTCCACAGTCAGCTGCCTTGTTGAGAAACTACATCTCTGGAATCAGATTGGCTGAGGAAATAGGATATAGTGAGTAGAGATTGTAAGAGTATAGATATTTGTTTGATCTTTTAGGTCACTTACATTATGTACAAAATTAACATTTTATCAGTTCTTGGAGACCAATAGATTCCAACTCAAAACTTATGCAATTGCATTAGGCTGAAAACAACCAACAGGACCTGTTAGTTTTTCTACAACATTAAGGTACTTGTTCAATGCTACCTGATAAAATGATAGATAGTCAAAAAATAAAGAATGCAATTACTCAAACTTAATAGGAACATCTACTTTAGAAGATGATGTCCAGTGCATGGGCACCAGAGGATCAAATCTTCAAAAACAAAATCAGGGGTTTGATATCCATTTAATTTGATCCAAGAGCTAAATTTTTTTAAAAAGAAACCCTGAAATGATATAGTCCCCACATATATATTATAACAGAATCTCAAAATTGAAGAGAGAGAGAGAGAGAGGCCAATCCTACATAGAAAAAGTCAAAAGGCTTTGGATATGGGCGGTTAGGCAGCCATATGTCTCTCCTCTGCTCTATGTAAAACAATCCAACAACTAATAATCCCATCAAAACATTAAAAGGAAAATACAATCAAGAATTTATATTGAGAAAATGGCTTTCAGGGTAAGTGTTAAAAGTGTTTTTGATAATGTTAAATGGGTGCCATTTCCAAATTTTTGATAACAAACATTAATTGAGATGATTGCAGGGTTGTTTGAGATCAATGGTGAGTCGCTTGGGTGGAGGAAATGGAAACCGCTCATTTGCTACTTCAAATTCTGTCCACGCAAATCACTCTTATTCCAAGTTGGTAGAGGCACAAGTTACCTATCAGAAATTTCACATAAAATTTTTCGATCATTTAAATGAGCCTTTGTTATTTTTGTATGTGACATTGTTCATGAATCAATGTGTCAGGTATGCAGTGACAGGAGAATTTGCACCGGTGTATATGGTGCTGGGAATGTTGACGGTGGCACTGACAATAGGGACACACACAGCCAAACAGCAGCTGGTGCATTGCCCAAATGTCGGTGTTAGCAAAAAGAAGAGGAGATCAGTATCGGAGGTGGAGGATCCTGATCGTGCTGTTAATTCAAGCGATAAGTTTCTGAACAAGTCCTTCCTCCGAAAAGTGCCCCACATCCAAGAACACAACCGTGTCCTCCCCGATCCTGTCTGTGCAGACCCTTTTACCATGTTCGTGACTTCCTTTCATTTTAGTCCTTTCTAAGAACACATATTCTTCTGCTCTGAAGTTTGTAGTAATAACTTTCCCTGGTATGCAGGCCAAGAAAGGCGGAGACACTGAAGGCAGTCGGAGTTGATCCAAGCCGCCGCTGAACTAAAGCAAACCTCAAATACATGGAATTTTCAGATCTTACCATAACGCATGTTGGTGTCAAATTGTAAATAGAAATTACTTGATTTGTTGTTTTTTGTTTCTCTGTCTGTTTATAACTTTGTTATGTTACTAGTAAGTATGCGAGCGTTCAGTCCCTTAAAGAGTTCGAGCAACGCTGTCCAGTTCCATCTTGTTGATGGTTTAATTCTAATAAAACAGACACCAACTCACTAATGTAAATATTGTGACTATATCATTCATATATACATATATTTCTGGTGTTGCGCAACAATGCGAAATTTACGGAGGTTGAAGCAGCCTTATAATCCCCTTTTAACCGTCATTAGTTGCCAAATTTAGCTGGATTAGGAATGTAGATTGCATCCAGTTATATCAATACATTAATAAAGAGTTCTACAGTTGAATGGAATCATAGTAGAACAACAAACTGACGGTGAATGACAAAATTAAACCGAGAAATCGAAGAAAATGATAATGGTGGATACTGAAGAATGACAAACCAAAAGGGCATGTTTCAACTTCTAATTTCCATTAGCAACATTTGATGAATTAAACAAAAACATGATACCAATACAGGATGCCTCTGTATTGGAAAACATGGGGAGAAAATGGAAATGCATGTGTCAATACATGATGCCTGACAGTTTCATGTAAAATTGAATTAAACAAAAACACCTTGCCATAGAAAATTTTGATTACATAAATGATTATTAGCAATCAAACTACTATATTTCCATTGATATTCTATCCACGCTGTATTTTACTATAATTCGAGTCCCAATTACGAATAAGAAAATTACAAGTATTACCTTCACAAAGATAAAGTTCGGTGCCTGTTTAGGGTCTCTTATGAACCAGAAAAGGTAGCCACTAGTAAGCAGAATCAAATCTCAGCCACTTTAACAACAGCCAAGTGCACTTGAAACCAGCACATTCATTTGAGGTTTGGAAGAGGCATGAGCAATAGATCCACCTATCGACAACCTTGAGCTAAATGAATGTCAACTGAATTTGAAGCAATGACATAACCTGAGATACTAATGACAATTGACTGAATTGAAGCAATTCTACCTCAACAGATCATCATTTCAGAAACATAAGAGACTCCAAATCTTTCTTTGGAAGGTAAATCTAAACAAAAATAAACATCAATATGCTAAAGCATAAAAATGATAAAAACAAATGAAGCAGGTTTTTCACCATCATTCTTCTTTATTCCTTTCTTTTTCATTATAATAGTAAGATAACAATGCAAATACCAATAGCATGAGACATAAATAATTCAATTCAACTTCGCCAATTTTTCACTGAGACTTTAAGACATTTACGACCTGCCTAAAAGCTTTGAACAATTATCAAACTCTGCTCAACAGTGAAGCATCAACAACAGAGGCAAGTTCTGGACCGCACAAGAAGAGAGAGAAACTCGTGCATGCAAGCATAAAGATAGGAGTTTTCAGATGTCCTGTTCTTATGATGGTTTCATAAAACACAATAAAATCATTGAGTGTAAATTAAGAATAAAATAATTTCACCTTCTCAGCCTATATCAGTTTTTCTGACAAAAATCGTAAGATTCCTAACCAGAATTTCAACTTTAATAGGAATAAATAGATAAAGGAGGTAAACTACCTATAAATCTATAATACCTGCACCATAATAAGATTCTCAAGTAATCCAACAACAAGCTTTAAGTTGGAAACATTACATACACAATCCATTATATATCAACCTATCTATTTATCATGATATGAAGATCAATACCTCATTAAAGTTCTTCACATACCTAGTTACAAAGAAGTAAGTCTCCAACTAACCCCCACATCAAAGTTAGTACATTCAAATAAACAAAACAAGGATTCGCATATAAGTATGACAGTTAGAAAGGATGGTGCATTAGATATGTGACATAAAATGGCAATAAGTTTCTGAAAATTAATAATAGTACATGCTATGAGCTAATATCCACTTCTCAAGTGAAAGCCTACTTAAATTGAGCAAAAACAAAAGGAGAGGCCAAGTAAAACATCCTAAACTGATATGACCAAGAAAATCTTCCTATTTAGTAAACAATTGGCATGGCAGCAGCTACACTGCAGCAAAATAGAAGCTAAGACAATAATTACCACTTTCAGAATTGCAGTAATCAAATTCTGGATCATCACTTTCCTGTAGCAGAATTTAAAGATAATTCAGCAATCAAAAGACCATGATAATGCTGAAAGAGAAGATGGATCTTAGCCATCTTTGGAAGTTACTCCAATTCTTCATATTCCTCAATGAGCAAAAACAGTGTCATTCCGTCTAGGAGGTCTGTCAGGGATTGATCCCGGCTTGAATTTCGAAGCCTCGTGTTTTGCCAATTCTGGAGGCACAGGACTATTACTCTGGATAAGCATTTGCTTAAGATCATAAAAGACATCAGAATCCTGTACAGTCAAGAATGTCGTAGCCACACCAGTCTTTCCAGCACGCCCTGTTCGTCCAATACGATGAGTGTACATTTCAATATTCCCAGGCATATCAAAATTGATGACATGGGCCACATCAGGTATATCAATCCCACGTCCAGCAACATCAGTGGCAACGAGAACATTGTATCTCTTGGTCCTAAAACCTTCGAGGCTGATTTCTCTTTGCTCCTGGGACTTCCCACCATGCAAAGTAGTAACACGATAGCCTGCCTTATCCAGATTTTTGGCCACATAATCTGCATTCTTCTTGGTGTTAACAAACACAATTGCTGTCTTATCTCCAAGATCATCCAGCAATCTCTGTAACCTGGAAAATTTCTCAGATTCCTTCACCATCATCACGTGTTGAGATATCAATTCAGTAGTCTTTCCAGCAGTGCCAATCGTGACCACAACAGGATTTCTCAAATACTTCCTAGCAAGCCGCTCCACAGCAGGAGGCATTGTAGCACTGAACATATAAGTAGTTCTATAAATCTTCCTCTCATCAAGTTCCTCATCTTCATTCTCTGGCTTCAAATTACTAGACGGCATCGCATCCAGCACACCCACAACCTGGGGCTCAAAACCCATATCAATCATCCTATCAGCCTCATCAAGAACAACATAGTTACACTGATTCAAAACCGCATATCGTCTCTCCAAACAATCAATCAAACGACCAGGCGTAGCAATCACAACCTCACACCCTTGCCTAATTCTAAACCCTTGTTCCTCAATAGACTGCCCACCGACAATAGAAACCACTTTGATACCCAAATAATGCGCGAACTTAACAGTCTCATCCTCAATCTGTTGCGCAAGCTCACGCGTAGGAGCCATCACAACAGCATAAGGCCCCTCCGCCTCGTTCTCCTCACTAATGGGAGGCAACCTAGATATATAAGTCAACATAGGCAATACAAAAGCAGCAGTCTTACCACTACCAGTCTCGGCGATGCCAATCACATCTCTCTGCTGCAAACCCAGCGGAATTGCGGCCATCTGAATCGGAGAAGGGGTCTTGTAACCAGCTCTCTCAACAGCTTTCAACAACTCGGTAGTCAACCTACTCTCCATCCAGTTCCTCATAGGTCGCGGAATCTTGGACCCTTTATAGGAAATATTGAAATCTTCTCTGAAAATCCTCCAGTCTCTCTCAGTCATTTCTTCGAGCTTCTTTTCGGACCAATGGCGATCGACCCTCATGTCAAAAGTGTCGTACATCTCAGCAGCTTCCTCCTTAAGCCTTTGTGCGGCGGCCTCCTCCGGCTTCTCTTCAACCCCATCTTTGCGGCGAATCTCCTGCCGCATCTCCTTCTCGTTCTTGGCCGCCAGCTTCTTCTGCTCCCTCCGGTCCATCCCAGCACGAAACCCTCGCCCGAACAAGAGCTGGGCCTCGTGAGGGTTCTGGTATAGAGAATTCATGTCTCTCGAGGTGTCCTCAGTGTTCTCCCAATCGAACGAGAACCGGAACTTCTCGCTCGGCTTTATTACCCGCTTCTTCGGCTTCTTCGAACCCAGATACTGCTCCTTGATCGAGTCCAGCTCCTTCTCTCGCTCTCGCTCAGCCAACTTGTCCTGTCTGGCACGCTCCCTCGCTCTGGCCTCCTCCTCCCGCTCGCGGTCTCGTTCGCGGCGGCTGCGGTCGCGTGAATCGGAGGAGGAGGGTTTGTTGCTGCTGTTATTGTGGTTAGGCTGGAGATGATTGTCCTGGCGACGTCGTTGGAGGGCGATTTCTTCCTGGCGGCGCTGCAGAGCCAATTGCTCGCGCTGGGCTTTGGTGAGAAAGACTGGTTTGCCCGATTCATCGACTGATCGCTTCATGGTTGCAAAATTTTTCCTATGATTTTCGCTTGGTCCACTGCAGGAGGGGAAGAAGAGATTTTTTTTTTTTTTTTTTTAATCTTATTCCCACAGGTTTTTCTAGAAGCCGATGCGTCTCGACATACCCTTTTATACAATTCACACCAAATAAATCAAGCCCGACCCACCTAAGGGTTTACGGACCTTGATAATCAAGCCCGACCCACCTAACCCATTTGATACCCACTTCAAATAACCCAGTAACCTATCAGCCCATCAACCCAGACCATGACACCAACCCAAGCCCAATAAACATATCCAGCTGCCATCGGCCCATTTGTATATATATGTCCAGTCCAAGTCCAAATCACAATAACAAAAGAAGGCGGAAAAAAAAAGCTAGTAGAGAGAGAGAGAGAGAGAGAGAGAGAGAGAGAGTGGAAAACGAAGAAGATAGATTAAAAGTTCATTCTCTGTTTAGTCTGGTTCATAACTGTTTGAAGATTGTTAAAGGCAAATGAGATTATGAGATTCAACATGTTTTTAGGGAGAGCAACATGGTTGCTGATAGATTTGCTAGTCTGGGGCATTCCCTCAGCTATTCGTTAGTATACAAGTACTATTGTTCGGTTCTTATCTAATTTTTAAAATTTTTAGATCTAATGATTACTGACATGTTATTATAGAGTGCTTGATCTAATGGTCTTAAGTTGAGTTGCGACAACTCTACTATATTAATTAAATAGATAATTACAATACAAAACAAAATTGGATGGTTAATTCTCGGAGGTGGTTTTGCAAATCTCCCTTAAAACATTAATAAAATGTAAATTAAATATTAATTATATCAATTATAATATAAAGTTATTTGGATGTGTGATGATAAATGTACAAATTTCAATTTATTTTATAATTTGAAAGATTAAATTTAAATATACTGAACTCTTAGGTCCCCTTCGTTAGGCCGGATAAGAATGGAATTGGATTAGTCCAACATGTAGATGAGTATTGCTAGTCGCCACTCAACCCGGTATAGATTTTTACTTTTTTTTCTTCTTTAATTTATTTATTTATTCAATCTTATTAAATTATTAATATATAACATATTAAATATATTTAATCAATTTTAAAATTTAATTAATTAAAACATTGTAAAAAATTAATAATTTTTAATATCAATTAAAAAATAATACTAATTTGTTTAAATTAAGTTTAGATAATTTTATTTATTTTTAAAAAAATTAATTTAAATTTTTTATTGATTCAAAAATAATACTTTAAAATTAAATTTTAGTTTTATTTCATACTGCATAAAACACATTATGGTACTTGTAGACCACGAAAAACGCAAAGGTGATGATCGGGGCACTACAACTTGTAAAACTAGATAACACGTAACCAGTACAACGCTTGGGACACTAAGGTCGTGCCGGCTAAAGACAATCCGATGGTCGAGTCAATAGGTTATATAAAAAATAAATAAAATACGTAGAACGAAAAAAGTAGAGATAGTTTCTGAGTATTACAATATGATTGTAGTAGACTGTGTTACGAGAAATGTAGACCAGAATCGAGTTCGGGGAACAATCGTGAATGATCGGAGTTGGCCGGAAATCGTTTAGGAAAGGGATTCTCGGGAATCGCCTAATATCAAAGTGATTAAAGTTGCTTTTTGCTTTTTGGTGCTAAGGATCGAGTGAACCTTCTCTAAGAGTAAGGGTCCTCCTTTTTTAGAGTTTGATCCACCCGTTGGAGGGGTGGATCACTCTACCTCCTTTTTCGGCTCAAATCAAGGAGAATTTGATTGCCTCCTTGACTTGGTCCATTAGACTTCAAATTTAAAGTGTGATGGCCACGGCTTGGGTCGATAGATTGACATATGTGTTGGGATTTATGCCCTAAAACTTGTATTTGTAAACGTTTTAAACATAATAATAATTAAGAGTTTATCATTCAAATTAAAAGTGTTTTGTATTTACTTATACATTCATATTGTGCAATAACATCCAAGATTGCAAGATGTAATTTCAAAATAAGTATATGAAAGTCATATACAGTAGGATTCATTTTGAGACATGCAATCTAAAGAGTCCGTAAAGAGCAAACAAAGCTGTGTACTTTGTTTGTGGTTGATTTACTGATGCAGTCCATTCTGTAATGTACGATGGTATTATCCTAGACCGCTCACGTAGTTGATATGAGAATGAAGGCACCTTATATGATGAGATCATATAGGACTGAGCCACGATTTATATGAATATCTCACCGAGACCCGTTAGTAGATGAGATTTATATATATCGACAAACGATGGCTATTTATAGGTGATCTTAATCTTGAGTATTTTATCGACTCCTTCAGGTTGGATCGTGGCTTTTGATTTACCATGAGTGAGATATGAACACAATAGTGGAAGATATGAACACAATAGTGGAATCCATTCCTTCTTGATTGAAGTAGATGAGTAGTTCCCTTAAGGGTTGATTCAGGGCTTGGACAATTATGAGGTCTCTCCTTCTTCCGTGAGCAGGACATGATTTAATTGTTCATTATAGAATCAACGATGCTAAAAGGAATAGATACAACTATAGGGGTATAACAGACATTATGACTCAGCTCTAGCTATGAACTACTTGTGGATGATCACATTATATGCAAATAGTTATATCAATGGACACTGAGACTTCAGATTGTATAAACACGTCTACAGTTCTGAGAGTACAGCCTCGGGTTTTTAGTGGAATAACTTCGAGGTTAATAATCATAAAATATTAATTAAAGAGTTTAATTAATATTACTAAGTATTATTGGAGCTCAAAACTGTGGGTCCATTAGGTCCCATTGCTAGCCCTTATGGTTGTTGATAATGAGGGTCACGTAAATTAATTGAATTGTCCAATTAATAGTGTTACGAAAATAATACAATTTAATTAAAGAGAATAATTAAGTAATATGATTATTTAATTAGCTATTTAATAAATTAAAAGAATATTAATAATTATGAATTATTAAATTCTATTTATTAAATAAGAGGTTCCAGGATCAAACTGTGATAGGGACAAAAAAATTAAAATAATTTGATTATTTTAGTTGTCCCACAGATCACAGGTTCAAGTCTATATAGAGACTAAAACAAAATAATTTATAATCTTATTTGACTTGGTCAAATTAAAACCCTAAAAGTATATAAGAGTTATTGCTAAAAAAAAATTTAACCTAACCTAAGTGAAAAAGAAAGGCAAGTTCGGCCAAGACAATAGAGAAATAGAGAAAAAGGAAAAAAAAAAAAATTCTGAATATTTTCCTGCAAGGTTCGGTCGGCCAAGGAAGAAGAAGAACTCTTCTCCGTTCTTTTTCTTGTATCCTCCATCTCTATCCATGACGTGCCCACACATGCGTTGACAAACCACGGGTCATAGCTCGGAAGATCTGGTGGTGAATTAAGAAGTCAAGAAATCGAAAGCAACGAAAAAGATATTGTAGTTAAACAAACTCTTTTTGCATATATATAGGAACTCGTTCCTGATTGAAAACTGTTTTCAAAGAAAAAGAAAATTTTTGAAACCTATTCCGCACTGTTTATATGATAAATCAATATCTTTTACCCTTCATATGGGCCATGGGTCAGGTCATCACAAAAGTCGTGAACCAATATATGGATCAGCAAGTAGTTCGACGTATCGCTCGACGCATAGTTATATGTGTCAAGCGACATAAGGTTGACTAGGCTAGCTTAGACCATGGGTCGACAAGTGGTTCGATGTGTCGTTCAACCTTGGGTCTACGTGCTGATCGAACAAAATGTTGTGCGACGTGTAGTTTGCCATATGAGTTGTGCTTCCTTTGGGCTTAGGTTGAGTGTTGGTTCAAATTAAGAGCCCTACATAATATTGGACCCTGACTATAATTGTTTGGGCTTTGAGCCCATATATTGCATGACTAAGTGGGAATCTAGCCCTTCATTTGTTACGTTGTATTTTGACCACTACAGTTTGCCCCAAAACTCCTTATATTGCTTTTAAATTTTAAGGATGGATTATATTGCACGTCTCTTCTTAACTCAATTGGTGTGTATCACTTTTATATTTGTAGATGTAGTAAGGTTTCAAATCCTCATAATATGCATTTTACAGGTACATGTGATGAACTTTCTCCTCGAGTTTCGAAAAGTTCTAGTTTTCTGTTTGTATATTGTGGAAGTAAATATACGAATTGTGTATGTAGTGCTTAATCTCATATAGACCCTTAATTTTTCGGGGCTACACACTTGATCTCAGACCAGTTAGTAGTTTTCTCCCAAATGATGTTAGGAGTAGATATATGATGTTACTAGAAATAAATATTTAAACTGCATTATGTATCTTGTGTTTCATCTTGACAAGTCGCAGCCCGTAAAAGTCATATTTAAGAAAAAACAAAATGATAAGACTATATTATCTAATCGACGAATCTCAATTATTTTTAGAAGTCAACTTGTGACGGGAATTCTATTGAATTAATTTTCTTTCTGTCTGCATCTACAGCTCTCACAAGTTAAAAAAAATGAGATAATAATTAAAAACAAATAAAAAAAAAAGTGTCTTTGCCTCTTTTGGCGTATAAATATTTGTATGTGGTACTGTTGTCCTCAAAATTTTTTTTTTAAAAAAACTTGTAATATATAATAATAAAATATAAGAGAGTGTTTGAATTTCAATCCAAATACAATTATCTTACTAAAAAAAAATGATATCTTGTCGACAGAAAAAATATATTATAATACGGT
This sequence comes from Xanthoceras sorbifolium, assembly GCA_003430845.1. Classification (NCBI taxonomy): domain Eukaryota; kingdom Viridiplantae; phylum Streptophyta; class Magnoliopsida; order Sapindales; family Sapindaceae; genus Xanthoceras; species Xanthoceras sorbifolium. The sequence continues at coordinate 1,592,155 of CM010614.1, forward strand.
AAAAGATATTATAAATATTATAATAGTAAAATTTTTTATTACAAATAATAGCTGTTATAAAAAAAATTTTATCGCGAAATATTTATTATAAAAAATTTAAAATTTTAAATATTTACTATGCATTAGTATCTACTGTAAAAAAGTTACGATAAATATAATTTTTTTTTTGTATTATATGTATTCTAAAATCTAAAAATGAACAGAAGTTGTGTTTTTCTAGCTTTTAGTGGGATCTAGATAATTTTTTTAAGACATAATCTAATTTCTTAAAATTATTTTTAGGATCTTCAATCAAATACAAAATTAGGAAGAAATTTTTTGGTATAATCATTTTAAATCGCTGCAAAATGTATCATTCCTAAAATTTTTGAATTGTGTAATAATTAAAAAAATATATATTACTATGAAATATATATATATTCTAAATTAGAAGTCATTTTGGAAACCTATAATCTTCAAATATAATAAGAAAAGTAATTTAAAAAGCAAAACAAAAGAAAAGTGATCATAATTTAACAATACTTTTTAATTAATTGGATTAATAGAAAAATCAATACGTTTTCATATTATTCATTAAATTGACCCATGAAGCTATTTTGTATTTTAGTATTTACTTCAAGCTCCATTATTGGATTATATTATGCCAAAATAGTGGCAAGATAATTATAATTAATTATAGATTATAAAACTTTTTTTTTCTCTCAAACAGAATGTCACGTCCCATATATAAAAATTAAAGTCAACCTTCATTTTTTTTATGATCAACTTTTTTATGTTATAATTATTATTATTATTGTAATGATTAATGAGTGGGGTTATAATTAGTGCTGCCGAATATCAATGTTATTTGTACTGATGGTTGGAGCCTCACAGACTCTTTTAAACAATTAAAGTTCAAATATTGATATGTACTTATTGTCTCACAATTGCACATAAAATCGCAATTAGTATGGATAGACCTCTCCGTGTTGGGAGTAGATAATTTTTGCTAGTGAAGTAGATGTCCGGACCGTGCTAGTAGAGATTTATCTCGATAGGTTTCGGTAGCTCTTTCACCCGTAAGATGTCAAATCTCAAAAAAGATAAAATAATAATTGGAGTGACCGAATGATAATTTTTTTTTTGACACATACGATACGAATATGAATAAAGTTGAGCAAATTGAAGTTGTTTTTCTAACATGATTAACTAAACAGATCATGTTCGAACTGATACATACACAATATGAAAAGTATAAATTACTACGTTTTTATTTAATTTTAAATTCATAACATCCAACTATTGATATATGTGCTAATATCTTATACAAGAACTACTTACCTTGTTACATAGACAAGGAATAAAAGAAATCAAATCAAAAATAAAAAATGGAGCAAAACATTCGAATTTCTTCAACCAAACTGCCCACTTCTAACCTAGAAGTGAAAGAGTTGTTGCAAAGCTGAACCACATTAAGGGCATCCGATTTGATGGATAAGGGAATCAGATCCCGACTGACTGCCAACTTGATACCTTCAGAGATGGCTATGGTTTCTGCCACCTCAACTAAAACATGACCAGAGCAACTGACAGTAGCAGCAAAACAAAAACAACCCTGGAAGTCACGAACCACCAACCCTAAACCAAACTTACCACAATCCACATCAAAAGCTACATCGACATTCAACTTAAAGCTACCGCGAACAGGAGAAACCCACCGGTTATCTTGAGCTGCACCTAAAAGAGACCGTCTGGAGCCAGGACTAGAGCAACTGGGAGCAGCAACACCTGAAACAGATGGAGCAGCAGCAACAGTTAGAGAAGGACCAATAGGAATTGTAATACCCCCTGACCCGACCCGTCAGGATCGATCCAGGGAGCGCTATCGGGTTTTTAAATACTTTCTTAATTTTGTTTATAAACTAAAAACCATATAAAATCATATAAATTAGTAATTTAAAAAGATTCAAAACCTTTCTTAACTCTTTTCTAATTTGCAAACCATCAAAAATCGCAAAAAAATCAAATAAATTGTATTTTTAAAATGCTTTTCTAGTGAGCCCATCGAAATTTATTTTCAAAAATTTCGGCAGAGTTTCCCCTATTTTTCTGATTTTTCAAAACCTGTTTTCAACAAAATCAATCCAATACAATTTAATATCAACACTTCTATATCAACCTTTCAAACCAATGCGCACTCTGCCGTTTAGTGCGACTTACCAAACAGTTTTTAAAATAAAACAATTCATAATCCATTATTTACAGTCCTTTGAAAATGAAAAATAGAAATCATAAAACACTTAACTACACAACATAATTACATAACACAATTACAAATCTTTGTATATGCATGCATAACTAACTATATTATACAGAAATATGACTACCCAAACTGTGGTGACTCTGGATCTCTGCCTGCAACTCTCTCTCTTCAATCTTTTGCTTCCTCAGTATCCCTGTTACCTACGAGCGATAAAAACCGACGCGCTAAGCATATAGCTTAGTGGGTGTACACTAAAATAAATTGCAATATAATATAAAACAATAAATCTTAAATTCAGAAATTCAGAAATATATATTAAAACAACAAATCTTAAATTCAGCATTTCAGAAATATATATATATATATAATAATTAATCATATTTCAATTTCTGAAATTATATAAAATAAAGTATTTCAAAAGTTTCTGGATTTCATTCGTAGTAACCTTTCTTTATTTTCCACATCGTTTTCTGGTTTTCAGTTCTCACTTGGGCCCTTGATACACATAACAGGGTTTACAGGACTGGATTACGGGTTTTACAGTCGGGTTTCCCATCTCATAAGAAATGGTATCCCTATATAAACAGTCGGTTTCCCATTTCACAAGGAAATGGTATCCATATGTTTTCACAGTCGGTTTCCCATTTCACAAGGAAATGGTATCCATAATATCAACATCACAAGCATCAGAACCATCAGTGCAGTACTGCCATATATATACACCCAATTGACATGTCAATCTCCTATATCCATATATCCCTATATATATATATATATATATATATATATATATATATATATATATATATATATATATATATATATATATATATATATATATATATATTAGGGCCGAAAATCAAAGTTCAGAGAGTACATATATTTTATTCACTTTTCAAACAACTTTACGATAATAAAAAATTTTCTCAATCAATCCAAAATCAATATTCATTAACAATTGTAAAATAAGAAAGTCATAACATATTAAATAACAAAATACAGAAAATAAAATCATTAAATTCGATATAATCACAATTTCTGTACCTCAAAATCATTTTCAAATATTATTCACAAATTCATTTAATCAAAACTTGGGAATAATAGAAAATATTACACAATTAGTTCAAGCAATATACGAAATACGAATATACGAAATTCGTAAATGTGATTCTAAATTCTTTGAGTCAAGAAACGATATAAAAGTTTTCAGAATTGTGTGTACACCAACCTGGATACCGTTTTACGACAGTTTCCTTTATGGATTTTCCTTTTTCCCTTTTTCATTTTTTCCTCCTCTTTCCTTTCTCCTTCTCTTTTCTTCCTTTTCTTTTCTTCTTCTTTCCCTTCTCTTCTTCTTCTTTTCTTCTTCCTCTTCTTCTTCTCTTCTTTTTTCTTTCTTTTCTTTTCTTTCCTTTCTTTCTCCTCTCATGGTTTCTCTCTCTTTTCTTTTCTGTCTTTTTCGATTGTTTCTTCCAGAAGCTAATTTTTTTTTATACAATTTCAGTTATCGCGACCGTCATCGCGACCTGTGGTCGCGCCACCTGGTCGTGTTGCTCACTGGAAGACTTCCACCGCTTTCATCGCGATCACCCATCGCGGTACCATGGTCGCGTTGCTCACTGCCCGAATTTGACATTTTCACCGCGAGCTAGTTAGCGCGATTTGTGGTCGCGGTGCTCACTGTCAAAAATTTTATTTTTCACCGCGAGCAGCTCATCGCGATCTCTGGTCGCGGTACTCACTGTCCAGTTTTCACCCTTCTCTTCATGCATCATTTCTGGACCGTTTTATCTGGTCCACCTGAAAACCATAAAAATACATACATTTAATTACGTTTTACACCCCTCAAATCATAAATTTTTATATTCACATATTCAAAATTAGTTAGTCAAAATTAGGGATGTTACAGGAATAGCAGCACCTGAAGCAGATAGAGCAGCAGTAATAGTTAAAGAAGGACCAACAGTAGCGAAGGCCACAACAGCAGAACCGAAGAGCCAGTAGGAGCAGCAACGATAGGAGAAGCAGCAATAGCAACAACGGAAGATCCAGCAGCAACAGTAGCAGCAGCAAAATCTAGTAAGAACTTACTAGCAGCACCCCACAAATCGCTCTTTAGGCCTAGAAACTCCCCAAACAAAATCTGATTCCTTCGCCGCCACAAAAACCACGCCACTACCAGGAATTGCAAAGTTAAATCAGAGTCAACCTCATACAGTAACCAACAAACCCTGTCCTTGAAATTCCTAAACCGAAAACCTTTAAACAAATTAGGAACAGGAGACTCCGCCCAAAACTCTTTGACAGACAAACAACCCTAAACCATATGATCCACTGATTCAGGCCCTATACCACATAAGGAATAAATAGGAGAAGCGACAATATGTCGTTGATGAAGAAGAGCCAAAGTAGGAAGAGATTTAAGGCAAGCCCTCCAACAAAAAACTTTCACTTTACTAGGTATGTTCAGACTCTACAACTTTTTCCATAAAGGTAAGGAACCCGCAAAAGAAGAGGGTAAGTCTTTGTTTCTAATGCTCAAAGCCACTTTGTAAGCGTTTTTAACCGAAAACTCACCCCGTTTATCAAAATGCCAAAGGAGGGAGTCACGCTGAGGAAAAGTACACAAAGGAATATTCAAAATAACTGCAGCTTCATTTGGAGAGAAGTGACCCTTAACCAAACTTTCATTCCATTGACCAGGTTGAGAGATCAATACAGAAATAGTTAGACACTCAGGCAACACCTTAGGAGATAAAACTTTGAACACTGAATCCCTAGGCAACCAACTATCCCCATATAAAGAGATACTCTTACCATCCCCCACTCTTCATCGAATCCCTTTTAAGTGAATGTACTTGCCCCAAAGTATACTCCGCCAAACATAAGAGGGATTATGACCCAAACCACAATAAAGAAAAGAGGAACTAAGAAAGTACCGTTCTCGAAGAATTCTAGCCATAAGGGAAGAGGGATTACTAACAATTCTCCAACCTTGCTTAGAGAGCATGGCTTGATTGAAGGTCTATACTGCTCGAAAACCCATCCTGCCAGACTCTTTTGACTGACACATCTTGTTTCAAGCGATCCAATGAGCCTTCTTCCGCTTATCTCTGAAACCCCACCAAAAATCGGCATACATCCCCTGAATCTCTGCTGATAAAGAACGAGAGAGCTTAAAACAACTCATCGCATACGTAGACACTGCCTGAGTAACAACCTTGATCAGCACCTCTCTACCGCCGGCTGAAAACAACTTGTGTTTCCAACTTTGAAGCTTCTGTCACACTCTATTCTTCACAGCACCAATAAGATGCCTTTTGTGCCGACTAACCATAGATGAAAGACCTAAGTACTTATCATGGCATGAAACCACCTCTATATTAAACAAGACTCGGATAGCCTTCCGAAGATCTTGACCAGTGTTAGGACTAAACGATAGGGCAGAATTATCAAAGTTAACAGACTAACCCGAAGCCACTTCATAAATCTTGAGAATATCTAACACTGTCCGACATTCCTCAACGTGAGCCTTAGCAAAAACCAAACTGTCATTGACAAATAAAAGATGAGAGATAATAGGAGTTGACTGAGCAATTTTGATGCCATGCAGAGCACCCTTGGACTCAGCCTGATGAATGAGAGCAGATAACCCCTTAGCACACAACAAGAAGAGATAGGGAGATAATGGACAGCCCTATCATAACCCTTGCGTGGGAAGCACTTTACCTATAATCTCACCATTTAAGAGGAATGAGTATGAAGCTGAAGAAACACATTTCATAATCAAGTCAATCCACCACGAGGCAAAACCCAAACGCTGCATCACGCCTCTAAGAAAGCCCCACTCTATCCTGTCATAAGTTTTAGTCATATTTAACTTCAAAGCTATATAACCCTTCTTACCCTGCCTTCTACTCCTCAAGGAATGCAAACACTCAAAGCCGACCACCATATTATCAGTAATAAGGCATCCATGAACAAAAGCACTTTGATTCGGGGAGATAATAGTCTCAAGAAAACCCCGCAATCGATTGGCCAGCATCTTAGCAATGAGCTTATAAGTCACATTACACAAGCTAATGGGCATAAACTCCTTAACCCTGACTGGCACCTTAACCTTTGGAATCAAAACAACTAAGCCTTCTCCAAAGAGGTCCATTGAAGCACCATCATTGAGCACTGCCAGAACGGCCCTACCCACCGGATCTCCCACAATATCCCAAAAAGTCTGGTAAAAAGCTGTTGGTAACCCATCTGGACCAGGGGCCTTCCAATGAGCCATACCCTTCAGAGCAAATTGCACGTTTTCCATGGTAAAACAAGCTGCTAAGACCTTATTCATACTAGCATCCACCGTTATAGGAATGAAATCAAGAACAACATTTAACTTGTCATTGGAAGGATGAGAATATAAAGTTAGGGTTAGGATTTTATATTCAACAAATAAGAATAAAGAAAAAGATAATAATATTTTATTTTCAAGTATATATAAATAGATAATTACATTTTCTCAGGGTTATCTTGCGGGTACTTATCATAATATTAGGTTTTTTTAAAATTTTATTGATGGATGTACTTATTATTTTGATACAAAAATCATTTTAATGGGTGACAACACCCCATATACTATCATATAAGGGTTAGAGACAATAATGTCATGTTGTCTTTCACTTTAGTCATATTTTTATTTGAAATTTAAATATGACATGATATTGTTCCAATTCTTAAATTAAAGTAAATTCATTTTAAACAAATTCAGTACCTTTTGTATAAATTCTAATAAGTTAAATTGAATTGTCCAAATATTAATGAGTGAGATTCAATCAAGTATCTTTTGTACATCAACAATACATTTTGCTATCTAAACTAGGTGGTATATGTATATATTTAGGGTATTTTTCTAGTAAGGACGGTTTTGATTTTTTTTTTTTTTTAATGTTGTTATGAAATCAGTTTTGTAACGTTATAAAATTAATAGAACTGATTTTACAGCGTTATGAAATAAAGGGCAAATTGTAATGCGGTACCTTAACATTTGACCATATTACAATAAAATCGCGAGTTTAACCTTAATTACATATTAGTATCTTTGACTAATTGGTTGATCGTTAGAGCTGAGGTCAACCAATAGTCAAATGGTAATATGGTCATTTTCACATTAATTTTTTTAAATAAAAAAAAATTAAATAAATTTTCACTGCCCATCAAGATATGGTGGAGATCTATTTTTAAAAAAAATTAATTTTCTTTATTTCTTTATTTTTTATTTAATTTATCTTTTAACTGGGGATAATTATATTATTTCACATATACGTCATGGTCAAACCGTTATATTTGACTGAATCAACTGACGGTAGAGTATTAATGTGTAATTAAGTTAAACTGAAAATTTCATTATAATATGATCAAATGTCAGTATACTTTATTACAATTCGCTCTAAAATAATTTGTGTAAGCAGCAAAAGAAAGGAAATTATTAGCCATAAAATAAAAATAAAATAAAAAATGAACTTTTGTGGTGCCTAGATTCTGCTGACTTCATTTAAAAATCTAGGATTCAAAAGTCAATAAATTAACTGTAAGACATAACACAGCCGGCCAACAACCGGAATTGAAGATTTCAACTAAATTTAAATCCTTATTTTAAGACATTATTGATTCACATTTCAGTTAAACAATTTAATATGACCAATAATTGTAATAATGTTATCTAAATTAGTATTATTTTAGAATTTGTGATTGCTTTCAAAGACTCGCAAGCTAATACTTAAGGTCACTCGTTTTGGTGGTTGAAGAAGTCTCAAAGGTTCAACACCTTAGTATGTACATATTTATCTCACTGTTCCTTATTAAAAACGCAATTAATTTTGGTAGAGCTCTCCTATATTAGGAGTAGATGGCTCCCGATGTTGGGTGAGAGTAGATGGCTTCTACTATGAAAGAAAATATCCGAACCTTACTAATGAGGATTTAATCTCAGTAGATCTCAATAAATTCATAAGCTAATACATGTTCACATGACAATTTCACACGCAAGGACAAACAACAATATATATGTAATTAAGCGACTTCTGATCCACATTCAATATTCGTGTTAATAACCAATAAACTTAAAATGTTTAAAGCGTTGAACAGGGATAAGGTTTAAAATGGTAACACGTTTCATAAATTATATACAATGCGGAGATTACAACACCTCTAAAGACCATACAAAAAAAAAAAAACTTTCAATCTAAACATTTAAATTGTTAAAGTATGAGTGTGACAATAGCATTTAACATATTTTAAGGTTTGATTAATATGCTTGATTGCTAAATTTTTGTCTTTTTTGTTCTTTTCAAAGTTGGCCTGATTAGTGATGTAGTACAAAAACTTCCCCAAATTAAAAAAAAAAAAAGTTTAATTATCCTTTTCAGTTGGTTGTTTAATTTGGAGTCAAATTTATAGCTCCACCATACGTATTTATCAGTATGTGTGAGTAGTTTTATCCTTTATTGTAGGAATAGATGTCAATAAGGAGTAAATGTCTCCAATTATGAGTTTAGATATTCGGATCGCGCATTTAGTGATTAATCTCAGCAAGTATTGACAGATTTATTATTAATTTTAAAATTATATTTCAAAAAAAAAAAAAAAACCCTTAATTGTCAAAGTATCTCATATTTTGTCTTTTTCGATCCTGGTTGTATTATATGAAAGAGTTGACAGAAAAGTTAAGTTAATGAGATCCACAATTATTTGTGTTTAATAATGTGTAGAGAATAATACAATTGATAAATAAATTAAACACAATAATTTTTTTTTTTAAAATATGATAATTTGTAGGTCAGAGAACTATCGAAATTAAATAATATAAGTACGGCCCGAATAATTACTCTCAACAATAAATACGGAAAGAGGTCTACCCATACAATTGCGTTTTTATGAGTAATGATCGAAATATATATTTATATGCATATTGAATCTTAGTAGTTTAGAGGAGTTTGAGTTCTCTAATCAACAAGACAAACGACCTTATTAAAGAGAGAATAATTAAAACAGTGATAGCTAGCACTCAAAATTATTAATTCTGTTATTCAGTAGGTGGCTGATAATGAAGTAATTAATTAAAATTTTAAAAAGGAGTAAGCCACGCTTCGGGTGGCTGATTTATTTTTAATATCAGGTTCTGACTTTTTTGTGTGCCTAGCTTTATATAAAAACACCAAAGCAGGCTTAATTTTCAGAGAACTGGAAAAATGGCAGAGAGTGTAGCAAACAACAATGAAGAAATCGAAACAACAATGGAAGTTGAAAAGAAACTCAAAGAGAAGAAGTTTTCATGGGCAAAACTGCGACGTCTCGACTCACTCAATCTGGAGGCTGGAAGAGTTTCCAGGATTCATACTTCACATACTTCCAATGTAAGTAACCTAAACAATTTACATACAATCAAGCGTTTAAACTTTTGAGTTTAGCATACGCTGATACTATCGATATTATCGTTGTAAATTAAACAGGTTGATTGGAGGACAACGTTGCTTCTGGCGTTTCAAACCATTGGAGTGGTGTATGGAGACATCGGGACTTCACCACTTTATGTGTATGCTAGTACTTTTGCCAAAAACGGTATAAATGATGTAGATGACATTCTTGGGGTATTGTCTCTCATCATCTATACAATTGTGCTTGTCCCCCTCATTAAGTATGTTTCCATTGTGCTGTGGGCCAACGACAACGGTGACGGTGAGTTGCGTAAATTATAATTATATGTATAACCAGTGAAGCACAGATACTTTAAACTCTCGCGCATCGTACTCGTATTCATATCGGATATTCTGATATGCGAGGATATACGTATCTGTTGACTTCTAGAGAGGTTTAACTACAGGATACGTCGGGATACGGTAAAGATACATTTTGGGTCGTTTTGTAATTTTTTCCATTTTATAATTTTAAAAAATATGGGTCAGAAATAAAATTTATAATTTTATCCGAATGCTTTATGCTTAGCTGTTGATTAGGTTTTCAGTTTTATTTTGTTCCAAAATATTTTCACCGCAAAATATTTTTATGCTTAATTATCGATTAGGTTCTTAGTTTAAATATAAATATATATTGTTTTAATTGCCGTATATTGTCGTATCCGTATCCTAATTTTTTGTAGATTTACTGTATTCCCGTATTATATTCCTGCATTTGTATCCGTATCGATGCAACATAGTGTATGACAGATCTTTTCGAATTTGGTCATATGCTTTTGCAGATTGTTGAATACTGAAGTTACAAATTTAAATTAACATAGCACTTGACACCATACACGAATTATGGTGTTGAGTTGTAATCTTAACGTAATTTTGTACATATGCAGGCGGGACGTTTGCTCTCTATTCATTGATATGTCGAAATGCAAAGGTGAGTTTGATTCCGAATGATCAGCCAGAGGACAGGGAGCTATCAAACTACAGACTCGACATGCCGTCCAGCCAATCAAGACGTGCTCTAAAGATTAAAGAGAAGCTTGAAACTAGTAAAACTGCCAAAATCTTGCTCTTCCTTGTCACTATTCTTGGAACTTCCATGGTCATTGGAGATGGTGTTCTCACTCCTTGCATTTCAGGTTCTTAAATAATTTCATGCTTTTAATATCTTATACCAAAGGGCACATTTTTCACTCATAACAAAGTGGTTTAATTAATTTCTTGCAGTCCTGTCAGCTGTGGGCGGAATCAAGTCCCTTGGAAAAGGTATACTCTAAGATGATTATGATGATCAATGATTGTAGTTATTTATCACAAGACCTTTCAAAGTATATATAATAACGTGTTCAGATAAGCAGAGGATCCTGGATTATGCAATCTTGTGGCAGTCTATTGATGTTATTATTTGATAAATTATGTATGCAGATACTGTGGTGGGAGTATCTGTTGCAATCTTGATAATTCTATTCAGTGTACAAAGATTTGGCACCGATAAAGTGGGTTCTTCATTTGCTCCGATCATCTGCTTGTGGTTTACGTTCATTGGTGGGATCGGTCTTTATAACTTGTTCAAACATGACATTGGTGTATTACGCGCTTTTAATCCAAAATACATTGTCGATTACTTCAGAAGAAATGGTAAGGATGGATGGATTTCCCTTGGTGGAATTGTTCTTGCCATTACAGGTGAGTCTACTGGTGTTACTTCACTTCAATAATTATCTTCTTTTACAGCCTTCCAGTTCTGGAATTAATAATAATTTCTATTTTTTCTTTTTTTTGCTGTTTATGGGACTACAGGGACCGAAGCCATGTTTGCTGATTTGGGGCACTTCAATGTTCGAGCAATACAAGTAAGTAGTAGACTAGTAGTATATATACCAGGTTTTTCAATCTGTAAATGGTAAAATGAGGAAGTGAATCTGATCTGCCATGTATATTTATGTATGTATTGGAATTGCAGATGAGTTTCACTGGAATTGTGTTTCCGGCATTATTGACTGCTTACTGCGGGCAAGCAGCGTATCTCAGGAAATTCCCAGAAGAAGTGGAAGATACTTTTTATAAGTCCATTCCCGGTTAGTGTACCTTTTTGTCAATCAGAATCAGACTTGGAAGACAAAATTTTGATGTGGATATATAAAACTAATGTTTTGTATAATAATGTTATACATGCAGATCCCTTGTACTGGCCAACGTTCGTGGTGGCTGTAGCTGCTTCGGTTATTGCCAGCCAAGCCATGATAACAGGAGCTTTTGCAATCGTCTCGCAATCCTTGAGTCACCATTGTTTCCCTAGAGTTAAAGTTGTTCACACTTCAGCCAAGTATGAGGGCCAAGTTTACATACCTGAAGTCAACTTCTTGCTTATGATTGCTTGTGTTATAGTCACTGTGTCCTTCAGGACCACTGAAAAGCTCGGCAATGCCTACGGTAAGCTTCAGCTAGAGTACAATATATATGTATTCCAGTGCGTTCTACGTGACAACCTGTCAAGCAACTTTTATTCCCTTTGTCTCTGATATGCAGGAATTGCTGTGGTTGCTGTGATGGTGATCACAACATGTATGGTTGCACTTATAATGCTTGTTGTATGGAAGACAAATGTATGGTGGATTGCTCTCTTCTTTGTCGTCTTTCTCTCCATAGAGGTGACATATCTATCAGCAGTCCTGTATAAATTTGCACAAGGCGGGTATTTTCCTCTGGCCTTGTCATTTGTCCTGATGATTGTCATGGGGATATGGCATTATGCTCAAAAACAAAGATACATTTACGAGCTCAATAACAAGGTCTCCGGTGAATACATCAGAGATTTGGTTGCAAATCCAAACGTAAATCGAATTCCTGGAATGGGACTTCTGTACTCTGAACTTGTCCAGGGAGTTCCTCCAATATTTCCTCACTTCATTGCCAATATACCATCAATCCATTCAGTATTGGTTTTTGTTTCAATCAAGTCCATACCGATCAGCAAAGTGGCACTAGAGGAGCGATTTCTTTTCCGACGAGTAGAGCCTAGAGAGTACAGGATGTTCCGGTGTGTTGTCAGATATGGATACAAAGATAAAATTGAGGAACCGAAAGAGTTCGAGAGACAGCTGGTTGAACACTTGAAGGAATTCATCCGCCATGAGCACTTCATGCTCGAAGGAGCTGAAAACGCCGAAGCAATGTCATCTGAACCAATCCCCCATTCCACCCTGTTAGCTAACGACGTGAGAGTCGTGAAAGGATCAACAGTTCACATTGAGGAATCACTGCAACAACAACAACAGGAGGCTGCAGCATCTCGGGTTTCCTCAGGTTCAATTCGATTGAATTCTTCAAACAAAATCTTGGCTGGAGCAGTCCAGGTGCAGCAGGGAGCTGAGGAGGAGATGCAGTTTGTGGAGAAAGCAAGGGAGAAAGGAGTGGTGTATCTGTTGGGAGAAGCAGAAGTGGTAGCTGAAGAGAATTCTTCCCTTTTGAAGAAAATGATTGTCAATTATGGATACAGTTTTCTCAGGAAAAATTTCAGACAAGGAGAGAAAGTATTGGAGATCCCACAAACTAGGCTTCTCAGGGTTGGAATGACATATGAGATATGAACCATTTCTCATGCTTAAAAGGAAATCAAGTAAATATGTGTGTAATGATAATATATGTCATATATGTTTAATATTCAAGCCAAAGTGAGACAAGTTTCATTTCTGATTTCTGATCTTGTTGCTTGTGAATCCAAGTCAACTAGTCAAAAGGCTCTTATGTATTGTTGGGCCATTTTTTATTATGATTTAGATAGTTGGTTATGAACAATCAAAGTATTGGTTGTGAACTCCCAAGGGTTGGTTCAGCAAGAAAGTGCTTCGTTCAGCTTGGAGGTCCTGGGTTTAAATATGGGAACTCCAAGTTCGAAGTGCCCTGCTGCTGGCCTTTGGTGAGATAGTATATCTACGTCTTCAGGCTCTACTCGCGGCAAAAATCCCTAAGCTTCGGCCCCGATGTAGGTGCGGTGGGGGTGAGCCAGATGTGTGTGGGTGCATAGAACGTAATGTTCCCTGCCGGTAAAGCAGTCAGTCTTTCCGCCAACCATTTTCTATATCAAAAAAAAGTATTGGTTGTGATAATAATTTTAACTATTGTGGGACGTCACTTTTTTAAACTTACCAAACAAAAAACCAGCGTGTAGTGATTACTTCACGATTTCTACAACTGATCAATGGAACAATAAAATTTGAAGATAGAAAATAAAGAACAAAGAAGAGAAGAATAACATCAAATATTGCATGGTTGGGTTATCACAAAAACAACCTACTCCACGTGTAGATATAGAGAAATGCTTCTATTAATGTCAAGAAAAATTATAAGCTCATAGGTAGCTCATCAACAACACATGAGCACCTAAACTCTCTCACTGTATAATGGTGAAACATCTAACTTGCTATTCATCCTGACATCTCAACAATTCTGGTGCCAAAGCATCATAATGTTTTTGATATATTCTTGAATCCATACAAGTTATAAAGAGTAATTTTATATAACTCAACATTTCTGAAAATTTAACTCAAATGATTGGTCTGTATTTGATAAATAACTAAATAATGTGATTAATGACGTGATAATAACAAATTACTTATCACATTATTTAGGTTGATATTATTAATTTATAATATTTCTCATCACTACATCAACAATTTTCTTGAAGTTGTGCATTGGAATATGTCAATTTTTAATGGCTCATTCCCTAGAGAATATTTTGGGTAAGTTACAAATCATTTTATACATTCTATAGACAGTACATCTCATATGACACTCATTTTTGAGATCAAAAAAATATGCCCACCAAATATGTACTCCCACATTCAAAGATATATAATCCATAAATTAAAGTAATATTATTTTTACATTGTCCTAAAAATACAAACACAAAATAGACACTGAAAAACACAAACTACAGAATTTTCAATTCTCCATAGAACAATCCTCCTCCAGGCATTCTTCTCTCAGTCTCTCTTTTAACAAACTATCATCTACTCTCTGTTTGATCTAATTTGAACTCTGTTGAGTTCTGATGATCGATGTCATTGGTGGACTCAGAGACTCAGCCTCGGACAGTCAAGATCAAAGATAATGACGAAGGTTTTATTGATTTATTCATTTGATCAAATGAATGATTTCATTTGGCTTTTAAATCTTTTTGTTAAAAAATGTATTGATTTCTTGGAGGGTCAATTGAACGCATGCAGGAATTGAAGCGAAAAGCCTGAGAGAGAAAAAATATCAGCAACCAGACTTTGCCATGTTAATTCTCTGAATCTGGAGGCCGGAAGAACTGGAAACAGTCTTGATCGAGCTATCAATGTGCATAACATAAAACCCGTTAGATATAGTCCACCTCACATGTGGGTCATATCCTTTGAGTTCACTAAAGCCCAAAAGTAACAAATGCGTGTGTGTGTGTTGTCGTGGGGCAAAACCAAATAAGAAGAAAAAAAAAAAAATCAGAGGCAGCAGGAGAAACGGAGAGATAGAGAGAGAAAGAAAAGGGAAAAGAGAAAAAGGAAAAAAAATGTGGGTTTTTGGCTTCTCGTTTCCAAGATCCGAAGGTGGATCTTCCTCCGATCTTCCCAAAATTTAAGTATACCATTTGTGATGACTTAAGCTACGCTTCTATCAGTTTGAATAGTCAATTCCTCTATTGCATTACTCTATTTGGTGACAGTATCCAAACTTTGTTTGACGTATTTTTTGTTGTAATCCACTTTTAGGTGAAGATCTTGATGTTAGCATGTGCCTATAGTGTTATCTAGAAGTTTTAGTGCAACCCATTATATTTATAGTAGAAGTTTTAGTGTGAGTGGTATATGTTAGCATGTGCCTATAGTGTTATCAGTTTTTCCCTTCGCATTGGAGGGTTTTCTAGTTTAAAATTAGCGTGTTGATATTTTTTTATTACTTTGTAATTGTTGTCATTTCATTGCATGTTGCTGCTTTGTATATCGATTGGCTTGTTACCCTATTTTTACATACAAAGAGGGAAAAATATTATTATTTCATTGTGCTTGTTGGTTGGGCGTTGTTGTTGAGAACCACAATATTGTGTAGTTTTTCCTAACAAAGTGGTATCAAAGCTTCTTGGTTGCGACGAGTTAATTTCTTGTGTTAAAAATAAAAGGATCCGATAGAATGATTAAATTGGATTTAACAAATTATTCTATTTGGAAGCGCATGATGGAAGTCTTGCTTTATTGCAAACATTTGTAGAAGCCAATTACACTAGGTGATGCAAAACCAGATGATATGTCTAATGGTGATTAAAATGTCTTGCATAGAAAAGCGGTTGGCTACATTAGAAGATGGGTCGATCAGAATGTATTTGAAAATGTCTGTGATGAAACTAAGGCTCATGTTCTCTGGAAAAAGCTAGAGAGTATCTTTGAGAAGAAAACGATAAGAAACAAAATTGCCTTGATTAAAAGACTTGTAAATCTAAAGTATAAAGATGGAAGAAGCATGATTCAACACACAGTTTCAGAGCATTGTGAACAAATTGGTTGCCTTGGAATTGAATACTGATGATGAGTCAATTTCGGCACGAAAGTTTTGTATTCAGTATGCAGGTAACGTGTTATAAAATATTAGATTTATTTATAATGATATTTCAATTGATTTTAAATACTTTTTAGTTTCAGACCAATGATGTAGGACATAATGCTGGAAGAGTTCCTTCTAATAGTATGAATAAGGTACATAACATAAAAACCTAATAATATATAGACACTTAGCACTTACAGCTGTTCATTAGAGACACTTAGCACTTTAAAGTTCGCACAACCAGGGGTGGACCTGAAGGGGGGCTGGGCCGGGCAGCTGCTCGGCTAGCTTTTTTGAAAAATTGTCATAAGTTTTACTTTATAATATTTTAAAAAAACTTTTTCCTGTATCATTTTATTTTATTAATATTATAAAAAAACCTTTTACTTTATTAATATTAAATTGAAAAATAAAAGTGACATATTGTTTTTGCTCTGTCAATTTTTCCTTTTCAATTCTTTTCCTATCAACAACAAAAGTCTTATTGTCTCAAGTCTCAACAAAACACAAACGCAGAACCCTGATCCAATTTCCTTCCTCCTCTCTTGCTCCTCTTTCTCACCATTCACCAAGCTCTTCGGCTCCATTTCT